>OX352194.1:5485742-6085742 GCA_947086425.1 Xanthorhoe spadicearia | reverse complement strand
TACTTACTTGATTTTGTTATGGGGTAATAACAAACTTTGTCAATGAGAAGATATCAGCCTTACCCAGCGCGACCGTCTAGGCTATATTGACCCCACATAGCTAAATCCGTAAGTACTTACAAGTGTCCAAACTTTGGTTCTAATACAGCCGGAATTCCAAGATGGTTTTGCCAAAGAGCATGACACCCGGTTTCCTGAACGCAAATCATCTCCAAAATTTACTAATCCAATAATCACATGAGAAAAGTCAAGGTGCAAATTTGACGCTTTGTTTCTAAAATGATCTGTGTTCGAGAAACCGGCTGGTAGGACAGGTTTAAATCTCCGAGACAGTATTAGGCCCTTTTCATACCTGTGGTCACGGCACGGTAAAAACGCTTGGGTGGGACTGCCCCTCTATTCTACAATTCGAAAACGATGCATCGTGAGTAAGCCGTCCGAATTCAGGCTGACCTGCGATTAGATGCTGAAATTCCGTTTTTGGCCGTGCAGGGAAGACCCCCAAACATGATCCAACTCCGTTTATAATTACAGATTGGACCACTGGAATAAAAGCTAGGCCCACATTACCCAGGTTCTTGTCAGCTTTTTCCCATGGTGTAGGAAGTCACATTGGAACAGGCAATATTATCTATGATTATTATTTTTGGTTTATTGAATAAAGACATTTTGAAAAATGTTAAAATCTTAATAAAAGTTACGATTTCGGCAAGATTTGAACTTGCGATGATACAAGCGAAATCGTCCTAAACACGGACTTGTAGGCTTAGACCAACTTTATTGAGTTTTTTCAATTTTTCTGATAAAAAATAAAAACCAAAGACATTTTGAGTCTGAGTTTGGTAGTAGAGTCGCCCCCGTATAATATTGTGCCCGTGTTTATGTGAAGTGAACGCGTCGCGCTTCGTTCTATTTACACGATGTAACTTTCTTACCCTGTTGCATACCTACACTTAAATTTACTGTCATCAAGACTTGCATGGTCTAAACAATGACATTATTTCAACCATGAAAGTCTAATTTTGCTTCATTTTAATTGCAAAAATATATAATTATATAATAACCTAACTATATAATTCAAGATTTTTGCTTATATACATAAATTAAAATGGAATTACGAGTACATATAATGCGGCGATTCGCTATCACGAAACTGACGCTGTGCTTTGTGAAAGCTTTCTTTGGAACAGATACCTACATTTCTACGACGAGCGTGCCGCGACCGTTTGCATTGTAAAAGAACTCATTTATGCAAGCCTGCAAAAAACAGGTCTATCTTTAAGCATGGTTTTATCTTTATGGCATAGGTTAGAACAAATTTTTTAACCCTTTACAACAAAGCTTTTAAACTTTTTCGCCCACGCCGCGCCGACAGCCACAGCTCAATACTAAACTGAATATTTATAAATACGACTATGTTCCCGTAGATAACAAAGTCAAATTATAAATATTTTTATTCACTAAAATCTTATTACAGACCACTTTCAATAGTCACGTTCTTAGAACTAGGGGATTCTATTGCCTCTTGATTTCTATTGCCTATAACTGAAATCAAACAACAAACCTATCTTTCTTTCTTTATTTCAAAAAATTAACTATAACATAACAGAACAATTCTAAATCATTATAGCTAACAAATAAAATGTACACATAAGCAAATATCTATAAAACACAACGAATTAAAATTATAAAAACAAAAAAAAACAAATCTAAAAACACAAATGAAGTAATATAAAATAATAGGAGATCAATTACAGTCTATTTACAAATTTTCACAAAAATCTAAGCACACCCGTTCTATCTCCTTCCATCCATCCGCAAACACATCCAACTGAGGATGTACAAGGAAGAGCGTGTTAAGGTTGCGCTGCGCACGCGAAACAGGCGACTGCTCGCAATACAGCGTACGCACTCGAATTGGCTCAAAGAAGCGCACTCGCCCCGGCCGGAATCTATTTCGTTGTTCAGGAACGCAAAAGCGGCTAGCCTCAGTTAAAAGAATAGGGCAAGCTGTGTGACCCCTCAAAAGGCGGCATAAAAATAAAATTTGATTGTATACACGTCTTGTCTCTAAAGAATTGAAATCTAAAGTACCTTGTAGAAATTTAGTTGGGTACATAAAAGGATAGTACCCGTATATTTTCTTATAAAGAAATCTTAAAAACCTTTTTTGAACCTTTTCCAGCATTTGAGAGTAGGTGATGTGATATGGATTCCAAACACATGCACTGGATTCAAGTTTAGACCGGACTAATGTGGTGTATAGCATTTTTACAGCTCTAATGCTTTTAAAATCTCTGCAATTTCGTGAGACAAAACCAAGTTTCTTGAAACATGTGACTGTTAATAAATGGATGTGGTTGTGGAAGTTCAGCTCTGGATCAAATAAGACCCCTAAATCCTTTACAGAGTAAGATCTAGAAATCGCCTCTCCACCCAAATTATATTGTGCAGTTATTTTATGCGAAGAATGCGTGAAACTCATAAATTGACATTTAGATACACTAAATTGTAATTGGTTTTTTTGACTCCATGCCTCTATAGCATTTATGTCACCTTGTAGAGCCTCGGTATCTATATATATAAAGGAGTGGTCAAAACGTAAGAGACACGGTTTCTCTGAAACTACAAGCACTTTGCATGTAGGTTTCTGTAATGATGTAGATGAGCGTTAAGAACGGATTTTTCAATCAGAGGTCAATTCGAGGTCAGAGGTTACTTTTTTTGTAACTTTTGTATGGTGACAGTCAGATTGTTGAAATTTTGAGTGTAGATTCTTGACTTGAAATAAACGAACACCTGTTTCAGGACTTTTCAAAATTTTTACCCACAGGGTCAATTTGATTGGGTCAAAGTTGGGCATTTTTTGAAATTTTGCGATATCTTTGTAGCCAGAAGAGATGATGGTGGAAACTTTGCATGTAGGTTTCTTTAAATGATAGGGCACCCGTTATAGACAAATTTCAAGGTCAAAGGTCATATTTTTAAGGTGATATTTTTCATAGCTACAAAATAGTGACAGTTGGAGCGTCAAAATTTCATGTATAGATTCTTAGCTGATAATAAAGGTAAAGCTGTTTTAGGTTTTTTAAAAATTTTAACCCTAAAGGTCAATTTGGAGGAGTCAAAGTTGGTTAAAATGTTGACCTTCACGATATCTTTGAAACTACAAGAGCTTTGAAGCTACAAATTGTACCTAACCGTTGTTAGTCGTAATGAAGACTAGAGATGCCTGTTTCTAAAGTCATCGCGAGTGAAATCGCGCGCGGGACGGCTAGTTATAAATAAAACAATAAAAGCAATTCCTTCTAATTGAACTACAAGTTGACCTACAAGTTACCTATAAGATATCTCTTTATTGAACCCTTCCTATAGATGACCTGACCTACAACTATCGAACGGATGAATAATTAATTAATCGACTGATGACTCGCAAAACAAACTCGAACTTATGAATTTTTAAGTGGTTATTTTACGATTTCATTAATAGGAAGATAACTAGTAAGAAATATCTACTAAGTAATTATTATTCAACTAAAACGGCCGTTTTAACCCCACTCATTATTATCAATGTTCAATGAATCGAGACAGTCATTTTATAATGCGATGTCCATTGTTAGAATAACGTGCTTTATTTAAGCAGATTTGCTAACGGTGTGTGTAGAGAAGAACGAATCGCGGTTTTGGTTGTTAAAAACTCTCATCAAGTTAAGAATAAATGAATAAATATTTTTGGACATTCCACACAACTTCATCTAGTTCCAAGCTAAGCAATTAAATGCTTGTGTTATGGTAACCAGATGACCGATATACTACTACATAGACATATTTTTTTTGTAAATACATACCGACCTACATATTATTATTATACATGGAAACACCCAGACTCGAGACAAATATTTGCAGATCATACAAACATTTGACCCGCTGTGGGAATCGAACCCGCAACCTCTGCGCCACAGAGGTCGTCAAATACGAATAGGTAATATATATATATATTCCATTACCTACCTTCCTGTTAATAAATAAATAATAGTAGGGAGCCCCTTATGGAGCTCCCATAAAAATTTGATAAAGATCTGACGGAGATCTTCGAAGTTGTAAACAGAAGTGCATCTCAAAAGCACCTACAGGAGATCGCCTTCAGTCATTGACGTCTTAACCTATTTAAGTCTATGCCGTCAGCCTACTAAAAAAATCCACTTTTGAAACATTTTTAAGCCTCAAGACTTGTCGTTGAGCAGACTTCCCTTAGTACGAGTACTTTCTTAATTTTGGTAGCGCATCTCGATCGCGTCAGCCTGTGAATGAGGCAGGCGCAGCAAGAGAAGCGCGGCGCACCCGATTCTGACTGGCTCGCGAGCGACGCAACGGCGCGGCTCGTCCAGTCAACGCCGGCACTCGCTTCCCGCAGCTCCCAGCAGCGGCCGTCGGACCCTCCCGACTTCATTCCGCGCAATGAAGCTCAAAATACTCCTAAACTTTTTCATATTTCTCAACTTCATCTACATATCGAAAGCCGCGAAAGTTTGCCCCTCAAGATGCACCTGCATCCGCAACAAAGTTGGCTGCCTGAGTCTCGAGCTGGTGAAGGTGCCAACAGATGCCCCGTCGGAGACGTTCACTTTGTAAGTATTTAAACTTTTAAGTTTAAAAAATAAATCTTATGTTTGCTGCTATGGTGCCATACAGCAAACATAAGATTTATTTATATATTTATATATTTATATATATATATCATAGTTATAAAAGTTTGCGAAATAAGAGTACGTAATGAGAGAGTGCGAAATATTATCGCTGCGAATTAATCTGGCACACAAGCAGCTATAAACTTTAAGAAAAGCGCCAAGCTCGTCTCAATTCTCAATGCCGCTCAGTTCATGTTAATGGTGTACGCTCGCGATTTCAACCTAAAATTATGGTTTAAAGTAGGTTAATTTTCTCCAGACCGTCAACGTTTACACGATAAACAAGTGATTTCAATGGAACCGCTATCTGATTATGACGAAACAAGGAAACAAGAGGGCAAACAGGCATATATAAAAGATACCTTGGTCGCACATTGACTTATAATAACTAATAATGATAAAGCGGTTCTTCTTAAAGTATTATCTAGTGTGACATAGAAATATCCAACGCTGTGGTAGATATTTAAAGATATAACAAAATATAGATAAGGCTAGCCTGTCGCTTGCTGTCGTTGGTCGGTGTCGTACACGAATACACGATTCAGTGTGTGTTATCGCCGGACACGTGATGTCATTGAATTCGCAGTAATGTAATAAGCAAGAAGTTATGTAGGCACCTACTGACCGTGAACAGAATATAACAAAAATCATGTTTATCGTTCGTTCGTTCGAATGAGAAGAAATCGCTTCTTAGCGATAAGACCGCCCATTGTACAATTTTTTTAAGGATTTTTAGTGTAAGCATAAGTTCCTTTCTGTGTACAATAAAGTATTTTCATTCATTCATTTCATTCATTCATTCATTCATTCATTCAAGTGGCCAATTGAATCAATTGGCCTCTGAACCCACAAGTGCTACGAAGCTGAAATTTTGCATGTAGGTTCCTAATAGAACAGAGACTCTTGCTTAAAAAGTATTTTTCGATCTAAGGTCAATTCGAGGTCAGAGGTCAACTTTTTTATATCTTCTGTATGGTGACAGCTGGAACGTCAAAATTTTGAGTGTAGATTTTTGATCTAAAATTAACGAACACCTGTTTCAAAATTTTTCAAAATTTTAACTCTAAAGGCCTATTTGGTGGGGTCAAAGTTGGTCATTTTTTTTACCTTTTGTGATATCTTTGTAGCCAGAAGAGCTATGATGATGAAACTTTGCATGTAGGTTCCTCTTAATACTTGGTCACTTATTATGTACAAATTTTAAGGTCAAAGGTCAAGGGAGAGGTCAAAAGTCATATTTTTCATAGCTACAAAATGGTGAAAGTTGGAGCGTCAAAATTTCAAGTAGGTATAGATTCTTAAATGATAATAAAGGTAAACCTGTCTTAGGTTTTTTCAAAATGTTAACCCTAAAAGTCAATTTGGCGGAGTCAAAGTTGGTTAAAATGTTGACCTTCACGATATCTTTGAAACTACAAGAGCTTTGAAGCTACAAATTGTACCTCCTGTTTCTAAAGTCATCGCGAATGAAATCGCGCGCGGGACGGCTAGTGGAAATGTAATTGAGTGGTAGTGTCTTTGAACAAAACAATATTATGAGGTAGATAATTTTATGTATATTACACTGAACACAGGTATAAGTAAATATTGTAGGTTAAAATAGAGTCGTACTTAATTAATCAAGATTTTCTGAAATCATTGGCTCGATCTGTCGTGCTTGGCTGGAAGTTGTCGTAGCGTTGGTTGTCCTGCCTCCTGCCTGTGGTGAGGTTGGGTTGCGCGCTAGTTTCCATTTTGAACCAGCGTAGCGCGAGTTAATTAGACTTTACACACTAGGAAGCACGATGCGGCCACCACAGAATTCCCGATAGCTGGATGTTCAATCCATAATATACTTACTATATACAGATACTATATACTATAATATTATAATATTATAAATGGGAAAGTGTGTGTGTCTGTCAGTGGCGTAGCGTGCCTTGGCGGGCCCGGTATAAAAAATTTGGTTGGGGCCCTTATGAATGGTAAAGATTTCTCACAGAAGAAAGAAAATGTTTGCAATAAGTACGAGTATTTATGACCACAAGTGGCATTATTATCAGAGTGCTTCCGTGCTTCGGAGGGCACGTTAAATTGTCGGTCCCGGCTTTTAAAGTCGTTAAGCCATGACGGAGGCCTCTAGGCGGCCAAACAACTCCATCACTTGCTTCTTCTTCTTCTTTCGTATGAGCAAGTGGCCAACTCTGGTGACATCACTTGCTAATACGAACGAACGAACGAACGTTGCTGAGACGAAAAATCTAGCATTCCGTACTTTGCTTTATCTACCTATGCATCTCATAGAACAAAATGAGTTAACAAAAACATTAGAAATTATTACTTAATACAAGAAAAGTACCTGTTAAAAGAAAATTACAAATAAAACGCTTTCAGGTAAAATAAATTAAAAAATTGTGTTTCTACTACTAGTATTATTTTATCTGTGTTTTACAGATTAGGTACCTACCTACATGTTTCTAAGAGAAAACTACTGCTGCTGCAAGTTTTGTGCAATTCCTTTTAATTAAGTGCATAACAAAAGCCTCAGACCAAATAAATCTGAGACAAAAGCAAAACAATTTTTGTAATGTTTTGGAATATACTGTCGGTACCTATCTCGTAGATTTTCGAAAATGTTTCGCTGAACCCGAAAAATGTCTCGAAAATTTGTTTTCGTGGAATCGTAGAGCAACAGCGAGTGTACCTATGTGTTATACGAGTATTAATAATAAGACCTTTCACTATAGATGTGTTGCTAGAAAAAGAAAGTCTTTATAATATTATGTTCCTTTTTTAAATGATGCTCAATTTACTTTTAAAATTAGTAGTAGTAGGTACTAAGAGGTGCCATGTAGGTACCTTAAAGCCAAAGCTTATGAAGGTGACCAATCAGTGGCTTAAAACATTACAGATTCCCTTCATAGGGATTTATTGGTCCACTAGTTTTTGCTTTGCTGTACCCGGCTTTTAGGTTGGAAACGGCTAACACTAGCACAGACAACGGACAGAATATATCATAGAGGCTTTGGCAAAGCGAATAGGAAAATTTTTACTTACGTATTTTTACAGCAGGCCAAAACTCAATTTTTGCGTGAAAATAGTTAGCAAAGTTGTTTGTGATCGAGGAATTATCGGGGATCATACCTACATAAAAAAAGAAAAAGTGTGTCAAGATGTCATCAAAACGCCGATTTTTTTTAAATCACTGCGTTGCATAGCACTTATAAGTAGGTAACTGTAGTTTCATATAATCAGCCGTCTAGTCACCTTAATACAAACATTACCTACGCTACTTAACTAGCTAGGGGCTACAGTTAACGATGTAAGGATATTTAAAATTATTTATTTCTTAGATCTTTAGAGTTACAAGTCTTGAGAGTTAAAGACGTCTTTGACTCTCAAGACTTGTAACTCTACGTACGTAGTTAGATGGAAATAATTTATCGGAAAATGTTTTATTAAAAAACTACCTCCTGAAGTGCTCCTTTAGAAATCGTTCAGGGGAGAATTGATGCTGGATTCATTATTATTGAATTGTTGGTATACTTTCATGAAATTCTATTTCAAAAGGTTTTATCAGAACAAAAGTTTACTAGAGCTCTTTGTTATCACACACTATCTAAAGGCACTTATATTTCATGTTTGCACATAAACAAGGTTACTATTCTGATGATACAACCCTATCACTAGACCCAACATTACTCAGAGCAATCATCTTCTTTCCTCAATGCAACATTATCATTGGTGCGCATTGAGGTTGAAGAATAAAATCTTAACATTGATACGTCGTTGATCCACAATCATCGAGCTTTCTCGTCTAACTAGGAATTTAGTAGGATTTATTTGAATTCGAATGTTGTGGCTAATACGATAATAAAAGAGAATAGGTAGGTAGGTAGGCATTATGGAATAGGTTTGGATTTATTCGATTGAGCCAACTTCAATCGAATGACTCCAACTATTGTGACTAGGTTGTAATTAGATTTGATAGTGAGTATCGCAAACGTAACCACAATAACTAACAAGCCTAGCATACACGTCAGGTAACATCTCAGTTGGGATCTGCATTGTACCTACAACGGGCGTAGTCAGGGGTGAGGGGGGCAAATCCCCCCTTTATAATTATTAAAAATGTTCATAATCTTCTCATGAAAAATCCGTTAACCAGTTCCATCATTATTCTAGAACAAATAGGTGTGGCAGTGTCGCGAAAATAAATTAAGATTTGTCTAAGTGTTTCAACTGACGCGGAAATAGAAGCTGGTTTAAAAAGTAAAGTATACTGGAAACGGAACAGAAAAGCATGCTGAAACGGAGGTCTAAATACTTTGAAAAAAATCATGTTCCTCTCACTCAAGTGCATAAAAATAAGCACAATTTATACCTAGCTAGGAAAGGAAAGCTTTGCTTCCTCAAAAAACCATAGACAAAAGTAGAAGTGTTCTTTTTTTGTTTATGGTTTTTTGAGGATACCCTCAAACAAAGCTTTCCTTGTCTATGTCCATATATCCGTGGTTTTAATAGACATCCCCTGTCTCGTCCAATTAGTAGCATCGTTAGTTACGGTGCACAGGAACATATCGTATTTGATTATTTTGATCTGTTTTAAAACAACATTTATAAATTACGTGAGTATAACCTGCACCTGGGTCTAATTAAGCTTGAAACGACAATCTTATTAGCTAAGCACCTACACCTATGTCAATGCGTCTATTTTTACTAAGTTAGGTACTGATGTAATGAAGAGGTTTTATAAGAAAGCATTATAATAATTTAACTTCTTTTTATAACTATACTATAATCCCATAGACGAAATAGTACAACTACCTAAGTATACTCATAGACGAAGGAGTAGTTTTAATAATATAGGTAGGTACACTAATACAAATAGAACGTTTCTGAAGTTTAATTGCGTAGACAGGTACGAGATAAAAACTTCAAAGTTTATCTTTCAGTGACATCGAAGTCGAATGTGTCCATTCTAAGTAAAAACAAAATAATATTTAATCTACTTATTTATTTTTCTTATTGAGTGAACTTAATTGGTCCTTGTAAAATATAATAGGTAAGTATTTTATAAACATACTAATGATTTGTTGCTTAGGTAACAATAACATAGAGCATCTATTTTGTTCTGTCTGTCTCGGACTACGATCAATTATCTTTTAAAAATTAGGCTTAGCTTAGAACATAATTAAGTTAGTAACTTTAGCGTTAGGTACTTACATCTATATAATAAATGATTTATGTACAGTGTCATGTCAGGTCAGGAGGCAATATTTGCTTGCGCTAAACGGACATTTCTGATGTCTGGGGTTTCTGAGATGGTAAAGGTAGTTCCCTTTTTTAAAATTGTATTCTCTGTCACTATTTGTGGAAACTTGTAATTGGCCATCGGCAAACATGTGTCTACACAATGCTTCTAATATTTTTTCTATGAGTTTAATCTAGCTGTAAGTTTTCCTAAAATTCTACAAATAAAAAAGTTACATATCAAAACGTCAAAGTCATAAAATGCACTAAAAGAAGGATATCTCAAAGAAATAGAAATTGAAATAATATAATAAAGATTTTGTAATCAAAGTAAAGTATCTGTAATTGTTAAATGTCCACAAAGTCTACATCTACAAGTTACTACCTATGTGGCTTCTTTTAAAGGATCATTTCCACATTTAAGTTGGTCCACATAGGGTGAACATGCCAGTTCACGACCAGTTAGTGGACTTGTCATCTTTGAAGTAACATAACTCTCAAATGTGACATTGTTTTGATTCCAATTTTTACCTAGGATTGAAGAAAAAACATCAAGGAATCAAATGAATGTAAGTTTTAATATAAATTATGGTTGTTTCTATTAAATAATTAAAGATATAGCAAAAAGTGCTGTTTTGTTAGTTCCCGGACACTTGCGGCCAGCTTACGTCCGACATTTTCGTCAGTTTGCGACCACTCAAACGTTATTGAAAAAAGAGCCTTAGCGTGTAGGCTTTAAGGTTCAAAATAAGAATATAAATGAAAAGTTTACATTGATTTACAAAACTGGCTTGTGGAATCATTAGATGCAAACCAACCTTCTTCAAAATAATCTAGTTGGTTTACGACCTCGAAATACGAGACATTTTACATGTTTTTATTTGTGAAAATAGGATTGGTCGCTAGGTGACCGATTCCCGACCACCGAAAAAGCGTGATTTAAAGTGTCTGTATTTTAGGTTTAGGATTAAAATTTTGCTGGTCGGAATCTGACGTGAACATAAATAGACCTTTTGGAACAAAACTACAAGGTTCAACATGCCATACTATGGAGTATAAGCTAGAAAACTTAAAAAGAAGATAGGTCGAAAACAGTCATTTGCCGACCATGCGGTCGTAAAACAAAGAAAGTGCCATTTGAAACGCTAGTTTGGCGACCACCCATTATTTTAATTAAAAACATACATTTTTAAATGAATTGTTGCTTACAATATAAATACATGTTTTTGTCTACACCCCAAGCTACATTTCGATGCGTAAATCTCAATAAAACATATATTTTCTTACGTTTGAAAAAGTGTCCTCTCACTATTTTTTTTGTACTGTTTTCAACCAACCTTCATGTTTTCACTACTGCTCATGTTTGGAGGCTCCCTGATGGGCACCACGTATCCTAGGACACAAATCGAGATGCGGGATGGGTGAAGGCTGGACTGATGTTTCATTTAAAAATAAAACGAAGAAGATCATCAGTCAGTTTGACTTATTATAACGATTTTACGAAAAAATGGTCGTGAACCGGTGGTGGTCGGCAAACTAGCATGTTCACCCTACCATACACCGACGTACGTAGCTTTACAAGCATGAGTGCACTGTCCGTTTTGCACTTTCATCTAAACGTGTCAGACTCCGAGCGGGATTCACAGCGCAACGGGTAAGAGATTGTAGCTTTTCAGAGTCCTTATCTGAACGGAAGTCCGCGTACCGAATTCCATTTCATCAAAATGGCGCTGAACATTTCAACTACGTAGAGTGCTTCCCTAAACAAATATCCTTGGACAGTAATAAATAGGTAGATAAATAAATGAATAAATATCCTTGGACATTTTACACAGCGTCATTGTTATGGTAACCAAATATAACTGGTATACGAGACACTTTTTTTTGTAAATACATACACACCTATTACATCCAAAAATTCTAAGTTCCACAAACACCTTTTCAATTTATTTATAGACCGGTTATTTGAATAGACGCTTGAGTAGAGTTCAAACAAAGCTCGTGACAAGAGTCAAATCTATGTCTAAACTACTTATATCTTAGGTAGGTAAGTACTAATATTATAAAGAGGTAAAGTTGGTTTATTGACGGAGGTAATCTCCGAAACTACTCATCCGATTTCCAAAATTCTTTCACCGACGTAGGTACTTACCTATATCTAGAATGAAATTTCGGAATGGTTATAGGCTAGGTATATTTTAATCATCATCATTTTGCAATATTGGTAGTACCTACTCTACTCACTCACATTTTAACTGAATAACACTTACAAAGGAACCAATTCCGTTTTCCAAATAACCATTATTTACTTATGTATGTATCTAAATATTCGCGCGAAACATTTAATTCTGAAATCTAGGAATTAATAAATATTTATTTACGATGCACAAAGTCAGTGCATGTTTGTTCAGTTTGATTGACTAGGTATCAATCGCAAACCAAACTGATATTCATATTTTGTTTACATGAAGGTATTTTAACAACATAGGTATGACCTAGATAGGTACCTACATGCATCGCAATTCGCAACATTCGCAACAAACTATTTCATCCTGAAAATTCATAAGTTCATAAGTTAGTAGGAACCTATCCAGGAAATCAAAGCGTCAAAAACACGAATACCTATTACCGTCTAAGTTACTAATATTTAGACGAGGCAACATTGAAAACTTTATCAAAGCGTCTTTGATTCCACGATAGAGAGCAATTTCCTGCACTTTTGAGGTGCATTTCTGTTTGTAACTCCGAAGATCCTTGTCAGATAACTACTCAAAACTTTTCTATTGATCTGATTCTTTCCTTGAACAAAAAAATACATTAAGTATATCACCACAGATTACATAATACAGATACCTCATCTCGAACATTATATAAATATATATAAGTAACTCCGTCTTGTGCTAAGTAGCATGTAGTTGGATGCCTAATGGTGCTCCCACACTGCTGTTACAAAATGTTTATAAACATTTTTGAACACTAAAACATTTACTAACAAATGTTGTCAATTGTTACATTTTGTTAGGAACTGTTATATGTTATAAGTGCTCCTACACTGATGGAAAGTGTTTACTACTGTTTACTACCCCGCCGTCACCTGTATAAAATGTTTACAAACAAAATTTTGTTCAAAAATGTTAATTAACATTTACTAACATGAAAACATTTTTTAACTTTTGTGATTAAATGTTAGCTAACAAATGTTTACTAACGTTACTTAACATTATATAACAGCAGTGTGGGAGCACCATAAACGCCACTAGGTGACGCCGCAAAAATCAAACACCAAAAAATAGCCCGAAGAAAAGTAGGAGTGATTTCAATGTTCGAGGTGAGGCACCCCTGATTATATTACGTTATTATATTATTTTATGTTAAGTATTAATTACGTTTTCATACGAAGTTACGCGTAATCTGATAAAACGAATTAAAAAAAAACCTTATTGTTGAAAAGATAGAAGCTTTATAAAGCACTAGCAGCCCGTCCCGGCTTTGCACGAGTGTACTAATGAAACTATCGGGATACAATATAGCCTATTTAACCATCATCCAGTATAGTCCATTCTACAGATCTGTTAAAAAAAAATTGACATCGGCTGAGTAGTTGCGGAGATTACCTCCGTCAAACAAACATTAATAAATCTCTAAAATATTAGCATAGACGAATTAGAACTCGTTTATGATATAAGTATAGATAAGCTTTAGTGCAGCGGAATTTAGTACCTAGACAGAGAACCATTATTTAATCCTATCTAATGAAGGTGCGCTGAAGTGTTGGCAAGGATCGAATGAGGCAATTAAATTATTATGCATTTAGCTATGAAATTAACATTGACTTGGAATTGGAATAATATAATATCTCGCAAACAAACATAGTGGATATACGGGGCAATTCTTAAAATGACAGATCTACGGGATAAATCATACCATATCCATCCATACTATAGGTACTAAGGTACTAAATATTAATATTATAAATGGGAAAGTGTGTGTGTCTGTTTGTCCGTCTTTCACGGCAAAACGGAGCGACGAATTGACGGTGATAGATGAAAGGATGTAGAGTGACATAGGCTACTTTTTTCCAGCTATTCATGCGGTAACGGGATTTACGCGAGTGAAACCGCGTGGAAGTGCAAGTTACCGGGGGTGGCGCTGGCTTAACTCCTTTGCGCTGGACTCTCATACATTTTGTGATGCTTGACTCGGTATGAAGGATAGTAACAGTACCTACTACCAGTGAACGTGGTAGGGCCTCTGCGTATGTTAAAGACCCCAGCCAGCCCCAGGCCCGCGGGGCAAACTAGGGCCTGGCTGACACCTCTCCTATATCTATTCTATACCTACCTACTAATATTTACTAAGTACCCTTTTCTATTTCTATACTAAAATTATAAAGAAAAAATGTTGGTTTGTTTGTTTGACGGAGATAATTTTCGAATGTAGGTACTTAGCCAATTTCAAAAATTATTTCACCGATGTGTAGAATGGACTGTCGGGATGGTTAAATAGGCTATATTTTTTCCCGGTAGTTTCATTAGAACACCCGTGCGAAGACGGGACGTGCTGCTCTGCTAGTACCTAATTTATAAAAGATTATGATGATGATGATCTTTGGTTTTGCTGTCGGTAGTTTGTAATTTTTGTACGAATATCTAACAGCAATAACAAAACCAAAGATAGCGAACCTATTTTCAGTTCGGACTTGGATCGGACGTAGTGCAAATCGCTCTATTGCCTGTTCACGGGGCGGCTAAGAGCGGAAGCCACTACATAAACCTATACGTAGGTACATAAGTTTGCTATTGCCGCATGGAATTGCATATTTCCTTGTCTATTTCCGTCGCATTGAACGGTACAATAGATTCTTATTGTGCCTACGTCATATCCTAGTTGGTAACAATTCAGAGAAGCTTAGCACCTATCGCGTCAAAAATGTCAATTTCTTAAGGGTTTGAAGACTAATAATTCATGTTATTTTTACGTCAATGAAATCAGCAACAATAGGTAAAGTTCCGAAGTCAACAAGGAACAATTTGGTTTCCATGTCCGTCCATAAAGGTACCTATGTAGAAAACTAAGTATAAGTCTGTCTATAAAGTCGTGACATGAATGCTTAGAGCTCTAAGCATGAATGTTTGAGGAACTAAAATTATTCGTGTATCTGGCAGCACCAAACAAAGGTATAACAGCTGTCATCGAGTGAGTTCAAGAACATATTTTCCTCTATTTTTTGTTGTTTTCTTAGTTAAACTGCAATGAAATGAAACCGAACTACTCACAAAAGTACCATAAATAAGTAAAGTAAATGAGAGTGACACGCGGGAAGTAATTTTTAAAGTTTTTCAGCAATGTTTAGCGGAATACCAAGTTGGACATAGGTATTTTGTGGAATTTGGATGATATTTATGGGCGAACAGCATCTATAACGGGTATGTAATCGTTTAATTGTTTGTTTCTAATCTGCCTGAAGTAACAAATTGACCTAAATTACGATTTGGAGACCAAAAAAGGCATTGTTTACATTGCACATTTTTAGGTTAGATTGCACATCACAGAAGTGATATTGTGGGTTTTACTATATATTCTTGATACATTAAAATGGAACATAGTCTTGCTACGTTTTCTGCCTACATAAGTATTTAAACTAATTGCTTATGTTAAAATGCTTTTGATTACATTCAGTAATATTTATTTAAAAAATTTCAGGTTAATCAGAAAGTACGGGTAATAGTATGTTTCATTCAAGAATGATGGGAAGTTTGAAACTTCTGTGAAACACAGTAAGGTCGGCCAAGAAAGCAATGGACAATTTTAATATTTGTGCACTACGGCAAAAAATAAAATTCTTATAAAAATTACAATGATATCCACTTTTGTTTCATTTGCCTTCACCTATGTATGTATGAACACTCAACAGTTTAACCTTTTAATCCAACATTATTACACAGTTAAGCACACGATTTAAAAAATAAAACATGCCTTCTCAAATTCCCGCCAAAAAGCTGGTAGGAACTTTTACTTGGAACGAACTTCAAGTATCAAAATCAGTAGTCACACTATAGATCTTTCTGGGCTCTTGGTCCAATAGTTACTTACTTCATTTGTGTTTTTAATTGCTTAATACAAAACATAATTTAAGTAGGTATATAAAAATTACAGAACCCTACATTGAGAATGAGAGTCGTAGACGCACTTGGCTAATCTATTTTGCATTATGAGCGCTTTGAGAAAGGAACTGGAAATTGCACTTGTTAAAAGCTAATTAAAAAGCTAATGCTAAAGCTTCATGCTAAGATAAATAAAAGAAATGGATTCTAAATTGTTTTTCTATAAAACGTTCAAACGCTTTGTAAACTTTTTCTTGTTTATCTAGGTACATATTTTTCCTGTTAAGTACTTAGAAGCTTATTAACTTAAAACACAATTTTATCTTTACATTATCTGAGCATTAAATAATATTCTCCTGTCTAACGTGTATCCCAAGTCCCTAAAAAAGGTAAGATTAACCCCACTCTATAAGGGTAAAGGAGAATCAACAGAAGTTAAAAACTACAGGCCTATTACTATAGTACCGACCATATCAAAATTAATTGAGGCAATTATGTCAAACGCTCTCATGGAACATTTTCATAACAATAAAATTTTATCTTCATGTCAACACGCCTACAGACCAGGAAAGTCAACGATATCAGCCACCCTAAAGTTTTTGGATAATGTCATAAAACACCTAGAACAGAAGAGAAAGGTAGCAGGAATATTCTTGGACTTGTCGAAAGCTTTCGACTCGGTAAATCATGAGCTTCTTATAAGGAAGCTCGAAACTTACGGAGTAACTGGAAGTAGCTTACAACTGATACAATCATTTCTCGCTAACAGAGAACAAACTGTTGAAATTAGAATGCATGGCAAAAGATTAAGATCAGCACCCAAAGTATCAAATATAGGCGTCCCACAAGGATCATCACTGGGAAATACACTGTTTATAGCCTTCTTAAATGACATTGAAAAAATAAATATACAAGGAGACCTAATACAATATGCAGATGATACAACAATAATAGTATCAGCGGACTCGAATGAACAGCTACAAGAACGTATATGTACCGTAATTGACGAACTGAGTAGTTGGTTTAAATTTAATGGACTACAGCTCAATGAAGAGAAAACTAGCATAGTAATTTTCAGTGCCCATGTTCCTCAATGCATACAGCCTGTACTCTTAAAGAGTGGTAAAACTATTTGTAGCTCTACAATTGTAAAATTATTAGGTTTTTACATTGATCCAGCCTTAAACTGGAAAGAGCACATAGATGCAACATGTAAAAAAATGGCTACAGGGATATATGCCTTAAAACAATTAAGATCAATGACATCACCAAACCATCTTAAAGAAGTGTACTATGCATATATACACTCGATATTATCTTACGGCATTATCATGTGGGGAAACGCTACAGATTTTGAAAGAATTTAAAAAATGCAGAAACGTGCGATTAGAGTGATGATGTACGCGAAACATAGAGAAACATGTAGAGAAAGCTTCAAGACCTTGCAAATACTAACATCTGTGGCATTGTATATTTTTGAAAATATAAAGTTTGTACGGCAAAATTTCAAAGATTTTCAAATAAGAGGTGCCAACACTAAAAGAAGCATAAGAATAAAGATGCAACTAGAAATTGAGTCACACAGGTTAAACTTGTCAAAACGACGACCTAATATTATGGGTCCCAATCTGTACAACAAACTTCCCCTTAAGATAAAACTAATAGAAAGTGACGTAAGTTTCTTGAACTCAGTAAAATCGCTTCTTTTGAGTAAAACGTTGTACAATGTCAAGGAATTTTTAGAGAACGACTATAGTCATTACGACAGTGATATTCAGACCTGATGGATTTTATCATGAGTAATTTATAGAAGTTTTTGGCTCTCAGCCCAATGTTATTTTATTTTATTTTTTTAATGTAGGTATTTATTTGTATGACAGCCTCTATACAGCAACTAATTTTTTATTATTTGGGTAGGTAATTATGATTTATAAATAATGAATTTATGTACTTAAAATATATTATTTGACGAGTCATGGTATGTGATATTTAATGATATTTTTAATTGTATTTTATTAATGTGTTACTTCCGTGCCAATAAATGATTCTAATTCTAATTCATTCCGACCGCGTGATATAATCGAATATAGGTACCACTCGGCCAACAAGACTCTTACACGGTGTAATAATACTACTTAGGTACGAAAACTGAAACAGCGCAAACTCTTTGCGAACCAAAAGTTTATTGTAGCAGTTTTGTCAGTCCGGCATTTAATATAATATTTAATATAACCTGGCATTCAGACACCAGCAGGGATGTTATATGACCAAACTCATGTCATGAAAATGAAAACATGAAGTACCTAACTTATTTCATTTCACATCGAAACTTTGAAATCCTAACTAATATTATACTTACTTACAATCAAATACACTATACCTACCCACAGTACCCAGTTTTTCAACTGAAACAAAAACTCAATTCAACAAGATATTTATTTATTTTATTTTATGAAGATGTAGGTACCTAATGAGAGAGAAGAGAATGAGGCGTAAAAGGTGTGTCAGGATCGTAGCAAGTGGAAATCCATGGTCTCTGCCTACCCCCATGGGAAAGAGGCGTGATTTTATGTATGTAAAGACGTTCTCAATAAAAAGGACAACTTAAAATATTGTATGGGCACTGTCCCCACTACACCCTCCAATAACTACCCAAAGATTACGAACCATTTTCAAACTAAAAATTATTATTATCAAGTGCATAAAGATGGAGGCTGGTGACATTCTGGTGAGTTTTGACGTGGAATCCCTTTTCACCAATGTTCCAATAACTGAGTGCCTTGAAGTGGTAAGAGAGAAGCTAAGTGACTTCGAACTTCCGGATCAACATAATAATATCGTTATGTTAAAGAATTGCTTGGATGGCAGCTTCTTTTTATACCTACCAGGGACAACATTACCTTCAGATTGACGGAGTGGCTATGGGCAGCCCAGTAGCGCCGGTTTTAGCCAATATCTGGATGGAACATTTTGAAAGTCTTTTAGAATTAACGGCTTTTGGTGTAAAAATATGGAAACGATATGTTGATGATGTTTTCTGTATATTGAAGGGTGGTGTACATGAAATTGAGCAACTGACCACGTATTTGAACTCGATCCACCCTAAAATAAAGTTCACACACGAAGCAGAGGAGGGAAGATCTTTGGCTTTTCTTGATGTTAAAGTGATGGTGAAGATTGATAGTTCCATGGCGCACTCAGTTTACAGAAAACCCACACATACAGACCGGTATTTACATGCGACATCACCACATCACCACATCACCATCCTCGTCATTTGCAGTTTGTTGTATCTTCTTTGACTAGCAGAGCCTATAACCTGTGTGACCCTGAACATTTAGAAGAAGAACTGGCGCATGTTCAGGAGGTACTGAAACGCAATGGCTAAAAGGTTTGAGAACACAGCAGAGATGTAAAATAAAAAGTAAATCACTGGATTTTAGCAGACAACCTTCATTTTTGCCATATGTTAAGGGAGTAACCGATAAAATTGGCAATGTTTTGAACAAGTTTTCAATTAAGACCATTTTTACTCCTTTAACTAAGGTTGCAAAACTGTTGAGGTCGCCGAAAGATGTCATACCATTTCAAGTAGGTACCTCGCGTGTACAAAGTCGACTGTAGTTGTGGTCGCTCCTATATTGGGCAAACAAAGCGTACTATAGCTGAACGCGTAAAGGAGCACATATTCCAACCACAACCACCGGCGAGCGAGATCTCGTTCGAGGCGAACTACTAGTTATTATCGTTAGGAAGGGAGGCCTTTGCCCTGCAGTGGGACGCTACAGGCTCGTTATAGTAATAATAATAATTATTATCGTTAGGTATATATAAGGTATCTATCTATTGATATGGGCCGTAGTTTAAGTTAATTTACATCTTGTACTTAAACTAATATTGCCTGAAATAAAGTATAATATTATCTTTCGTAATAGTTAATTATAGTAAACCGCACTGAAATAAAATCATGTGGCCATATAAAAAGCTTCGTGTCCACTGACCGGGAGTACTTTCAGTTCGGATACCGGTCTTCAGCGCACATAGGCAATGCCGATCCGTTCACGCTGTAGTTTTAATACATAAAGAAATAAATAAAAAGCAACAAATCCTTTGTTGAACCTTCTCGGTCTGATTCTCCGTAGTGGAGTGTGGACATGAAGCTTTAATGGTTCAAAAGGTTGGTATAGATACTCGTAATCCTGTGGCGGTCGTACGGGGGGAGGGGCTTGACAGACAGCGGAGGCTTTGTAGGTAAACAAATGGCTCTTTAACTCTTGGTGTGTAAGTAATTTACGAAATAAGCGGCGATAATATAGAGATGGGGCAAATCATAGTGCAAAGCATGCAAACGTAACCGCGGGCAGTGGCTGGCGATTTACGCCAAAACATAAACTCAAATTTTGACAGCACTAAAATTGATGTAGGTACCTACTTATCCTTTTTTATGTTCTTATGAAATGTATTCTTTTTATTTCGTTAGGTACGGAAACATTTTTTTTTTAAATAATGCAATTGCAATTCTCTCAGCAACTTAATTCTCAGAGCAATCATTGAGACTAAATACCTTCAAGAGTCAGAGATACCTAGTATTCTTTGAACGATAAAATTCGTTTGAGCAATAGGTACACCTACACATATCCGAGTAGTAAGAAGACTAAGAAGTTCTTACTATGTATTTGTATTCTTATTAGAAAGTACAATAAAGCTTTAATTTACTGCGTCCGTACCTACGTAGTAGGTAGGTACCTACCTACCGATACTGGTTAGACATTCTCAGAGATCTTAAATTTATTTTATCTATGAAAGCACAATTCAAAAATCCCTTCAAAATTATAAAGTAGATAACTCTGTCTGTCAATGATTTTAAATTGCTGTCTGTAGCGCTTTTATTTCACACCTGAACCACTGATTTTGATAAAATTTGGTACCTACCTTTGGAAAGACGCTTTATTTAGTACATACAGGTTCCACGCGTGGGAAGCCGTGGGCAGCAGCAAGTGGAAAAAAATTCTGATGTTTCTATAGGTACATTAGGATCGTGGGATTTATTGTGTCTGTGACGATTGATATACCTACTTACCTACGCGATTTTTTTCGTCGAATGAGGCCATATAATGTTTAGGTACTCAGATCAACCTAAAAAACATTGTTGACACTGCAAACCTTGATCATTGACCCTGGTTATATAGCATCATAGAGGAGTAAAGCATAGAGGGAGTGCCTACCGCGCCTAAACCCAACAATAGTCTGAATGTCGGAATTGAGATTCATCACATCACGCATCATTGAGGATTAATTTACTATGCCAACTAGATTACCCCGTGGCGCCGAGGAACTGTCTTTGTGTCCATAACGCACGTGTCCTTGCATGCAACAAATACGCTATTCGGACAAAGAAAGAAGCATTTTTTAAGATCTTAGAGAAGCCTTAGAGCTTCAATAGATAATGCTTCTTCAGAAGGGTCGGCAACGCAAATATTACTCCTCTAGCTGCGGTAATCGCTTACCATCAGATGGGACATAGCACAGCATAAAATAGGTAATGCTGCAGACAGTACTACTACTCTACACGTAAAAAAAAAGTCATTATGGGAATTAGTCTATATAGTACCTAATTCGAAAAAGATGGCAAACTGACTAAAGCCGGTTTAGCTGTGCTTGTCTGCTACCCTGCTAGTATAAAAAGCAAAGTGGTAGAGGCAACAGCCCAAGCCGAGGTTCGTACCACTCTGGTGCCCTTGAGCTAGTTGCCTTAAAATCTTTGTACCGGCGCCGGCGTAGAGGCCTTCTGCCCTCGCCAAAGTCCGGTGAAGTTATAAAGGTCCCAAAGACCACATAACAGAGTAGTCCGTCCGAAAAAAAAAAGATTGCTAGTTAGGCCCGTGAATTGGGTAGGTGGATTTAGGACTTCTGTTGTGTTTAAGTTTGAACACAAGCGATTAATGCGTTCATTGGCCACGACACACGTTGCCTCGGTCACGGCACGGCAGTGGTAGTGGGAGGCTATTACTACCTTTTTACACATTACCATTCTGCTATATTACTATTAGCATTGATTACGGTCGGCGTAGAGGCCTTCTGTCCGGCGTAGAGGCCTTCTGCCCTCGCCAAAGTCCGGTGAAGTTATAAAGATCCCAAAGACCACTTAACAGAATTTTCTGAAAATTCGACAAACAATTTTTAAATCTCCTGATTTAATATATTTTATGTATGATGCTGGTCATTTATTTTATTGGTTTTATGAACCAAACCCACAATATTTAGTTACCTACTGTTCAGTTCCTGTATATCAGCATAATTAATTGATTACTCATTAAATTCAGTTAATGAATATCAATATCAACCGCTGCGCTGCCGCGCTGCCACAAAAATATATTAAAGCCGCGGGCGAGTAAGCTGATGGGCAAATATATTTTTGTGGCGAAATTTCGCCCCCCTGGTTTCCTATTCTGTATTCTGTTCTGTGGTAGGTAGCCACCTAACTGGATAATTTGAGTTCATCGAAAGACACAAATAATACATCCATACTTTAATATTATAAATGGGAAAGTGTGTGTCTGTCTGTCTGTTTGTCCGTCTTTCACGGCAAAACGGAGCGATAAATTGACGTGATTTCTCGTAGTTGAAGGGATAAAAATAAATAAATAAATAAAAGTTTTTAGTTCAGTACCTACAAAAATACAAAGTGCACAATAAAAATATCATAAAACGATGAGACTCTAAAAGTTAAAAACTGTGAAGCAGAGTCCCAACGCCCTCCTTCAAAACGAATAAGTTTAATTTAAATAAAGGAAACCATAAAACAAAAAAAATATTTATACCTATTTTAAAAGAAACATTTAGGAAAACCGAGAATGAAAGGATTGTAGTGTGTGTAGGTAGAGTGTGTGTGTATGTGTAGTGTGTGTTTAGTGTATATGTGTGTTGTGTATACTTATTATATATATGTGTGTGTGTTTAAGTTTGTGTGAGTTTGTAGTGAATGTAACGTAATATCCTCTTCAATGCAATAGAGTCGCCTAGCTTATAAGACTATACTATTTTAAGTGATCCTTGAGGTCCTACGAAATAAACATATTTTTCTTTCTTCCTCAATATAAATGTAAAAATAAATGTTTAAATTGGCTTCTATCACCTTGCATATAAACAAACAGAAAATCTCCTCATTAGGATTTTCTTAGATAAATTTACCTATATCTAAAAAAATCCTAATGAGGAGATGTCTAACAGAAAGAACCTTGCAGAGTGAGAAAAGAAGGCTAGTGGAAAATTTCCTTGGTTTAGAGGACATCACTTTCAAGGCAGCTCTTTGAGCTCGCTCCACTCGAAGCATCTGGGTTTTGATTTGATAGAGCCTCCCCAAGCGGTAATGCTCAAGATGGATTGAGCGAGAGCAAAGTAAACTGTCCCCAAGCACTGAAAATTGGCGACACTTGGAGAGTGACATAGGCTACTTTTATCCCGATATTTCCACGGGAACGGGACTTTTTATTTATTTTTTTTTTTTTATTTATTTATTTTTTAGGAAAACTAACAGCACATAAATACATGTTATACAAGAGTTGATAGAAGCATAAGGCTAATAACAAGTTTTCACAGATAGAAATAGAATAACAGAAAAAGAGCATACAATGAGCAAACTAGTGGTAGGTAGGTACATTATTACTAAACATGAAGTTGACTACAATGCAGTGTCGTTTAGCACTGTTACTAGTAAAGTATAAAAATGATCTTTAAATTTATAATTACTAATTTAAGCAAAGAACTTTAA
Source organism: Xanthorhoe spadicearia (assembly GCA_947086425.1). NCBI lineage: Eukaryota > Metazoa > Arthropoda > Insecta > Lepidoptera > Geometridae > Xanthorhoe > Xanthorhoe spadicearia. The sequence continues at coordinate 6,061,947 of OX352194.1, read as the reverse complement.
ACCCATTAAGCGCCTTATTTCGACTACGCTGCAGCTGAACAAGTCAATCGTGCCAGCATAGTTTTTATTGTAACTATTACACACACGCCAAAGATAAGAGTTAGTACGGTAGTTGGTAGATACTGTTTCAAGTTGAAATGTGGGATAAAACCTGCGAGACCTGTTGGGAACATGGAAGTGGAGTTTACCGAGCAGCTCAGGACAATCAATTTGACCAGACATCAGCTTACTCAAATATGTGATGTCAGCGATCACGCGACGATCAACTAATGGGAGAAGATGAAACTTTCTACATGCATCCTCATAGCTTTGTAATTGGTTTTTCGACCGAAAGTTAAGGAATCGGATAAATTTCTTTTGAATTTGCTCAATTTGATGTTCATAAATAGCATATTGAGGATTCCAAATTTGAGACGCATATTCTAAGTTACTTCTTACGAATGTGCAGTAAAGAATTTTCAAGGTTTTAATATTAGAGAAATCTTTTGAGGTCCTAAAGATAAAGCCTAGGGCTCTGTAAGCTTTCGAAACTACTGAGTTAATATGTTTATCGAATAAAAGCTTACTGTCATGAATGACACCTAGGTCACGTACAGAAGACTCCCTTGCAAGGGTATGACCCTTGAGAGAATAGTTAAATTTAAGTGATTGAGGTTTACGGGTGAATGTAATACAGGAGCATTTAAGTGGATTCAGGTCTAACTTATTGTATACGCAATAATCATCGAGGCGATGTAAATCTTCCTGAAGAGATAGTGCATCGTTAACATTATTAATTGCCTTATAAATTTTCATATCATCTGCAAAAATCAGAAGATTAGAATTAACGAAACATTTGTGTATGTCTGATATAAAAATTATAAAAAGCAAAGGGCCCAAGAGGGAACCTTGGGGCACACCACTTGGAACCTGCACCCAGCTAGACATATAATTACTGACTACAACGGCTTGTGATCGATTGGTAATGTAAGAACTAAACCAGCGAAGTAGATCACCACGAATTCCAGATAGCTTTAGTTTATTTATGAGTAGAACGTGGTCAATTCGATCAAAGGCTTTGCTATAATCGGTTACTTACGCAGGTAAAACCACGGGGCGCAGAAAGTACTTATTATAAATACTTATGAAAGTTTATAAGGTATCTATGTATGGATGTTTCTTACTCTTTCACTTCTTGGATGGGTGACCGCAAGTGGCATATTATCTGAGCGCTTACGTGCTTCGGAGGGCATGTTAAATTGTCGGTCCCGGCTTTTAAAAGTCGTTAAGCCATGACGGAGGCCTTTAGGCGGCCTAAAAACACCGTCACCAGAGTTGGCCACTTGCTCATACGAAGGAAGGAGGACTCTTTCACGCGAAAAATACAAAACGGTTTTGGCTTAAACTTCGAATAGGTACTTACAGATAGGTAGGTACATGGTTACAAAACAGGTAATAAATAAATAACCCTAAAGGTAGCCGTTCGAACTGAGCGTCTATGGCGTCATTGGCGCCGCGGCTGTGACGCCGCGACAGTGCGACATATAGATGTTCTATGTATGAAATTCTAGGGAACGTCATTCGAGCGCAGCGTCACTGTCGCGGCGTCAGTGACGTCACAGTGCCGCTGTGACCGCGTTGACAGATGTCAATGTGACCGCGGTGTTGGTGACGCTATAGACGCTGCGTTTGTGACGCTAAGTTCGAACGGCTACCTTTAGATAACGTAGAAAAATAAAATAGAAAATTATCTACATCTACACTAATATTATAAAGAGGTAAAATTTGTTTGTTTGTTTGTTTGACGGAGGTAATCTCCGAAACTACTCAATCGATTTCAATAGGCTATATTTTATCCCGGTAGCTTTATTAGTACACCCGTGCGAAGCCGGGACGTGCTGCTAGTTCTAGATATTTTTAATATGCTTGAATCCAGGAATAGTAGGTACGTTGCCTAGTTGATAACTGCTGACGCGCAAATAGATGAATCGATAGAGGAACGAGTTTTAGATGAACCATAGATAGATAAACTGCTGTAATGTAAGTATGTACCTAAGTACATATTAGGAAGGAAACATTTAAAACATGATTTTTCCATCGGATTGCCCCTTCAGACGGAGCATTCACCTCGCCTGTAATGTACTTCTACCATTTAGATTCGACATTTAGAAATAGACATTACACATTGTATCTATTAAAATACTGCAGATTTTCATCATTAATTTAATTACAGGCTGAGCTCTGTAATTAGTGTTACCTAGCTAATTGGTCGCCGCATTAAGTTGTTTACCGGCAATCAACAGACTCTAATAAAACACAAATAGCTGAAGACAGTTTTTTATTACCGCCATCGACCACAATAAGGAAAGGTCTAGGTCCTGTAACTTTTTCGTCTTACTGCCCAGCAAAGCACTGAAACAAACATCTTAATCTTGTTAAAGATACTTAACTGTTGAGTTGTTGCTCTAAAGATGCGATTCCAAATCTACATATACTAATATTATAAATAATAATATTAAAAATGTTGGTTTGTTTGTTTGACGTAGTAGGTAATCTAAGAAACTACTCAGCCGATTTCAAAATAAAAATTATTTCACCGATGTGTAGAATGGACTGTCGGGATGGTTATAGGCTATATTTTATACCGGTAGTTTCATTAGAACACCCATGCGAAGACGGGACGTAGGTACTGCTAGTCGGAGACAAAAAAGCTAACTTCACCCATCATCATAAGCTTTGACTTTGGTTGGGCCCTAGAACGCTGTGCGAGATCAGAATCAGAATCAGAAATATTTTTATTGCAAAAACTGTTGTACAATGGTAGGTCTTACATATTATTAGGTACAAGTTTAAACAGCTGTTATCCATTTCGGATCGGAAGATTATGAGAACAGCTTGTTGTGTGGGAAACTGGGAACTGTTTTCGCGACTTGAATTCTAAGAAAAAATAAGTTTATGAAATTTTCTATGTTCAGCTTATAATAAGTTGGCAGATAACCAGCTGAATTCGTAACAATTCACCAACATAAGCTAATCCCGATTATAGGTACTTATATTCTTAAAGCGAGCTAATAGGAAGAAAAATAAACGCACGTGATTAGTCGTCGAAAATAATTGTCTTTCTCGTGATTGGCTAGATTGTCAAATCAATTATCAAATCTAGCCAATCACGAGACTATCCAAGACCAATCACGTGCGTTTATTTTTCTTCCTATTAGCTCGCTTCAAGAAATAAAGTATAGGTAGCATAGTTTAATCTAAGCCAAGTAGGGTCTCTGATCTTGATGCATTTCGTCTTTGTGTTCTGTACATCAGAATATTAACTAAGGATCCATTGATTTGTGCGTTCTCAATCAGGTTCAATCACTAACGATCAGTATCTCTGCTCGATTAGGATATTACCTAATCCCTTTGAACGCGAGATAACACCGTTCCACTATAGGTAAGTGCAACTACTTGTACTAATTACACCAAGAAAATTAGTATTATGTAGGTATATTAGTTAGTTGAACCACAGATGGTTCAACTTAATAAGTACATTTTTACTCTTTATAACTAGTAGTTCGTCCGAACGAGATCTCGCTCACCGTAGGTTGGTGGTAAAATATTTTGTTAAGGCAAGTCGCAGGCAACCATTCAAAATTCCTTTATATTACTGACCTCGAATTTGACCTTTGATTTCAAAATTCATTGATAATAGGAGCCTACGTCTGAAACAAACCTACATGCCAGATTTGAACTTTGAAACTCTTCCAACACCAGAGATATCATGAAAAGTCAAAATTTTACCCAACTTTGACTCTGCCTTATTGACCTTTAGGGTTAAAATTGTGAAAAAACCTAAAACAGGTTTACCTTTATTTTAAGCTAGAATCCAAACTTGAAATTTTGACGCTCCAACTGTCACCATTTTGTAGCTATAAAAAATATGACTTTTGACCTCTCCCTTGACTTTTGACCTTAAAATTTGTCCATAGCGGGTGTTCGAGTATTAAAAGAAACCTACATGCCAAGTTTCATCATCATAGCTCTTCTAGTTCCAAAGATATCGGAAAAGGTCAAAGAACACCCAACTTTGACTCGGCCAAATCGACTTTTAGGGTTAAAATTTTGAAAAATCCTGAAATAGGTGTTTGTTTATTTCAAGCCAAAAATCTACACTCAAAATTTCAACAATCTAGGTGCCACCATACAAAAGTTATAAAAAAAGTAACTTGACCTCGAATTGACCTCTGATCAAAAAATCCAGCATCTAGGTTATCACAGAAACCTACATCCTAAAATTTAACTTTAATAGCACTTGTAGTTTCAGAGAAACCTTGTTGCATACGTTTTGACCACTCCTTTATATACTTATATAGATGTATAGATTTCATAAAACATCGATTCTGCTTAAAAACTCGAGATTCGGCTATAAACTTCTTTGGAGGGAATGATTTTCTAGATTTTCTAGGAAGACAACTATTTCTTAATTATAAATACGAGTAGATAATCTTAAGACATAGTTATCTAATTTTGTCATTTTTCGCACTCGAACTATTACCGCTCTCGCTGAAATCACCTCGTGTATGGGAACGTGTGCCTTTCTCACCTTGTATGACAATCTACAATTGTTTTCCTCAGGGATCTCCGCTTCAACAAGATCCACGAGCTGGACCGCGGCGAGTTCAGTCACATGCACCACCTCCGTTCTTTGCTCCTCAACGACAACCGTCTGAGGGCCCTCCATTCGGACGCCTTCTACGGCCTGCGTAGACTCAAGTACCTCTACCTGTACCGTAATCGCATTCAGCATATTAGCCCAGATGTGTTCAATGATCTCCCACACTTGGAACAACTGTAAGTGATTTGATTCAATAAAGTTGAGAAACGTAGATTGAATGAGACGAATTGGCTCGATGGACTATGGCCGAGCGTAAAATGATTTACCCAATTGAAAAGCTGTAATTTTAAATTTAGGAAATGTCTGATTTAGATGTAATATTAAGGTGGAACGTTACGGTCAGCTAGGCACTGCCGCGCCACTAGATGGCGTGAATGTCCTGATAAAGCGTTTTTATTTTTTTTCACCAAAACAGAAAAAAATTTTAGGAAGTAAAAGTGCTTACCCGTAAAAGCGTAATATTTTTGATGTAACTAACAATACTTAGACGATATTTTAAGTGTTAAAATCACTATATTTGTCCATTTAGCTCCGGCGAAACGGCCGCGCCGTTTCGCGCAAGTGACTCACACACACACATACAAAGATTTCATCGTAAACGGAAGCGTTAGTAAATTTCGCTCGCTTTGTAAAGCTTAATCTGGCCGAGTGCGTCAGCGTCTTGACCTGTATTCAAATGGTATTGGGTTCGAATCTCTATACTGAGATACTGTTTTTGAACTTTTAATTTGTTATATTTTTGTAATTTTATACAAATACATAATAGATATTTTAGTCGTGAAATATATTATGTATTTTTGTGCGAGTTCTAAATAAAAATCAGGTTTTTACTATTGCAGTTATTATATAATACATTATTAGGTAAGTATTTGTAAAATAACATTTTACAATAAAATAAACATTTTTAAAACAATAATTTGAGAAGTCTTATTCGAGAAGTAATATTATAATAATAAATGTGCTACCACAGTGATACATCTATGCAGTTTTGATTATTTTTTACTTTTCGAAGTACCACCTCTGGCAAAACAGAATTTTTATAAAATGATACCAATTTAGGTAACACGTCCAAAATAAAATTTTCGTCACGCTCGATTTCTAGGACTGTAATATCATGAGCTGGAGAAATATAGCCCACAAAATAACATTTCTTCATTTGAGAAACCCGTAGTTGCCCCTGAATCTGTAACAAGAATAGGTAGGTGTAAAAATACATATGTTCAGACAGTAAAATAAAGGACAGCAGGTGATCACTGTTTACTGCATGCAACAACAGCATGTAATTGGTACTAACCTGTACAATGGGAAGTTTTTTTTATCTTTAGCAGCAGCATTCATGTCTTGATTGTTGCGAGCCAATGAGGGGAAACATTTAATTTCCAGAATAGATTTTTCTTCTTCTATAACCCCTGAAATTCATTGATTGCAGTAAATAATAATATTTTCACAAATTATCTGGACTGAAAAACAATAATTTGTACCTAATGAATTATGCCACATACCATCCGGACTAGCACCCAAAAAGCCAAACTCTTTGTCAATGAAAAGGCCTGCTGGTCGCACATTTTTGTTCATTATTTCTGTAAACAATGTCCTTGCCACCGATTCATTGTGTTGACCATACGACATGTCTTTGGTCAGAATATTGTTTTTATATAATATTGTTTTGACATGGTTGTGGCAGGGTGTTGTCGATTTTCGTTTACATATCTTTAACAGAGGCCAAATTGAGCATAATGTGCTAATTTGTGGTATATTTCAAAACTGGAGTATCATTGAATCAACCCTTTGAAAGACTTACCATTCCAAACTGGCTGGCAGTGAGCCTGTTACATCTGTGTGTATTATACACATCATTTTCATGTTGCCTAATGGTCAGGTGTTCAATATCTTCAATTTCTTGATCTCTTCGATTTGTCCTTGAACTCGTTTGCGACTTTTTCTTGAACCAGAATATTGGTGATTTTTATAGTCTTTTCGGGAAGTTCGTGGCTTCATTTTCTATCGGTGCAATAACACGAACAGATAACCACTAAAATCTTATATTGCAATTTTTTACTAATTCTAATCACATATAAAAGTATCCCACGATAGAAAAGAAAACTTTTGTAATGTAACGGACGCCTTACACTGACAGACAAGAGTCATGTCATGTCATATCTGTCTTGTCTGGTAAGTACCTATGTTAGGGTATGCTGAACGGGGCTACCAACTCGATAAGTGCTTTATTGCAACAAACAAGTACCTACAGTACGAAGGACAAAATACTCTGTGAAATAAAATCATAATATTATGTATTGGGCTTATTAAAAAATTCGTAACTTTACAAAAAAAATATTTGAATGAAATTGAGAAGAAAAATCAAAGTAAGTAAGTATTTTTTGAAGAATTAGTTGCTTTTTACGGGTTTTGGTTACCTACTTTTTTTTATTTAGAACCTTTTCGGCAGCAAAATAAATAAGTAAGTACCTAAACATATATATTTTTAATTTAAAAGGTATTTCGGCATCATCCGCGAAATTTTGCATGCTCAATAGAAACGTTTCTCAAATAAAATTACTTATAATAACGATATAAAGCGAGACATAATGCTAAGTTATAATTTATAAATATAATCAAATGGGGCTACGCATATGAAAATATTGTCAGATTAGCATCAAAAGTGCAAAGTTGGCAACACCTTTGTAAAAAATGGCAGAAACAAAATAAACTCCCCCACGAATTCACAATGATGATTTGAGGATCCACGTGATCGCCGAGAAGAACGGCAACAGTGTACGGAACGAGAATAGCGAGCTGGCAACGTAGCCGCACACACACAACTAAACTTTTAACTTAGCATACGATACTGTCGGTGTACACTCACACACTAACAAAATTGAACTGAATTTGTGACTGATTTACGCGATTATTATACTATTTTTATGTAGTAAATATAATTTGCCGCTAATAAACATCATAATAAATGCCAAATTATATAATTTGAGTTAAGGTTATGCTCCATTCGCCCGTAAATGGAAAAATACTTTACTATGGAAAACGAACCACCTTAAGCTTGGGTGTTGTGTCATAAACAAATAAACATATCTACACCTACCTCTTACCTATTAGTATTATCTATCTTAAGATGTAGGTGGCAACTTAGGCGATTTTGCGTTGTACAATGTATTTGTATGTATGTTCCGGCATAACGATCGAACCATTAATCCAATCTTCATAAAACTTTGTAGTAAGTATAGGTTTATAGTTAGTGCTAATTTAATTTATGGCCAACCTAATGAGCTGAATGAGATATTATAGTGTCCCCAATAAGGTATTTTTTTTTAAATATTTTAAGTGGGGTTGCAAATTTTTAAGACTTCTTAATTTTTTGTTTACATCAACAAAATGTAAAATCTCAACACCACTATTTCTATGACTAAACTTGCATTTTAGGTGGGTAGGTATTTTAGTTTGGTTGACCACCTACGCTATGTCAGTGTTTTTAACTTCCGACTCTGCTCGACGAATCTTACGAATTCCTAATAGAAAATGAAAGAAAAAGCTCTTTCCCTTTCTATTAAGATTCGTTTACTTACTATGTGGTAGACAGAAGCAAGTACAAAATAAAACACAGCTTTTAAAAAAATGTTTGTTCAATTATGAAAAAAAAAAAACTGGTATTTGCTTGCTACTTTTACGTAATGAAAAACAGAGAGCTTACCTCGGAAGAAAGGCCCTTCAATTCACTCGAACTATTACCGCTCTCGCTGACGCTCGTACATTAAAATTCCCTTTCTCGCCTTGGGTAACAGTCTACTATTAATAAGTAACTTTATACACTATTAATACGAACCTCATTTTAAAGGATTTATATTATTTCAGGTATTTACATGTAAATGAAATTCATCACATCGAACCGAATATGTTTTCCAACATGCCTCGCCTGGAGAGACTGTAAGTTTTAGTCAAAGAAAATTTATCAATTATAATAGCACTCGCAAACGGAATTACAGTAAATATTTGCAGGACTTGTGTTAGGAAACACCTTACGAACGGGTTGCTTGTTTTAGGTACCTGCACAATAACCGCTTGAAGAGCATTCCATCTGGCTCGTTCTCAGGCATGCCCCGACTGAGAAAACTGCGATTGGATAGCAACGCGCTTGTATGCGATTGCTCTTTACTGTGGATGGTCCGTATGCTGGCCCACCACACCGAAATGAATGTGGCAGCTACTTGCTATGAACCCGCCAGTGTCACCGGAACCTCCCTAGCTGCCATGACCGAGAAAGATTTTAAATGCCGTGAGTCAATCTTACCTGATAACGGAGGAGGTATGCTTGGTTATTATTTTCGATTCTGATGATCACCTCGGCGGAGCGTGCTTACTGGTTTCGTATCGAGGGGTCAACTTCTATCAGAAGAGATTATTTCTTTATTTCATTCTTTTCTATTTTTTAACCTATTTTCTTACCTTTTAAAAACTTTTAAAGTTTTTGACCATCACTAAAACATTAATTTATTTCTATGCAAAAATTTTGTACCATAAATCTACTTACATCTAATTATTTTTTTTAGAGCAACCTGAAATCGAAAAAGAGCCACAGGATGTTATAGTTAATTTTGGCGAAGATGCTATGTTCACTTGTGTTGCGACGGGCGAACCGGCTCCCGAAATAGTGTGGCTTCGTGACTCTGCTGAGATTCCTGTTGAGACTACTCGCTATGAAATATTAAGCAATGGAACACTTATGGTTCATGACGCAGACGAGACCGATATAGGCGTTTTTGAATGTATGGCAAAGAACCCAGCCGGCGAGGTTCACTCCAAACAAGCAAAAATGATTATCAGCAGGCCTGATGAATTCGGTATATACTCGTACTTCCTTAAAATTTGCGATACACTGTCATAAAAATATTTAGCATTCATTATAATTTTTTTGTTTTAGCTCCCCCCACATTCACTGTGCTGCCTGAAGATCAAATTGCCAAACTTGGACAACAATTTGTAATGTTCAACTGTACTGCTCACGGCAAACCGCAGCCACATTTGACTTGGCTGTTTAACAATCAACGAATTTTGCTATCCGAGCGCATCTCTATTCATTATAATGGTTCAATCAAAATCGAAACAATCGAGAACAAAGATGCTGGATCATATACATGCCAAGCTGAAAATGTACACGGAAAAATCAGAACTACAGTTGAGCTTCAAATTTCCGGTAATTTACTGATGTATTAACATTATTTACCAGACGAACTTCAATAAAGAGTTAGGTACTAATTTTTTTTTGTTTCAGCTAAACCATTTTTCGATACTTATCCGAAAAGCCTGACGGTGTTAAGAGGTGACAATGCTGAGTTCTTCTGTTCAGCGACAAGTGTGCCTGATCCTATTCTTAGCTGGTTTAGGGATACATTGCCTTTACTACCCGGTGAAAATATTGAGATTAGTAATGACAACCGAAAGCTAATAATTCGTGAAGTTACCGATGAAGATGACGGTATTTACCATTGTCGCGCAGAGAATACGGAAGGATATGTCGAAAAATCTGCTATACTTAAAGTCGCCGCTCTACAGATAGTTCCACCACACATAATTTTGAAACCTCAAGACACAGACGCTTATAGAGAAACATCTGTTATGTTGCCGTGTGAAGTGGAGGCTGAACCACCTGCAAGGGTAGAATGGCGCAAAGACGGTGCAAGAATTGACGAAGGCGTACGATTTAGGATTACCATTATCGGCAGTCTAATTATAAATAATGTCACTGTTTCTGATTCAGGTCGTTATGAATGTACTTTCTACAATGAATTTGGTCGAGACACAACTTCAGTTTTACTAACTGTTAGAGACCGCAAGCTTCCAGGCGACGCGTATGTTAATATAGCTTTGACCCAAGCGACGCGGGATATAGACCAAGCCATCGCTAGGACGGTCGATAAACTATTTCATAACAAAAGCGCTAAAAAAGATCTGAACGAGTTATACAGCATCGCTCGATTTCCAAACGCACCTGCAAGAGAAGTGGCCAGATCCGCTGAAATTTATGAAAGAACACTGGACACAATCAGGCAGTATATTAATGCTGGCATGTCTATTACATCTGTAGAACCATTCAATTACCAACATATTCTTTCTAACACGCACTTGGAAGTGATTGCTCAACTCTCTGGATGTGTTGCCCACAGGGATAAACTTGATTGCCAGGATATGTGTTTCCATTCTAAGTATCGCTCATATGATGGTTCTTGCAACAACTATGATCATCCGACATGGGGTTCTTCGCTTACAGGTTTTCGGCGAATCTTATTCCCAATTTACGAAAATGGCTTCAGTCATCCCGTCGGCTGGAACAAAGGCAGAAAATATAATGGTTATACTCTTCCAGGCTCTAGGCTTGTTTCTAACACGGTGATAACTACGACTGAAATTTCTGTAGACATTCAGATTACGCATATGGTGATGCAATGGGGACAATGGCTCGACCACGACTTAGATCATGCTCTTCCATCCGTAAGTTCCGAAACCTGGGACGGCGTGGACTGCAAAAAAACTTGCGATTACGCTGCTCCATGTTTTCCCATTGATGTTCCCGAAAATGATACACGTATTACAAACCGACGCTGCATCGACTTTATTAGGACCAGTGCGGTCTGCGGTTCTGGCATGACTTCAGCTCTTTTTGGTACTATACAACCACGGGAACAGATTAATCAGCTTACATCTTATATTGATGCTTCACAAGTCTATGGTTTTGAGAAAGCTGTTGCTGAAGATTTACGCGATCTCACCAACGAGAATGGACTTCTGAGGGTTGGTGCTATTTTCCCTGGTAGAAAGCCTTTGTTACCCACTACAGGTATTAATGGAATGGACTGTCGCCGTAATCTTGACGAAAGTACTCGCAGTTGTTTTGTAGCCGGAGACATTCGTGCTAACGAACAAATTGGATTAGCTGCTTTCCATACAATTTGGATGCGAGAGCACAACCGTGTGGCGCTGAAACTAAAGACAATCAACCCGTTTTGGGATGGTGACAAGGTTTACCAGGAAGCCCGAAAAGTTGTGGGAGCTGAAGTTCAGTTAATAACTTACAAACATTGGCTACCTATCATACTAGGTCCGGAAGGAACTACGCTTCTAGGTGAATACAAAGAGTATAACCCCAATATTAACCCGTCAGTTTCTAATGTTTTTGCTACAGCAGCTTTGCGCTTTGGCCATTCGTTGATTAATCCAATTTTGCACCGCTACGATGAAAACTTTGAGCCGATTAAAGAGGGTCATCTTCAGCTCCGTTACGCATTTTTCTCCCCTTGGAGGCTGGTCGATGAAGGTGGAGTAGATCCATTGATCCGAGGAATGTTTACGACACCCGCTAAACTTAAGACTCCTACTCAAAACCTGAATTCGGAACTCACCGAGAAACTCTTCTATAGCACTCATGCTGTTGCTCTGGATTTGGCCGCTATCAATATTCAACGTAGTCGGGACCATGGTATTCCACCTTACAACAAGTGGCGTCAATTCTGTAACATGACACAGGCAACTAGCTTCGATGACTTGGCAGGTGAAATATCCGATAAGACTGTTAGGGATAAACTAGAAAAGCTGTATGGATCCGTAGACAATATCGATGTGTGGGTTGGTGGGATTCTCGAAGACCAGGTGGATGGTGGAAAAGTCGGTCCTCTCTTTAGATGCCTGCTTGTGGAACAATTCGTCCGCTTGCGTGATGGAGATCGATTTTGGTACGAGAACCCCAGCGTGTTCAAGGCTGAACAACTGCGTCAAATCAAGGAAACCAGCTTGGCTCGGGTTTTGTGCGACAACGGCGATAATATTGATACGATTGGCGAGAATGTGTTCCTGCTGCCTGAAGTTCAAGATGGATTAATTTCGTGCGACGATTTGCCTTCGATTGATTTCCGTTATTGGGCTGACTGTGAGAGTTGCGATGAAGATTCAGGCCGCGAGAAGCGCCGTGCACGCCGTAGCGTAGCTGACGCGAAGGGCAAAAAGGAAGCGACACGCCTCGCCTCCCTAGAGAACATGCAGCAAGACCTCTCACTCACTGTTCAGATGTTAAGGGACCGTATTGAATTTCTCGAGGAGAACTGCAAGATGGAGTCTACGCATACCTACCCTATTGATACTATTTTACACTAAATTAATATTGTTTACGACGTTTCTAGCTATTAAAATGGCGCATCATAAATGTATTTGCGGCCATTTTATGGTAATGATGAACCATTCAACAATTTATGACCGACTTTGCTGAGAAAATGTTGCGAACCTAACCTTTGACGTGCTATTACAATAGCGAGAAACTGCACTGTCCGATACCTTCTGTATGGTCCAATTGAAAAGAATTTATTTTAACTTTCAAATCCCATTTACGATTTCTTCTTACCCTAGCTACTTATAGTACCTATACTATACCTACCGGACTTTACCCTTTCCCTATTTTTTGAAAATTGTACCTACTTCTACTTAATCGGACGTTACTATTCTAAGCGTAGGTACCTACCTACACTCTTTAGATATACTATATTACCAAGATGCATTTTAATCAATAATATTCTAGTCGACATATTTAACCAAAGTACGTATAATTAAAGTACACCGTTTACATTTTCATCCAGTTAGTAATCATAATATAAGACAATAATACTAAGGGTTAAGTTACATGGATCGGAAGGCTCACATCTTTGCCATTCCACTAAAAGGTACATTGTAAATCTTGTTTTAAATACGCGTAAATATCAATTTTAAGAACATTAAGTTAGGAGGAAGGGCTTAATAAGACTCAAGGTTGGAAAATAATCAGCCCGTCTGGGGAGGTACCTCCGCCTTACAGAAGATCATAGAAGCAGTGCTATTAAAAACAAATAGTGCTGTTTATCTGCAGTGAGGTAGCCAGAGCTTTAAAATTAAAAGCATCTCAGTCACGCCAGTGTGATAGTGGCTGAGATTTGCTAACCGATTTCCAGCAGGCGGACGGACACGCGTATTTAAGGCAAGACGTAAGCTGTTTTTCCACATTTCTTCACACTTAGATGGAAATAAATTGTTTCACTACACCTCCGACACTATGCCAGCACGCTCAGCGTTAGCACCCTATATAACGTTTTTTTTCGTTAATTGAAGAGTGGAATGTACCTTTATTTTTGGTGTCATATCTGCATTAAGGTCATTCGGGTCAATAACGGGCTATGCCAGCCTTCATAGAACCTTCACCAAAAATGTTCGAAGGCCTTAGTATATTCTTCTGTGAACAAATTGTTGTCTAGGGTGGTGATGCTAGCGGAGTTACCACATCCATGTCAACGAACGGCGAGTCTCAATAACCTCTATCTTTGGTTTTGCTAACTGTCGGTAGGTAGTTATTTGCCATTTTTTTAATGGAAGTAATGTCAATCTTCCCACAGTAACCTATATCAAAGAGAGTTGGTTATTGGGACTGGCCGTATGCCAAATAGTTACTTAAATAATAGGTAATAAGAGAATGAATGCAAAGAAAATGGAAAGGTTAATTATCGTTTACTGTTTATTTTAGTTTACTGTGTGAATATTTCAATTTGTTTAATCTGTTTCTATTAAAGCCTACCTAATCTAAAATGCTCTGTTTGTGCTATCCAAAACAATTTGTGTGTTGGTGGCATTCAACATGTTAATAGACTTTATTGAAACGTTGATCGCCACTGAACATTTTTAAAAAAATCCAATGTATTTTGATTTTAAATTCTAAGTAACAACTTATATTTGTTGTTGGTTTTTTCTATCTTCAGTTAAAAGGGAAAGTTAGCAGCTATAGATAAAGGATTAGTAAGTTTTTTCTCAAATTCTGAATGTTTACTCAATGTTACATCAATGTTACGTATACCTACCAGTAGAATTTTTGTCTAGTGTATCAATGGTTAAAACAATATATTAGATATATAAGATTCGAATCATCATAAACAAGATCTGTATCGATTACTAGGCATTCCCTTTCGCTCTACCTGGAGACACAAGCAGGACGTCGTTTGCATCGGGAGCTCGCAATTACAGCAGCAGTGGTTAGTGTAGAGTCGCGATAGATAGCCCCATTGCATTTCCTCTCGGCCGCCCGCAGTCGATTGATAGATAGCCATTTAAACAGCGACATTGGAAGGTTAGTATGGGCAAAAGTTCCTGTGTAAAAGAATCAGATGATCGTTGCTGTTCCTTCTTCCAGAATGTATACGTCTCTGAATGTTCGTCAGTTAATGTCATTGAGCGTAAGAAGCTTTCACGTCATTCTAACCGCGCTTCAGGAGTTGCTGTGCACGAAAGAAACTCCATTCTGGTTAGACGTGTGTTTTCTGTTAGATTGTAACACTGTTTGATTTATATTCCGAATTCTTATTATGTAAAACATGTATTGGATTATATTCAGTGGAAGATGATTGACCGACAACCTAAGCTATGTTTTCAACGGTTACTTGAATGATGTCTACAAATAAATGTTCAATTCAATAAAAAGCACAAAAAATGGCTTTATATTTAATCCCTCTCCTGGTTTCCCTACTAGACACAAAAATTGCTTTTTAATTATCATGAATGTAGGTTAAAGGATTATAACATTAATTAGTGAAATGTTAAAGTAGGTACCTATCGTCATTGCTTTTTTGCTAAGGTATTAAAACCGAAGATATAAAAGAACAAAATACAGCTAGCCATTAAACGGTTTATTACTCACACAACTACTCTTAAGTTTAAGTAGGATAGTTATTCAGATTTTATTGTATTTTAATAATGAACAAAGCAACCGTTTATTCATAGCTAGAGCCTGCATCTTAAAATTTAGTAGGTCTAACGAAATAGGCTTAGGTAACCTGGGGGGTTACAGATCTGAAAGAATGTCTACCGCTGCCTGGGATACATTCGTGATCATTTTACATTTAATTTTTACCTGGGATTTACCTACTTGTCTCACTTTTGTCTAACCAGAATATAAATTAGACGTTAATTTTTAAAGTATGGTTAAAATGAAACTTAGCAGGATACTTGAGTCGTATAAAGGGCAACAGATGGGCAAGGATTCTCAAGGTGTCTGCACTGCAGATGGGCGAAAAAGCAAAGAAAATGTTGGCAAGTCCCTGAGACCATTTTCAAGAAGACTGGTAGGATACAACAAAAGATAGAAAGAGCTAGCCACCATGGAAGGAGGGAGACTAGAGGCGTAGTCAAGTTTTGATATTACAGGGTTAGGCACACAAACCCAGTAATAATTATTAAAAAATAATTATAACAAGTTCAATATTTATGTAGATTTTAAAAATACAACGCAAAATAACAAGTATCTATGTACATATTTGAAAATTGTCTCTAGCTCCTACCTTGAAGATAAAGGTAAATAAATAAATTAAATCACTATATCAAGTACATAAATATTAATTGATAACTACATAATGATTCGCGATTTGAAAACTAAATCTACACGCCAATGTACTTAGTGTGCCTACCTGTTGCTAAAAGAACACCATTTTCTTTGTTTTTCACTAATACTTCTAGGAAAGCTATCTTTTTGCCTGTTTTCTTTGTTATTGCTTCCACTTCTACCATATCTCCTGGTCTTGCCGGGGCCATGTACCTGTGAATAGCAAAATCACTTTCTCAGTTTTCTACGCATTTCAAAAGGAGGTGCTTCTCAATTTAACTGTATTTTTATACTACTTGAACTGATAATGATGACTATTTTTTAATTGAAAGTTAGTGGTACCGGTGTGGTCTCATAAAATAAATTTAGGGCCTAATCAATCTTCAGAATTATGAACAAAATTCGCTATAGCATTAACTCTGATCACAATTCATAAATGTACCAAGAACAAAGCATAAAAGAGCAATAATTCAGCAAGAGCTCTTCAACTCGGAACAAAAGCAGCATCATAATAGCACCCAGAGTTAGAGTATACAATAACTATTATAATATCACTATAGAATTCAATTAATCAGTTTAAGTTGCAATATACCAACCCTGTTTGAAATTGAAAATTGAGAAGACTACTGCGTATTTACTGCCAGTCTTAATAACCTATCTATCTTTGGTTTTGCTTACTACCAGCTGCTATTTGACATTTTTTGTATGGGAGAAATGTCAAATAATTATCTACTCACAGTAAGCAAAACTAAAGATAGATAGGTTATTTAGACTGGCAGTTAAAGGAAATAATTTGCGTATTCCATCTATTACTTTTATGAAGCCCTGCTTAGCAATATTAAAATTAAAAATATGTCACATATGTATTAGACTAGCAGCACATCATGTCTTCGCACGGGTGCACTAATTAAACTACCAGGATTAAAATATATAGGTAGCCTATAACCATCTCGACAGCCCATTCTACACATCTGTGAAAGAATTTTTGAAATCAGCTGAGTAGTTTCAAAGATTACCTCCGTCAAGCAAACAAACTTTACCTCTCTATAGTATTAGTATAGATGACACTACTTACGTGACACTAAGATCTATTGAAACTCCTCTGGTTTCAACCTTATCGTTGCTGGTGAGGGCGTATGTAGACACTGCATCAACAAGGTGCGCAATAAAACCTCCATGTAGGGTGCCTCTCTGGTTCAAATGTTCTTCCCCCACTTGGAACTCTGTTACCATTCTGCCTTGGCCGCAGCATGTTACTTTGACCTGCAACACACAGAATCAATTGAGAAATGTCACATCAAAAAGACTTAAGGTACCTACTTATAGTTTTTTTTAAGCAAATCTTAACTGCATGATGACAGTGGAACAATGCCACACAACATGTCTTTCCGTTTAACATTTGCTCTAGCAGAGAAAGCTATATAAGAGCTACAGACTTGAATGATACCTATGGGGACTTTGATGAGCATGCTAATTTGTCCAGTACTAGGGCAAGGTCTGTCATTACAATCAGCCTACCTACTTTATTAGCTAACCTCTAATGTTTGTGACTACCGATCTACCGATAAATGTATTAGGTAGGTAAGTATTTGTACCTATCTAAAATTTGGTCCTAGGTTGCATACACTCCAGACTTCTCCTTTGTTAGGTTCTAAGGTACCACAAACTAGCTATCTAACTTAGGTTCTTCAAAATGTAAACAAATGTTACGAAACAGATCCATCGTTTTTTGTAAAACCAATGTAGTTTTTACCTTTTGCAGATTTTTGTCAAAACATTTAGTTGCTGCTATTGTTTTGGTGAATAACTCAGCAACTTTTGCTCCTTTGCAACACATTTCATAGCATTATTTCAGTACCTAACCTAATTATATTAAAATTAATCCGAAAAACTCTAGTCTGTCTAGATATTACGATATGTAGGGCGTAGGGCTCAGAGCAATTATCTTCCTTCAGAAGGAGACGACATTGTCAATTTTTGACATGCTTTCCCCGCAGCCAAGGTCCTTGGACCAACAATCATTCTCCATATGTAAAACCCCGCGCGCCGCTGGTTACGCGTCATTTGTCAATCACGGTACACGCGGAAGGATATAAGTATAAAATGCCAAATTGCAGAGTTTTCGCATATCCTAAAATATTGGAAACTTTCAGGTTACAAAAGGATGATGTGACGTTCCATCTGCAAGTATTCATTCCTCTAAATATTAACAATTTATGCACTAAATTTGAATAAAACTAAAATTTATATAATGTTGCCAACAAATCGTAACAGATTCCATTTTAGCGTATTTTGCTATGCCGCCGAGTTGGCCAAGTGGATTGCTACTTCGACTTTGATCCGAAAGGCGTAGGATTGAATCCGCACTATTCCATCACTCATATTCATGCTACCTATTTATTTTGTTATCTAGCACGAATCCCGAATTATGAAAAATAATACTCTTAGTGGCATATTATATTTATATTTTATTCTTTTTTTTAATTTGAAAAGTAGCTGTTCTATCTTCTGTTGCTTGGTCAATATTTGCAAGTCGGTTTAATTAAACGAATTAAAGTTCCTAGAATTTTTTGTATTTCCTCGTACTCGTTATAATAGATAAAAGCATTATATTTCTGCATTGAGTAAAAAAACAAACAAATAGGTAGGTAGGTAGGTACACAAAACACCTACATACCTACCTACTTCAAAACTAGTAGATAGTGCTTACCTCGGAAGAAAGACTTTTCAATGCACTTGAAAAAAAATATTTGCAAATCATCCCGTGCATCGAAAAATGTGCATATAACAAAATACTACTTTTTATCTAGATTTATCATTATCGGTGCACAATAAATTAGGTATCTATACCACCCCTATACCTCCAACTTACTAATTATATACCTACGTAAGCTTTCAGAACGTTAAGTAGGTAGTTAAACTTCTGGCTGTTAAACTTCTGTTAAAATCATAGGTAAACTTTATTAAAAAAATATTTACCATCCTCACAATATCGCGGAAATAGGTATTTTTAGTTGGACACACTGCTTGTCACTGCAGCGAAATTAGTGAAGGGACAGTTCAAAATAACTTATCGATATTGACTTACAGCCCAGTCGGATAAGCTCACCAGTAGAGGGGTAACCTGAAATTGATTAAAGGACGATTTTTTTTCCGCCAATGATTGTATAGGTGTTGTTTATAGCTTAATCGAAAAACTCAACCAATCCGACTAGAACATTAGATTTTTACAAAAATGAATGAGAACCAAAATTGTTGTGATTTTATACAACTTTGGACCTCTCAATTTTCATCGTATTATCAACATTTACATAAATAACTTCAAAAAACAAGATAAAAAATAATTTCGCCTGTATTTCGATTATTTACGAATTAAACTAAAATTAAAGAAACAAAGATATAATTTTTTCCTTTGGCTACCACGTAAAACCACGCCAAAAGACGCTGTGATGACAGAAAAGGCTTAAATATTGATTTAAGTATAAAAAAAAATCAGAAAAAAGAGGGTTCAAAGCCAGTTTTGAATTTTTCGTTACAGAATTTCTGGATTCGGTCACCCCGCTAAGGCCCGCCATAGAAGCTATGCAATAGCTTAAAATCAAATCAATTTGTGATTTAATTTGTCAATAACATTAAAATTTGTCATACAACCAATACCTACCGTATTGGCCGCACTCATCGTTCTCTTCTCTTGTTTCTATTTTTACAACCTACCTTAAATTACTTTAAAATGTGTGTTTTTTGCGGGGCCGCAGCACACACATAAACCTACGGCGCTACGGAAGACCAGCGCTGCGACAGATTCTCTGGTTTCTGTTGCAGCAATACGCTGAGTAGTTGCCAATTTTGTCAATGTCCTACTTATTTTAATGTGTCTTATGTGTAACGCGTTTTGACAAAATAAATATTTTTCTTTCTTTCTTTTCTTTCTTTCTTTCTTTCATCGATAATAAACTATCGATAGCTTCAAGCACTATGATTTTTACACAAAAATTGACATTTACTTATTGACAGACAGTTCCTCGTCCCCCGCAGAAAGTGAGCTCCATAACGTCATAGAAAATAAAACTGATGGCTCCTCCCCTTACTGCTTCCTCTATGGCGTAGGGTAGCTAGCTATGGTTTTTATTCAATCAATTGTCAATGACAAATGACAATCCGTGATGACATTAGAATAAAATAATGTCATCTAATTATGATAGTGACATTTCAAGTTTTGTTGCCGAATACGAAAAAAAAAACAACGGGAATTTTATTTTCCTACGTCAAATCTTCTCGTAAAAGTATAAATTTATTTAGTTGTTATCCTACTTATTATTAAAAATGCGAAAGCTTGTAACAATGGATGGATAGATGTTTAAATGTTACTCTTTAACGTTCAAACTACTGGACGCATTTGAAAGAAATTTAGTACCAGGGTAGCTTAGATTCTTAGGCTTTGATCCTGGTATTCCTTCGGGAACGGGAACTATTCATTCATTCCGGGCACACCACGAGCTCGTCAGAGTAAATATGTTCTGTGACCACGAGCTAATTGCTATTAAACGCTTTAGTAGATGAGATCTAGAATATCTTTGTATGCAGTTTGTAATGCACATCACAGCACATGTTACACAGTGGAAAGCAGCCTCACAGGTAGGACGCTGAGAAAGCCATTCGACCCGTTTCGTTGACGAACCTCTTCAGTTCCGCGTCCACACACGCTGTTGCCTTGTTGCCCAATGGTTGTTGATTATCTAGCGGCTAGATTCTAGCCTATTTATTTGCAGAGCGCCTAAAGCATTTTATTAAAACGTGCGATGATTGGTGCGGTCATTATTTGGATAGGTGACCGCCAGTGGTAGAGCGCTTTCGTGCTTTGGAGGGCACTTTAAATTACTAAAGGTCGTTATACAATACAATACAATATATTTATTGATAACGCCAAGTTATAGGTCTAGTACAGAGTACAAAAAGTAGTATAAAATAACTATACTATACTATACTATCTAATAATTAATTATATTTTAAATATTCGGATATAAAAATAAACATGTCATGTATTTAAATTAAAGTACCTAATAATAAACAACATTTTTTAGCTAATTGGCAGTTGGTAAAACTCGTTAATCGAGTAGAATGCATTTACCAAAAGCCATTTACGTAGTCTTGCTTTAGAGACTGCTATGGAGGTTGCATCTCCGCGGATTGTGTCCGGCAGCCTGTTATGTACAGAAGGACCATGACATATACGGACTTCTCTGATTTGCCCAATTTATGGGCTGGAACCATTAGGGTATGTGCTAACTTATTGCTACGTAGAGATCGGCTAGTATTAACGCCTCTACGTTTAAAGACGTCAATGTTTTTGTAAGTAGGTAAACGTTGCCACCTGGTATGCAGTTCGCAGGCGAGCGTCATTATGCCTATACTTCATTTCTTGAAACGAGCTAATAGGAAGAAAAATAAAAGCACGTGATTGGTCGTCGAAAATAATTGTATTTCTCGTAATTGGCTAGATTGTCAAATGAATTGTCAATTGTAAAATCTAGCCAATCCAAATAATTTCGACGACGAATCACGTGCGTTTATTTTTCTTCCTATTAGCTCGTTTCAAGACATGAAGTATAGTTCTTTAAAATATTCGCGGCACGATACATCGTCTGGCGAATGGCACTCCTACGATGGCGCGCACTGCGCGCTTCTGCATGACAAAGACTCTGTCAACATCGGCCGCACGCGCCCAAAGCTCCACGCCATACGTGATGGTGCTGTGCACCGTCGCGTGGTAGCATGCCATCACCACGCTTCGCGTGGCTGTCGCGGCGAGGCGGCGCAGTGCGAAGCAAGTTCGGCCTAGTCTGGAGTAGAGCTCCTCTATGTGATGTTCCCACGTAAGACCACTATCGATTTGGAAACCTAGCAGTTTTGTGGATTCCACCATCTGTAGGGTGGTGTTTCCAGCGGTCACTGTGAACAATGGCCTAGGTGTGCCGTTCAGACGGAACGTCATGTAACAGGTCTTTTCCCTATTCAGTGCCAGACCATTTGATCGGAACCACCGCTCGAGAGTCTGGACCACGTTGTTCAGCAAACTGTGCGGAGGCTTTCAGGTGGTTCAAAAACTCCGTCATCAGAGATGGAAAACTTTTATACTTAGGTAAGTAGTTACCTACCTACATACCTAACTCATTTTCAGGGTTTCTTTGTGTTCCTTAGTTAAAACTGAAGCTATAGTTCGGGCATGTCCATGGCTTTGCTCAGAGACGAGAAAACTGTATTTTCCATTCCAAACTACATTTTATTGATATAAGTAGGTAGGTATACAAATTACTTAAATCAAAAAAGTGTTAGATATAAATCCAAAAAAATATATTTTCATGAAAAAAAAAAAAAAAAAAACCCAAAAGATTGAAAAATTTGGCAAGATTATTAAAAGCTAGTTGAAGCGCCTTCAAAAGTCGAGCTTGCCACAGCAGTAAAGTTACTGTTATATCTTCTGTTGCTACGTTTCCTGTACACGAGTGCACTTCCTGTTTACTTAGAACTTGTCACTTGTGAACTGGGAAATATTTACTTTTCTAGAATATTACGAGGTTTTAACTGGAAACATTACATTATGGATTTACATTTTACTTTAATATCGGTAGGTCTTCTCGTGACACAAGCTGGCCACAAGTAAGAACATTATTGAAAGTGTTTTTATTTTTAACCGACTTCAAAAAAAGGAGGAGATTCTATGTTTCACTGTATTTTTTTTTATGATACATTTTTAATAATACGAAATTTTCATCATTCGATCGGTTCTTTGCTGCCCTCAGTGGTCCTATTGAGGGAGGCTGTCTAATACTGGAAATCTTTGGGCTGACAAAACCAATAAATGAATTAGGTATACATAATTTCACTATCGTTAAATGAAGTAGTAATATAACTCCACAACTGCAGCATCTGGCTCACATTTAGATCAGGGGGCCCTAAGAGAAACGGGCCAACGTACTGAGGCCCCAGGATCACCAGCTCTTGCGCCTGCTCAGGGCTGAGGATTAGGCTATTCATGGCTGTTCTTGGTACGCCTATCTTTTCGGCCAGAATTCCACTAACGTGAACGTCGTCTATCCAGTAGTAGGTCGACGTTTGGGCCGCGTCCAGGAGCCTGGAAACCACGTCGAAGGAGTATAGAATGGCCAAGCCTGGAAAATTAAATTAAAACCTTAGTTTGCCCGAAACAAAAAATATTTTAGATTCTATTTTTGAAGCACAAAAAGCCTAATCACTCAAAATAGTTTAAAATCTTTAACTTACTTTTATCCTATTAGGAACATATTTACCGCCAACATTCCCAGCCCAGCTATAATTTACGTTAAGCTAATACTTCCCGTAAATTAACATAGATATAATGTATAGCTAAACCTGCCAAGTTTCATGAAGAATGAATTATCATCTCGATAGCTTTTATGCCGGAACAAAAGTTGCCACTAAGATCTTCGCTCCTACCTACAAATATTACGATTGTATGTATGTGTGTCTGTGTACTAACCTAAACAATATGTAGGATAGTAATACTGGGCATATTCTTCCTTAGTCACCACCCACTTTGAATCTTCTCTCTGTGCTGGTGCATACTTCACTTCCCGACACACAATCAGATTCCTCGCTCCCCACGGAGACAGCTCCTTAGAAATAAACCTCCTAATCTCCCTCGAGTTCAGAACCACATCATCGTCGGTCTTCATTATGTACTTCGCTACTGGACAATGATGCACTACCCATTTCAACCCCATCACATGTTTATAAGTCATGTTGCGGTATGCATCGGTAAAGGTGCCTTGGACTATGTCACCATAGATAGCACTCTCATATTTTATTTGATTAATTTCACTGGTATTGGTTTCACCAATCAAAAAAACCAGTCTCGTCGAGTGAACGGCTTTACCCCACGTGTTGCGGATGACTTTTCTATTCCTGTAATTTGTCGGCTTTGATGATACAATGATCAGAAGCAACAGCCCAGCCGGGTATTCTTTACAAGGCTGGGGATTCAGTAGGAAAGTGAAATTTTTAATATCTATCAGTTTTTCATACAAGTCATTGGTCTTCACAGACGTATAATTGTAGTACGGAGTGTTCAAAATAAATTGAGGCTTTTTTATGCGGACTTGATAGTAACTTGAATAAAAATAATCGTAGCACAGCATAAAAGCGCAGGCAAAGGTGAGTAAAATGTGTATTTTCGCTGGTTCAAATGTCATTTTTCTTTGGTGCTTGCCGATGGCTTGCATCTTGATGATCACTATAACACACAATCAATAAATTAGTTAGACAAACTTCCGCCTGCAGATTGCTTGCAACCACGCAAGCGAAGCTGCGGACGGAGGTGTACCTACTACCTAATATCCCGGATTGTAGTGGATCATAAATCATAGACTAACCCCCTTATGCATAAAAACTTGACAATTTAATACAGGTTTTAAGAACGTTTTTTTCTTGTCACCCATATGTCAACGAAAAGAGATAGCAACAGATTTAATATGTGTTTTAGCTAATACAGGTTTACTGGTCGATTATGCATAAGGGGGTAAGTGTGTAAGTAGCATACCCATTAAAAGTTTCAGGCAAATCCGTACAGTAGTTTAGGCATGAAAGAGTAACAAACTCTAAGTACCTAGGTAGGAGGTACGCATTAGTCCATTCTATATCAACTTTCGCGTTTACAATATTAATACCTAAGAAGCTTATATATTATTATGCAGACGTAACCTAGGATCCTGGGATCAGTAGGACGGTTCACACTTTGGTTTAATTATTCTACTCTTTGGATTCACATTTCTCGGGATGTTTTCAATTCACAATTCACTTCTTCTGTATAATTGCTACTGTGACTTTTGTATGTTGTCACAATTCTGCCAGTGTCCGTGTAATGCTAGTTTCATAAACTTTAATTTCGAAAATTGACGTTGTTTCAGCGAAAAAACGTGTCAAACCGGGATAAAACCACCCGGATAGTCCATTCTACACACCCGTGAAAGAATTTTTGAAATCGGTTGAGTAGTTTCGGAGATTACCTCCGTCAAACAAACAAACAAACTACCTACCTCTTTATAATATTAGTATAGATAGTGTAGATGTAGATAATCAGTTCTCACCGATGATCTGAGAAGTATTGATGTTGAATATTTTACGTGTGTTCTCGGAGAGGCCATAGCAGTACAGAAGACGAGCGTTGGCCAGGTGCCGACCGCAGAAGGTGAAATATGCTCACGACTGTATCAACATAATTCTTTGAGATACTTAGTAGTCTCAAAATCATTTTTCATATTACGAGAACCAAGTGGAAGATAGATACCCAGGGTGAGGAATAAGAACGAGAGGTGATGATAGTAAAGATGAATGTCGTGTGAATAAGAATAGTCAGCGTGTAACAGGCAGACACACCTTTTTTGACACAATAGTAGGTAGTAGGCAGTTATAATATTTTTATAAACTATGAAAAAAAAATTACGCCACAGTTTCTAGGTAGGTAGGTACTTACTTCAAAATAAAAACATATTTGAACATTTTTATGATGATACTCAAGTAAAATAAAATTGTAAAATGTCGCTCACTTGTTCGAGTTTAGTTTCAAACTTAAGGATCTGCTCCCACCCTGTGCTTAGCGACCGCATATCTCGTTCTATATTTCATAAGCAGCTACAATAACAATGTGATGTGCGAGATAGTTATAGGGTGAACATGCCAGTTTGCCGACCACCACCGGTTCACGACCATTTTTTCGTAAAATCGTTATAATAAGTCAAACTGACTAATGATCTTGTTCGTTTTATTTTTAAATGAGACATCAGTCTAGCCTTCACCCATCCTGCATCTCGATTTGTGTCCTAGGATACGTGGTGCCCATCAGGGAGCCTCCAAACATGAGCAGTAGTGAAAACATGAAGGTTCGTTGAAAACAGTACAAAAAAAATAGTGAGAGGACACTTTTTCAAACGTAAGAAAATATATGTTTTATTGAGATTTACGCATCGAAATGAAGCTTGGGGTGTAGACAAAAACATGTATTTATATTGTAAGCAACAATTCATTTAAAAATGTATGTTTTTAATTAAAATAATGGGTGGTCGCCAAACTAGCGTTTGAAATGGCACTTTCTTTGTTTTACGACCGCATGGTCGGCAAATGACTGTTTTCGACCTATCTTCTTTTTACGTTTTCTAGCTTATACTCCATAGTATGGCATGTTGAACCTTGTAGTTTTGTTCCAAAAGGTCTATTTATGTTCACGTCAGATTCCGACCAGCAAAATTTTAATCCTAAACCTAAAATGCAGACACTTTAAATCACGCTTTTTCGGTGGTCGGGAATCGGTCACCTAGCGACCAATCCTATTTTCACAAATAAAAACATGTAAAATGTCTCGTATTTCGAGGTCGTAAACCAACTAGATTCTTTTGAAGAAGGTTGGTTTGCGTCTAATGATTCCACAAGCCAGTTTTGTAAATCAATGTAAACTTTTCATTTATATTCTTATTTTGAACCTTAAAGCCTACACGCTAAGGCTCTTTTTTCAATAACGTTTGAGTGGTCGCAAACTGACGAAAATGTCGGACGTAAGCTGGCCGCAAGTGTCCGGGAACTAACAAAACAGCACTTTTTGCTATATCTTTAATTATTTAATAGAAACAATAATAATTTATATTAAAACTAACATTCATTCGATTCCTTGATGTTTTTTCTTCAACCCTAGGTAAAAATTGGTATCAAAACAATGTCACATTTGAGAGTTATGTTACTTCAAAGATGACAAGTCCACTAACTGGTCGTGAACTGGCATGTTCACCCTAGGTGTGTAAATGAAAAGCAGACGCTTTTCATTAGGGAACGCCACAATACCTACATCCATAGCAACGCATCCCTCGCAATACATCTGCACATATCCTTCGTTTGTTTGAAATGGAATATGATCATTGTACATATTCCCAAAGTTCGGTGGACTCTCAGTTCTCATGTCTTAAGTTTGTTCTGAGTAGAGAACAGGTCGTTTACATTAGATCTCTAAGTACTTAGGTACTAATGTCATACACATCCTTCGCTACCTACGCATCCTATATCTTTAGTTGGACTGCAGCTTTATAGTCTAGGTCTGTTCAAACGAACCAGACAGAGCAGACAGACGGGGAAATGCTTATCTCCAACATGAAATGAATTACAAACTAGGCTCATAATCCTGTTTCAAACTTTTCTATAAAATCAGCTACTTTTCTAATAAAATGTAGTAAATGTGGACTATTAATCCTATCCTTTCTACTAATATTTACCTAAGCGAAAGTTATGTAAGCTGCTATGTAATGTTCTTGTAGTTGTAGATGTTGGTTTTTCATGCGAAAACGAAGGAACAGATTTGCCTAGAATTTGGAACTTACATAGGTAGTTTACAACCTGGAGTGAGAGGATGACCTGGTTTTGGTATCCTGTGATTTCTAGTTTCTGGGAAGTACCTAGCTACTTTGCTTCTAATGAAGAAGTTGAAAGAGCCAAAATTAGACTAAAACTTCTGAGAAATAAAAAAATGATGATTCCCACGTGTAAATCAAAACTCATGCGTATCAAGTGTGCTGAGGTCAAGAGCTAAAGTATTAAAGAAAAATTAAATATTTTTAATTGAAATTTTCAGTCATTGTGTTGTGTTGTGATGCCGAGAGTTTTTCACCTTGCCCATGAGGGCAAGGTGAAAAACTATGACTATGAAGTCAAACTAACACCCAGTCCACCTTAATCTATAAGCGAATTTGGAGACTGCATTTTATCACTAATAAAGCAAATTAGTGTTTACCTAGAGTTGCCTTTAAAATAGAGATCGTTCCTGCAACTGGGTGGCTATTGAAAAAAACAACAGAATTACAGAAGCAAAATTATAGTAAAATAAAGTTAGCTTACTTTTTCTTCTAGAAGTGACTCGATGTCGGAACACAGCTGATGGGACGTTTTCCGTTACAACGTATAGAATCCTTCCAAACACTATGAAAATATCACGAATTCACGATAGA
The DNA here is from genome assembly GCA_947086425.1 of Xanthorhoe spadicearia. Classification (NCBI taxonomy): domain Eukaryota; kingdom Metazoa; phylum Arthropoda; class Insecta; order Lepidoptera; family Geometridae; genus Xanthorhoe; species Xanthorhoe spadicearia. The sequence continues at coordinate 6,033,896 of OX352194.1, read as the reverse complement.
ATGGAGATGTCGAAGATTCGAGAGTGAGTCAGTCAGTCGATCATCGAAGTAGCACAAAGCAGGCGATCAGTCTGCAACCCAGGTTGAAATGACTAAGGAGTATTATAATAGGAGCAATTTGTGCTAACAAAGCTGTGTTCTAAAAGATAAGTCATGTGCACTATAATTATCAATCGGCAGTGTAGCATACCTACAGTTAGTGAACATGCAATATTCCGAGAACGCCTGCATCTCAGACCAAATAATTTGGTCTGAGGCCTGCATACACAATTAATAACGTAAACACTTTGTTACTTTGGCGATGTCAGCTCATTTAGGTACTCATTCATCTTCAGGTTTATCTATTAATTGATTCTCATAAATTTATTTTTTTATATGTAGTAGTACCTTCTCGTTACGTAAAGTGAACGCTCTTGAAAAAGGTGCAGGGGTTTGCGTATGGCTGCACTCGAGCACGAACGAAGAGATGTAGGTACCATCCAGTACCATCCCATCTACTAGACTAGGCCATTGTTTTATTTTTAAAACAGGAGTTCGATCCCGGTTTTGTGGTAGATAAACAACCTATTTCTCAAAAGTAGGTAGGGCCTGAAACAGATTCATATAGGTACCTATTATGCATTTTTTTAAATATTTAAGTAGGTACCATGATGCACAAAATCTAGGTAGGCAAAGGCGTTACGTTTTTATAAAGAAAGAATGAAAAATATGTTTATTTCGTAGGACCTCAAGGATCACTCAAACATAAACATAGCAAAAATATAAACCTAAGTTTTCTATTCAGTTTTTAGTCTTTTCTTTCACAATTGCCAAGCTTTAGAATTGTGTTGAACACAATTTGAATCATTAGGTACTTACAGGTCCCTTTACGAGTTTGAATGAAAACTGCAAATCTTTTTGCTAAACAAAAACGCCTGTTTTATTACCTTGTGTAAAAACTACGTTTGCTTGGTAGGTATTTGTAGGGACCTCCTACCTTACCCGCGCATAGTGTGCCTAATTATAAGGAGGTGCGATTACAAGATGGATCGCATGGGACCGCAGTCCGCAAACTCCAGCTGCTGCATGCAGGCCGACACTCTTTGAGGTTCTCAAAGCCCCGACACTACAATTTCCTCATTACGAATCTCTAAAAAAATTACTTATTCCATTGTTGTTGTCATACGTCTAGCTAGAGTTCGATTAAACGGTCTAGACCTATATAAGATGATTACTCTGAGTATATACCTAGGTATTTTAGCATAATTTTTTTGAAAGAAAAGCGACATCCAATGTTATATTGTTTGTTCAACAACGTTTTAGCTTTTCATCATCCATCTTGCTGGTTAAACTATGTTTATGTCAGTTGAGCTATAATTATGTCAATGTCAAAACTTGAACAGCTGTTTTTTTGCTGTCAACGTAAATAAAGCAAAGCAAAGCAATGTTTTGAGTGAGAGGTACCTACCTATTATTGTTTGTTTGTAACTTTAGATAATTTTGTGTTTTGTTAAATAATTCCGTAATGATTTGATGAATCATATTGTATTCAACATTTTCCTTATTGATATTTATCTCATAAAGTTAATTTGGAGATTCATAAAATTAAAATTACAAAACTTTGTAAACACAACTTCGCAAACAATAACTTAGGTGATGTCTAGAAATCAATATTGTAAGGTTACTACGTGTTTGAATTGTAGCTAAATTATAAAATGCAGCCTTTGTACTCAGTTGGTAAGTAGAATTTAAACCTGTACTTAGAAAGGCTACCAAACCGATGTGATAGGTAGGTATGAATCTGTTAGCTAGTAAGGTAAGTAAGTTTGTATGAGCAAGTAGGTAGCTGTCTCTGGTGATGGAATAATGTTGCATACAGGTCTCTATTATACCTAGGTACCTTAACAACAAACCTCATTATTCATAAAGATTTGTCAATTTAATAACGGTTTGAAGAGGCTTTTTTCTTGATTTTCTATTTCAATGAAAAAAGATACTTAACCGATTTAATGGCAGTTTTGGTTAAAGTAAGTTTATTTGACCAATATGAATATGACTGTTAATTTTTACTGAAAATACAGGTAATGTGCCCTCAGAAACACTGTTATGCCATCTGCGGTCATCACCCAAATTAGGACCAGTTCAGTTAGAATGTTGCTTACTTCAACAACAATAAAGATAAGCCTTAATCCAAAGTTTTGTTACTTAAATTAACTAGAATGTTAAACAATGATCCTATGAGGAAAAACACATAAATTATTCTGTTGTTTGCATCTTTGACTAGCTTTGTTAGCAGTGTATAATATTATCGGTGGTTAGCATTGGTTATTACCCTACATCATATTATAACAATTAACAACCTAAGCCGTCACAATAATTTATAGATGCAGCTAAAAATCTGTAGGCTAAATCAGGTTTATCAAACATAATAATAAGTCATTCTGTACTGTTTTGTAGTTCAACATTAATATCATACAATTGTTGTCTATAACCTAGCCAGAGATAAGCTAACACCCAAAATGAATAGTTAAAATAGCTGCTAGAGCTCATTACTTACCTAAGCACGGTCTTGGTCACTCTATCACAGATACCAACAACACAGCTCAGTAGATACAGTTCGGTACAATAATAATAACTTCGCATGCACAATGTGAGTTCGAATTCGAATGAGCAACAAAAGGTAAAGTTACAAACGTAGGTACTTATAAACCTACATCAATCCATTCACCTACCTACATCACTCCAACATGGGCTTCCATGAGTTTTCATACACTTATCATATACTTATCAATACAAACTAATATGTACCTACCCACTCACTGAATAGAAAAGTGGAAGTTTGTGTGTAAGTGTGTATGTTTATCACTCCTTCACGCTAAAACGTCATGGTAGTAAGATAGCTATATCCTGGAATAAGACATGCCACTTTTGATCCGGGTACCAACCAGAACTATTTACCGCAGGTAACACCGCGGGGCGCAGCTAGCATAAAATAATGAAGAGAGACTATTCTCTTATTATTCTCTTGTTATTTTATGCTAGTCTATACTAGTAGCCCGAATAAATAAAATGTATGCTTTGAGTACACAAAGTCAACCAGATCTTATATACGAGTATGCAATGTGATATCTCGTATTATTGATATCAAAATGTAGAATTGTGAAGTACCTACCTACGGTATCGAACACGTATTAATTACATAGCAGTATGTCGCACCGGACCGCATCAAACGCCAGTATGTGCCTGACCCCATCTAAAAATGTCACATTAATATTGAATGCTCACTAAAATGGTTGAAATCCCTCTATATGGATTGAGCTGTAATTGTTTTTATCATTGAAACGATAGTTTGCTTTATCAAGTACATATCGCTCAGTGTTGTTGACACAAGTCGACATGAATATTGTTCATAATGTTTTTGAATTGTTTATTAGTAAGAAAACAATTTCAGATCACGAAACGCGGCATAACTCGACCAGGCGAGAAGATGAGGTTGAAAATGTGCCGGCTGAGGACACGCCCCTTCTGCATAGATTTCCGGAAGATCAAGTGCCTGTGAGGAATCCTGCTACCACAGTAATTGTGGGTGGACTCATCTCAATACTGTTGTTTGGAGTTGTCATTGGGATTTACCTCCTGATTATTCAGAACAATGCCGGTAAGTCAATTCATAGGCGATGTTGCTTAGCTTGCTTTTAATCACAGATACCTAATAATAATACACGAGTTGAGCTCGATATACCTACCTAGGGGTTGTTGGTACAGAATTTGAGAACAATAAATTCAAGAACGAAAATTCTTTTTCCATCGACGTAAAGCTGAATTGAGATTATTGGGCCTATCGATGTATCGTTCTCACTCAGTTTTTCTAAAGACATGTCGAAAAATCAACAATAGAGTAAGGACTCAAGCCTGGTTGCAAACGAAACTCGCTAGATCTTCAAGTCATATCAGCGTAGGTACATGTAATTTAAACATAATTATCATTGACTATTATCCAATCTGTTGAGTTAAAACAAGCGTAATAATGCCTCAAAGCAACAGTGCGTGTGTAACTCGATATGTTCTGTGCTTGTGATGTTTCTGTGTGATCTAGTTTAAATGAGCTCAAAGGCAGGTTGCGTCAACCAAGCTCCAATTCGCTGAAATACTAATTTATCTTAAGCCTATACGCGCAATTCTTGTATATTACATTGTATGATGTAATCTGAATCTCGGAAAAGGCTTCAACGATTTTCATGATATTTTATGTTTATAGATAACATAACATAGAGTTTTGGCTTTCGGGGCCCATAGATCGATCTAGCATTAAATTAAATTTAATTCATTTTCATTTAATTTTAAATATAAGAACTTATAGATGGAAATTCATATGGAAATGGCATAAGATGGTTACATTATTTGGGAACGTTTGCTGAATTGAACATGCACTCGTAAATACTATTCTGGTAATAAAATACACGTGTTTTTCAGAAAACATCCTGCCGCCAATAGACACTCCACTTCAGATAGTCAGCCGATTACAGTGGGACCCTAATGTCTCCCGATCCCTGACCTTGGTGCCCATGCAGGCCAGCCAGGTCATCGTAGTACAGACTGACACGGAGGAGTGTCATAGCACGGCGTCATGCAGCAGCCTACTTCAGAAGTTGCAGGTGATTCAATTGTTAAGACAATCTATATTTTATTGACGACTTCTGTAGCGCTGTGGGCGAACGCCCGGCTGAGGCGCGGAGGTTGCGGGTTCGATCCCCGCTACAGGACAAATATTTGTATGTTCTGCAGATATTTGTTCCGTGTCTGGATGTTCTCTATCTATATCTATACTGATATTATAAAGAGGTAAAATTTGTTTGTTTCTTTGTTTGACGGAGGTAATCTCCGAAACTACTAAGCCGGTTTCAAAAATTCTTTCACCGATGTGGAGAATGGACTGTTGGGAAGGTTATAGGCTATTTTATCCCGGTAGTTTCATTAGTACACCTGTGCGAAGCCGGAACGTACTTCTAGTCTATAATATGTATGTATTTACAAAAAAATGTATGAATGTCAGTCATTTGGTTACACTAGAGTTAAGTTGCTTAGCTTGGGACTAGATGACGCTGTGTGAAATGGCCAAGGATATTTATTTATTTTATATAGCAGTTATGAGATCCCATTGTCTCCCGATCCCTGAATTTGTCTTCATGCAGGCCATCTAGGTCATAGTCTAACACGGTGGAATGTTATAGCACAGCGACGAATTTTGAAGGTCACCCCGTACCACAATCAGTTTCAGTAGGAAAATAACAGAAAGAACTGATTATAATATGGGAATTACCACTTCCTAATCTTCTTTGTCATTAGCTGTTACAATGTTCGTAATAATATCAGAAACATATTTCAATATGCGTACTATTCGATAATTATTATTTAAGAATAAACATTTTTGTGTGAGTTTAGTGAATGCGGAAGAAGTCGGTATTGACTTGATACCATTTCTTCTTACTCGTGCACCAGGGATGTTGGGTTTATGCTTAGAATGTTCTCGTTGAATCTAATAATTGTAAAGATAATTATAGATAGTGACCATATCATGTAGCCAAATCACATTTGCAATCTGCATCTATAATACACAGTATTGCTGCGATGATGAAGATAAAGTTTAAAATGATATGACAATAAAACTGCTCGCCGCTTCCCTTCCATCTCGGTGTGAGTTGAGCCTTACTGTTCTTAACTCCGTAGATCTTCATGGTTCAGGAAAGTACACTTCAAGTTTCTTGTACCTTAGGGTTTTAGTCTATGAATTAAATCAGTCAGTCAGTCAGTGAGTAACGAAAGCCCTAAATTTAAGAGAAGATTTATTAAATTATTGACCCAATTGCAACTCGTGTTGACTAGCATGTCAAGATTGCATTACTAAGTTGAAATATTTATAATTGAATTGTTTTAGTCATGCTGTCGTAATAACTACCTAAGGGTCTTGCATATAAATTATTTGAATAACATTGTAGCTTATAATTATCTTTAAAATTTTAATACCTACTTTTAATTTGCTCTGCTTTTGTATGATACGCATATGAGTCAAACATCATATTGTTAGCGGTTGTGACGCATACCTTCAAGAACAAAGAAGTTGCGCGCTGTGGACATAATAATTATAGCTATTAATAAAATATGTTCTAAGTTTTGCGGTCAGTCTCACTCAAATTAACAACACTGTGCATTCCAAAAATCCTAATGAGAATTTATAATGTATAATTTTTTATTTATTTTATTCTCTTTTATAATAACAATTGCCTCTTTACAGCGATAATTGTATAATTGAATTTATTATTATTTTTCTAATTTTGCACAATCAGTTTGTAATTTTTGACGAGTCATAGTTTGTTCACTTAATAATTTATAATTACTTATTGTATTTATTTTGTTAACGTGTTACACCTATGATAATAAAGCAATTCAATTCAATTAAGTAGGTACATTAGTCCTGTAGGGACAAGCAGGATACAAGGGGAATAATTTGAGAGCTTCACAGAGGCCTGGAAGTAAATCTTTTTTTTATTAAATTAAATGAAATATGATTTGGTCTGCATTCCTAGGGAGCGGTAGAATTTTGTTTCAGATCTTACGGTAATATTACATCCTTTGAACATGTCTAAGGGGGTAGTCAGAGGTATGTCCAATCATGTTTGGTAAAACTTTTATTCAACAAGAGTATTTTATACTGAATCGACAAATCATTATGAATAAGACTATTATTTTTTTTATTTGGCCACTATACTTCATTTCTTGAAACGAGCTAATAGGAACGTAAATAAACTCACGTGATTGGTCGTCGAAAATAATTGTTTATTCTCGTATTGGCTAGATTTGATAATTGACAATTGATTTGACAATCTAGTCAATCACCAGATAGAATATTATTTTCAACGACCAATCACGTGAGTTTATTTTATCTTCCCATTAGCTCGTTTCAATAAATAAAGTATAGTTAAAGTACAGAAATGCATTTGTTTTTGTTCGACTTTTCAGAAGAACAAAACATCTCAAGTGAAACAACTGCAATACAACTTCTTGGTGTCGACAATCGGGCAGATGTATGAAGCGTTAGGATGGCACAGACCGTCGGCAATGTTCCCTCAGTACACAAACATCTTGGTCTTAGCATTTATTGGTGAGCAACATTCTACTAATATGATAAATGCGAATGTTTGTGACTATGGATGGATGTGACTTTGTTACTCTTTCACGCGAAAACCATTGAATGAAATTTGGTACCATGATAGCTTATACACTGGATTAACACATAGGCTATTTTATTTGATATCATTCACTGCGAGTAACACCGCGGGTTTTAGCTAGTTTTTAATAAAACATGAATTTATTGGTGCCCATTAGATAATAGTTCTGTGTCGTTTGGGATATTACCAATACATCTAACATCAAACCATCTTATTTCAGGTAACTTCACCGACATCACTCCATCACAAGCGCAAATGAATGGTGCGAAAATATTCTTCGACGAGTCGACGAGCCGGCAGCATCTGACGACAAACTTCGATATTATAGGAAAGAACACAACTTTTAAACCAATTCAACTTTTCAATGCTTTAAAATCTCTGCCACAATTTAACGCTGAACTATCCGACGTTTGATGAAAGACTAAATTGTTATAGGTAAAGAAAATCTATGGAGTTATTGACTATTAAACCAAATTTTAGAACGCTCACTGAAGAATTAAGTTAAGAATTAAAACAACAAACCCGTTTTGTGGCATCCTTTAAATGTGTTATTAAGCCAATAATGGGATGGCAATGAAACAAAGAAAATGTATAGTCGACAAAGAAATTGGTTTACCACTCTAAGGCTGAATATCATTTGCACGTACAAAACATCAAGGGCTATTTTCGCTTGACAGATTGACCTGCTACGTCAGAATCTGTCATTCAGTAATCCTTAGCGAATAATTATGTTACTGGGAGATGTCATCAAAAGTGGTAAACCAATTTCTTTGTCGACTATACTTTAAAGTTAATTACGTAACATTATGGCTATTTTGACCACCACCTCAATGATTCATGCATAAGACGGGCATAATCTCTGTGTTTCATTGGCTATCGACCTTGTCGAATGCCACTGAAACCTGTGTATTTTTAGAGGAATAAAGTTACAATAATATTTTTTCAAATAATGATAAGTAAATGCACAGATAAAATAATACTATGTACTGATGGTCCATCTAGAACATTAATTTCTAGATGGACCATCTGTACATAGTATTATTTTATCTGTGGTAAATGGTAATAATTTACAATTTTAATACTGTGAACGCGATCAAACAACCAAGGCAGTAGTTGCCTTAAATAAAATCTAGTTTATTATATATATATAGTTATTTTTGCACGCCATTTCTCATACAGTAAGGTTTATATATTCATAAGTGTGATATAATTTTGATAAACTTAAAATAGTATATTACAGTTCTGACTTGGTATAAGGCAGGACCGGGCGTGGACTTTACAGGGAGGCCTACACTCAACAAATGGTAGGGCTCTGGATGATGATGATGATATAGCTTGTTATAATTAAAGTAAAGGTGTAACACCCTAGCTAATTTTACAAAATAAAACTAAGATAAGTTTAGACTACGCTGATTTAAGCAAGCTTTGCGCAAACTTTTGAGTTAGTCTTATGTCTACATGACAAGTTATTTGATTATAATTTATACTTAGTACATTTTGTGTCTGGTCGCTAAAGATACCTATAACATATTCAAATTGTATAAAGTTTGCACAAATATTATTCGTGAAAATATCCTAGGTGCAAGCCCACTGCGCAAATTAGGGCAGAATTTGAATTGTTTTTATTAAAATTATACCATAATCCGGTGATGTTAGAATTATTTTAATTAGGTACTTATAATAAGTAAATATTAGTTACCAAAGCAACCATGACTAAACATGCATCACGGACGTAGCTATAGCTTTCCTATGGGGGGGGTCCAAGGCATCGAAGTTACCTTACCCCCCCCCCCCCGACTTTTGCTGACATTTTTTGTAAATGTAGGCATGGTTGTTTTTTTTGGTTTAGGGCTGGCTAATTTATCGTAGTACAAATAACGCGAGCGTAGGGAGCGAACATTTTTTTACTTAAAAGCAGCGTTTTAATTCGGTTCTCATTTTTTCTTCCATCGGTACTTAGGTACCTATGATTACAAAAACGACGCGAGCGTAGCGAGCGAAATTTTTTTTTACTTAAAAGCAGCGTTTTAATTCGGTTCTCATTTTTTCTTCCACCGGTACTTAACTTACCTATTATTACAAAAACGACGCGAGCGTAGCGAGCGACATTTTTTTTTACTTAACAGCAGCGTTTTAATTCGGTTCTCATTTTTTCTTCCACCGGTACTTACCTATTATTAGAAAAACGACGCGAGCGGAGCGAGCGAAATTTTTTAAGATAAAAGCAACGTTTTAGTTCGGTTCTTATTTTTCGAGAAAAGACGCTAGCGAAAACGCGTTAGATATTATTATTTTGATAGAAGTCAAAAGTAGATGTCGGTCTCAACTAAGTACGTAGAGGTTGTCTGATGGAGTTTAAAGGTCTCCAAAGACCATTTAAAATCAAATTCCATTAGAAAAAAAAGTAAAAGTAGGTACCAATGTTTACATGTGCTGTTTTTGTGCTTTTTTGTTTTCAGATTGAAGTCTCATTCTAAAAACAGATTGAGAACTCTTTTATTTAATGTTCTTGACTTACCTAGCACATTTCATTGTTACCACCACATACACACATTGCACATTTTGTTGTAAATTTTTTTTTTCGCCGTATGCTAAGGGGGGGGTCCGGACCCCCTGGACCCCCCCCTTATATACGTCCATGACATGCATTATTTTAAGAATTTAAAATAGATAAACACTTCGAACACAACAGCCTAAAACCTCTTTTATAAAATGAGCCCGTTTAAAACATTTAAATGTCTAGAACTGGGTTTTGGCAAAAGATCCAGCCAAGTGCGAGTCCGGACTTGCGCACGTCAGGTTCCGTACCATTTTGTGAATAATTCAAGCGTCTACATGATGTCACTATTAATATCAAGCAAATACCGTTTGGGAGCCGTATGATTTATTTTCTTGTGTTTCAAATATTTGTTATTATTATGGCGGCAACAGAAATAAATTATGTGAGAAAATTTCAACAAGCTATCAACGGTTCATGAGGTACAGACTGGTGACAGACAGATAGATGGACGGACAGTAGAGTCTTATGACTTAATAACATAGACAAAATAGAATAGAACCTTATTCGTTAAAACAGAATATTCTTATATTCATCTATGGTAATCAGGTCCCATTTTTAAGCTTTGGGCACGGAACCCTAAAAAGTTGATCAATCCACGTAATATTCTACTCTTAGAGCTAGATCTTTTGCCTATTCATAAAATTATTCATAAATTCACAAGTTCTGGGTCAGTGTGATGGTAAATGAGCCTAAGACCACTTTAATTATAAGATGTGATGTTTTATGGCCCTGACTTACAAACGGCACTATAATCTACACATAATCTTTTAAAGAACTTTTTTTACGTTCTAATTACTACAGCAGCAATAATTAAAACATGGTGTACTGGTTGTAATTTCCGGCTATGCGATTTTTGATTATAATTTGCAGACTTTTTGCATGTGTGTGCAAGGTATGTGGCCATTTTACATTCGCCTTTGCCCCAGGTTACCATCTATACAAATATTATACAACTTTAGTACCTACCTGTTTGTTTGTAATGGCGAAATGACAGTTTTACTATTATGCATTAGTATGTGTAAGTATATATTCAATGGGTACCTAAAACATTATATTACTTTTTGTCTGCTTATTAGAGGTACTTTCCTAAGGGACTGGGCTGCTTTTGACGGGACTTTTACCTATTATGAATTGTGATATAATCAGATCCGAAATAGCGGAGTGGGAAGACCTACATCCAAGAAATCCCATAACATTTTTAGTCATTTAGACAGTTAACATTTTAATCGATTGACCAAGCTAAACGTAGTAGTTTTAGGTAGTAAATTAGGAGATTTTTAACTGTCTTCAAGAAAGGAGGAGGTTCTATGTTGCACTGTATGCATTTTTATGTATGTTTACCGGTTATTGCGTAAACAATAGAGAAGAGATTTTTAAAATTGTCTTTTTCTTTGAAAGTCGGTTTAATAAAATGTTTCTCTTTTAATTGTAGGTGTGCTATGGCTGTTTGCTTTAATTACATAAGCTTAACCAGTGAAGGGCTTGTAAAGATATTGGATTCCCGAGAGTGAAAAAAAATTTTGGAAGTTGAGGTACTGATCTGAAAAGTTCTGTTTGCACATTCCAAAATAGCTTTTATTTTTATTCTTAGACCTATAGCGGTTATGAAATACGACTTTAGTACATCTACCTCCTAGCCATGACCTATGGCAGCGAAGTAACATTTAGTTTTGCAATCTACATCTACAATCGCTTTAGAATAAAAACACAAACAAAAATGCATAGGAATTGACAGATTTGACATATCAGTCTCTCGAGTTTTCGTCACCTAATAGTAGTCGATCGAATAGGGAGAAAAATAAACGCACGTGATTGGTCGTCAAAAATGGGCCTAGCCTTGTTCACGATGCTTTATGTAATGTATTTTTCTTTAATGGTTTCTTTATAGGTACGTTAGCAAAATACCTATCTATATAGGGAAGTACTATAATTTGTGGATAACACATTTAGTTGGTTTATTTTTTTCCCTATTCGATCTGTTCGCTTGTCTCGCTAAAACTCGAGAATAGCTGGACCGATTTGGCTTTTTATGATCTTGAAATATTTGGGGAAGTTCAGGGAGGGTTTCAAGAGAGAGAAATGGAAACTCCAGTCCACGAGTATAATAGGTAAAAATATAAGTAGTATAAATGTTTAATAGTAATAGTAGTATAAATGTTTTAATAAGGATAAGAAACATGAAACAAATGTAATTTTCATAATATTTTATTTTAACACGTTCTGAATTTCTGATACATCACTAATAATAATATCTTATAGACTATTTATTACAGTCAGCCACTAAAGTTGATAAACATTTTATATTTATAACTAGTTTTGGTAGTATTATCTGAACACCAACTTAATGTTTACTATACTTATTCACCATTTTCATAAGAGAGTTGATGTGGCAGAGGAATGAAACTTTGCCTTCACTATTGTTTCGATGATTGAATAGAGCACACCATGTAAAAAAACACTATATATAAGCTTTAAAGTGGCAATTCAGATGTCGCCAAATAGGCCAGTCATCTTAGCTAAAATTAGGTAAGAATCTCGGAATGCGAGATACCCAGCTGGAAAGTCAGTAAATAGTTGCTTAATGACACCCTAAAAGTTGTCTCAAAACCTACATATGGTAGCGTGTGCGCAACTATTAAATTTCAAGGTCAAAAAGTCACAAAAATCGGTTTTTAGTAGATATCTCATTTCCTATTGGTTTTTTGATATTTGTATGTTTTCCAATATTGTAGAATACACAATTCTCTACAAATTTTGTTTAACAATTTTTTTATACGGTGAACCGTTTTCGAGATAGAGGGCGGAGAGCGCGCGGCACAAACAGCATCATTTCAGGTCAACCGGTGCCTCCGGTCGAGAGGCCGCGGGCGGAGAGTGCTATAGTATAATCCTATCATACTTCCTACAATGCTTCTTGCTACTAATTATTGTAAATGTAAAAGTTTGTAAGCATGGATGTATGTATGTTATTCTTTCACGCAAAAACGGCTGGACCAAATTGGTTGAAATTTGGTATGTATATAGGTGATACCCTTTGTTAACACTTATGATACGTTTTATCCCGATATTCCCGCGGAAACGGGACTTACGCGTGTAAAACCGCGGGGCGCAGCTCGTAGTTAGTAAAAATTGACAAATATTTATAATCATTGATTTATCGATAGTTCATCAACTAGATTATAGCCTATACCTATACCTATATGGCGTATTTTCGACCGGAGGCACCAAGTGATGCTGCGACCGACCGCGCGCTCTCCGCCCTCTGTCTCGAAAACGGTTCACCGTATAAAAGAAATTGTTAAGCAAAATTTGTAGAGAATTGTGTATTCTTCAATATTGAAAAACATACAAATATCAAAAAACCCATAGGAAATGAGATATCTACCAAAAACCGTTTTTCGTGACCTTTTGACCTTGAAATTTAATAGTTGCGCACACGCTACCATATGTAGGTTTTGAGACAACTTTTAGGGTGTCAATATGCAACTATTTAGTGACTTTCCAGCTGGGTATCTCGCATTCCGAGGTGAATTGCTAAAATGATTGGCCTAAAAACATAAATTAAAATTTTGTTCTACTACCTATTAAAAAAGTAATATAAATTTGAAAATTCAATTTTAATAGTTATTCATAATTTTTAATCCTATACACGCCATAACGAACATATTAGTTCCGCCTAAACTATGTTATGCCCGAGATACGAGTACACTAGGCTGGTTTTTCAAACTAGGATAGTGAGCTAGTGACTTTGTGTAAATCTAGCTTCATTTTTACTAGAAGAACGGCCAACAGTAGTAGCTTGCTAGTTAGCTCATTTTTTTATTTATTAAGGATACTTGATAACATAGATCAGGTGCTCCCGTAATTGAAGAATATCACAATATGCATTATCTTGTTATTGTAGCTTGACAAACTAGCCTCGTGTATTCCGGGCCTGAGTAACGCAGTGACATCACAAGCTTTCTTTTTACATGACCTAGAATTTTTACTAGCGCTATGACATGAGGAACCGAAGTAGCATGCATGCTACTTCAGGAGGCATATCATGACGTTATTAAACAATTCAGTTTAGGTTCTAACTGTTCTAACTTTACGTCAGCGCCTTAGCTTACGTCAAAAGCAGTTCGTTATAGGGCCTTACCTGAATCGCTTTTAACGGTCAACGCCATGGCGTCTAGCGTTTTAGTGCAAAAAGTTAGAATGATCAAAACTAGTTTTTAATAAAATTTGGTTTTGAAATATATAAGGAAGTAAATCAATTATACTGGTATTTTTTCACCTTAGGATAAATTTATAACACAAAGATTGTGATAAGTTCCCTATTAATCTCCTTAGAAATGTCTAGTCCTAAATAAAGTGTAATAACACTACATCGAATTTGTGCAATAATTTGATTCTAAGTAGGTACCTATTATGATTATTATACAGTGTTAATTATACTATTGTTTGTATAGTTCGAAAAGTAGGAAAGTTATAATTAGCAGATATGTTTTGTGTATGACAGATGAATAAATTTTAAAAAGCCAAATCTGTTTTATTACCTTAATGCCCAGAATCACTTACTTCGATAAATATAGATTCTAAGAATAGTCTTTCGTTAAAATGTGTTAAGTGATCAATTAAAGTGTGTGTAGTAAATTGACAAACTGTGAACGCAAATAAAAAAGACATATTTTAAAGAAAACAAAAAGATATTTGGTTATAAAAATCTTAACCAAACACACGCGGAAGTTTGTAAGGATGTATGGATGTATGTTATGTTACTTTTTCACCCGAAAACTACTGAACGGATTTGGCTGAAACTAGGAATATACTACATTTTATACTTTTTAACCAAATACGTACCACGGGGTCAAGCCGCGAGCGAGTAAGCTAGTTTGTTATAAAACGTAGTTCAGTCCACTAAAGATTAGAAAAAGTTTAAACTCACACCTTTTTAGAGGCAGTAGGTATACATGTATTTTGAAACGCACGTTTTAAGAACCAAAACTAAAGCTAATTTAAAATAATAGGTAGACCTGGTAGAACAGCATACCGAGTCATTTAATTTTTCCCTTGACCTTCAAATTACCTCTTTCTTTGTTGTAGCTTTGTTGAGTAAAATAAATAAAAATGCGTTTAAAGATGTGTTACGTTACGAATTATGCATTTAAATTGCTCAAGAAAACGTTTATCTTAAATTCACATGAAATACACAACGCTACATAGATGCGAAACTCTAAACGTTCATAATAAACGGGCCATGGTTTTCCGTCATCAGGTTGTTGCAATACATTGCCGCTAACCATACCAATTGTGTAATAATTTTGGCGTTACCATTGCCCCACATTCTTGGTTTTTTGGATTGCAAAGTCATTTCATATCTAAATACTTTAGGTATCCCTTTCGAAGCTAAAAATTATGTAGGTAGGTAGGTAGGTAGGTACCTAATCAATAGTAATTGTCATACAAAGTGAAGGACGCACCTAAGCTTTTTCTAATTTACACTATCAGACTTTTATATCGTTGCAAAGCTTCTGTTTATTTGTTTTCGAAAACCGTTAGCAAAGTCCGTAGAATTATTTTCACATCTGTGTCGCTACTTACTTTAAAACCATGAACTATTGTTACTTATTCATTTATCTTTAGATTCAAGATCTCTGAATGCTTACAGGATTCAAATAAGGTACAATTTTGACTACTAAATTAAGTTAAGAATAAAATAGAACTAATCAATTTCTAGTTTTCTAAAGCTTCCCTCTACTGATACAGAGTCAGGTTTCAAAGCGTTGCTTCTTCTAGACGATACAATGCCCTTGGTACTGAGTATTTCCATTTTATCCAGGTCTAATACAGCCTGTCTTTTGTCAACAAGGATCTGTTGTGTGTACCGAATCATTTCTTTGAACTGAAGTTTACCTCCGTACTCTTTGGGGAGACATGCCGCATCAATTTTCTTGTGAAGCTGCTTTAGATTTGTGTAAATCTGGAATAGAAGTTGTAAATGTAAAGCTTAACGCTATGTCATATCGAGATTCAATCAGATAGCGATGTAGTCGTGTAACTGCTATCTAGTCAAATCAAGCTGTAGTCTCAATTCTTCTAACTCATTTAAACAGAAAGTCAATTGAATTTCTTTAGTATAAGTTGTAACCACTGGGTTGTAGGAAAGTTCATTTAACTAAAAAAGTATTTCATATCCATTGGATACAAATTAATCAATGTGAAAGTAACTATCAGCCTGTTACTTTTTACCATTAAAACCGCGGAACAGATTACGAAGCCTGGATATGTACCTATAAGGCTTGGAATAAAAGTAAGTTGGTATGGCGGCCAACTCTTGTGACGGAGTTTTTAGGCCGCGTAAAGGCCTCCGTCATGGCGGGACAGACAATTCAACGTACCTTCCGAAGCACGGAAGAGCTCAGGTACCTAAATCCAGTAGCAATTAGGTAGGTACAATTATATTTTTTACTAATGATAATGCAGTGACAAATCATGGTTTTCACATTTAAACATTATTGACCAAGTGATGAGAATTCGACCCTTCGGACTCGTGGTCCCCCTGAGATGTTCCCCTGGGGGGACGAAAAGGATTATGCGTGTCCTCCCGATTACCTACGAGTATAAAAATATTAATATCCTTACGTGTAATCGCTCGGCCATTTTCGGTGTCACTTTGCTGGTTGCGAAGTCGATGATGTACTTGATAGTTGCCGGTATGTTCATCAGATGGAACTCCTTGTGCCTCATCGGTATTGATTGCTAAAACAAAAGACGTCTATGTACTATACATATCATCAGGGAATAGAGGCAAGAAGGACTGAAAACGTGGTTCTATGGAGGACCATGCAGTCAATTCTTCTTCATGTTGGTAAAACTATTATTTCTTGCAAAACAAAGTTTGATCAATTGCCTTGACCTGACATCACTTTGATTTAGTTACAGCTGACCTTTTTATCAACGATTTTTTATAGATATTGCGTGAAATACAGATATTTTTTCATTTGATGGCATCAATAGACCTTTAACCTTGAACCTAGAGAATGCTTGTTTTTATCATATAAAATCGCACTAGGTACGAGGGTTTGAATGTTTCGCTTAGAAATATGTCGCTACCTGCGCCCCGCGGTGTTACCTACACTACATACCTACGTAAATACGAGTAGTTCCCGTTCCCGTAGGAATACTGGAAACAGGGTCGTCAATAAATTTTATTGATTCGTTATTATTTTAATAATTGTCACAAAATGTTTAGCCGACTATAAAAAAGGAGATTTTTGTTTCACTGTGTATTTTTTCCGATGATCGGCACTTATACTTTTAGGGGTTTATTCATAAAAACTTGAAAATTTAATACAGGTTTTAGGAACGTTTTAGAACGTTTTTTTCTTGTCACTCAACGAAAAGAGATAGCAACAGATTTAATATACGTTTTAGCTAATACAGGTTTTAGGTCGAATATGCATAAGGGGGTTATTAGTTTAGAGTTGTTAAAGTGGTCAGACTAATTTTTTTTTACTAGTCATGGTTGGAACGCAGATTACACAAGTGTATCAATCTAAGCTATCTATGTCGGCATTTTATGTAACACACGCAAGAAAACATAAATGGATATAAAATATTATGGCCCCTTGTTTCAGCAGATCTAATCTCGGGTTTCGCCACATGTATACCTATACCTGTTCATTTGTATCTACATGGTGGAAAAACGCAAGCCGATGATGTAATTAAATATGACCCGGTTGAAAGTACGTGATTAATGATAGGTAAACGAATACTTTGTACTATACATATCTACTGACCGATGTCACAGATAGATAAATATTGACTACGCATATATAATTTGTGAGTAAATAGGTGTACGATTTCCGGCAACGACATGGCATTGCAAAAGTCACGGACCAGTGATGGACTCGACTGAAGGTTTGACTAACTTTGCTTGGATGATGTATGATTCGTAAATAAGCCTACCTACTTACGTTTTACGTAATAGCATTGTTCATTCGAGTTATATCATTGTTCATTTAATGAGTAAAATTAATTAAGGCCTAATTAATGCTTTTAACAGACTTCCAAAAAAGAGGAGGTTCTGTCTATACTGTATTACTTTTCTTTATTATGTGTGTTTACCGAATATTCCGTTAATAACCACCCGAGGTGGTCCTATAAAATACCTGATGAGGATCTTCAAACAGAAATGCATAGGAAAGGAAGATTCAAAACATTGAATTTAATAAGTAGAGGATTCCCGGTTCCTCTTGCTTGCCTTATGCATTTCCTCAAAATGTATTTACCTATGCTTTATGTCTGTATGGCTATACAAAGCCTTACTTTCTTTGACTGGCTTCTCACTGAAGCTTGACTATTTAGATTGTAAGGGGATCACTTTTAAAAAAGCTAGACCCACACCACCAGGTTCTTACCTGATTCTTTCCCTGGTGTAGGGAATTGCGTTGGAACAGGCAATAGAGTCACCTAGCTTATAAGACTGTACATTTTTAAGTGATCTGTGAGTGTGAGTAACGTACCTCGCCCCACTTCATCAGCCTGGCGAAGTCAGTCGGGTTCCAGGAGGTGATGTGAGCTCCAGTCACGCCCGCTCCGTCCCCCACGTGAGTGAACCCACACATCTGGTCCATGGAGTCATCCAATAAGCTCTCGTAGATCATGAAATGGGCGCGGCACATATCCCAGCAGTTGTATTTTGTAGCGTCAAAGTTTTCTGTATCAAATAAATCGCGGTCATAATTTTTTCACTTACCTGTTGCTATTGGCATAAACAGTTAGGTTTTTTTCATAAGTACATTGGATTTAGATGTCGCCAAAATTAAACTAAACTAATTTAACAGCACTAAAAATGTTCATGGTGATCAAAATAAAAAGGATGGCATCAATTTTAGTGCGTGTAGTTTTTTGTGTCATCTGAATGCTACCATAATCTAAGTACATATACCTAAAAAATCACCCCATTTCACAAAATATCATCCATTGAAAACATTTTTCTTCATGCAAATTTTTGTGAAATAATTTACTTCTAAGGAATAAATACCTACTTGAAATTATGATTTCGCTCTGCAATACAATATACCGTAAACAAGAGTAGAGTTATCTAAGAATAGATAAAAACAGCAATAAACATTTCGCAGTAGGCTATCGTCATTGCCTGTCATAAATTTACACTTGCAAAAAGCACGCCAACCAACGTTTTGTAATAAATAAAAAATGTCTTACTCATATTGTACAGGATGACCCGACGACCCTTGGAGTCACGCACAGGCGAAACCGCTATGTACCTTGTTAGGAAATAGTTTTTTTTTAATTTCGTGCAGATTAAATTATGTCATAAGGGAAGGGATAGGGAAACATCTGCTTATATTATACTCGTACGTAACATCTAGACCAAGGTTACCCGCCGGTCAAAGCACGTGGTCGCTTTCTAACAACCGGTTTGGCGATAGCATTGATTGATTATATTTCGTATAGTATACCGGACTCTACGCGTGTATCTATGATCTTGCCTACAATGTTATCATACTTTGTACGGAGATCGGAGCACTTGATTGGTTATATAACCTGCGTAATAGACATAAACAAGAGACTGCTTGATGTTATAATAAACTTGTTAGTTTCGTATCAATGGTCCGTGAAATTTTATTTTTAATTTAGATAAGTAAACGTGAATAGATTATTATGCGTACGCCCACACCCTTTTTATTTTTGTAGGTATAACCATGTCCATATTAACCATGTATTACTTACTTGGCTTACCATACATTTTTTTACGAGAATACCAATTGACGTAAAAATATTTTTTATATTTTTTAGTAGGTAAGTAATATTTTTAGTAGTCGTGATTACGGTTTTCAAAATATTTCACTTCTATCACTTACCCACTGCTGATGATATCTTGTAACTTCAAATCCAAACAGTCAAGATTTTTAGACATTTCTGGGTAGTAATTCTTCAGGCTTAGGTATTTTAGCAGGGTCTGTTGTGCCATTGGGATGCTGTACTTCTTCTGTCGAAGGAAACGAAGCAGGAACTCTTCATCTGTAAACAATTTTTTACAGTAACATGTGATTTATTTGAAGTCCGGAAGTAAAGGGTAAATAGGTATAATAGGATTTTACTTTGCACTGTTTCAAAACTCGATGATTGACTCTTGTTATTTTTCGTTAACAAATTGCCAAACCTAACTCTTTCGGGATTTGAAACGGCTAAGGCGAGCGTGCCTAAGCCGAAATGCCACTCGGCCACAGAACCCTATGAAGAAAACTATCAATCGCTATCACTACAACAAAATAAAAATATTGTGCTTTACTTCAATTCTAATGTCACAATTGCAGCAATTTATGACCATATATTTTGACATAAATTTTATCAATTTTAGTCGTATTTCCCTATTAATACGTTTAAATGTCTGACGAGAAAATATATAATCTACTAGCTGAACCTCGCGGTGTCACCCGCGTTGAAAAGTCCCGTTCCCGTGGGAATACCGACTCGGTATTCCCACGGGAACCGGTCTCGGTATTACCGAGATCGAATAGCCTAATCACATATTATGTGTTAATAACGGATATAAGCTAAGCTGGTAACAAATTTCTTACTCCGTCACTAGAGTTGGCCACTTGCTCTACGAACGAACGAACGAAACCAAACTTCTTTAAAATCCGTCCATCTCGATGATCCCCGATTGATAGTTCCCGCTCCCGTGGGAATACTAGGATCACAAGTAGCCTGTATATTATTCAGGGCTATAAACTATCCTGTTACAAACTTTCATTCAAATTCTTTCAGGCGTTTGAGCGTGAAGAAGTAAAAAATATTCACACTTACACACAAACCTTGGCCTTTATAATATTAGTGCGATAATTAAATGTTTGTCGTACCTTGTCGTACATTCCTGACGTCATAGTTCTGCTTGAGCCACTCCCTCATCACCCGCAAACCTTCAGCTCTGGTCGCGGGAGTCTCTCTCAGCTCCTTCGCCGCCTCAGCAGCAATCTTAGTGACATTCCTGGTTATGCATTCCTTGTCCACCTTCTCACAGACGCTCCAACTAGTGGACACCGTAAGAAGTACGCTTGCGGTCGTCATTTTTGGTTGAAATTCTGATCTGTAACAAGAAACATTGCATAACATATTTGCTACAATTCAATTACAAAGTTTATGAAATTTTTGACGGTGAACAGAACATTGACGGTGTCTAGACAGAAAAAAAACTGGTAATCTTCAATTTTTTAATACTAGCTTTTAGCTACGCCCTGCGCTGTTACCCGCGATGAACAGATCCTGTTCCCGTGTGAATCCGAGATAAATAATAGCGTATGTGATAATCCAAAATACAAACTATGTACGGTACCTACGTTTTAGTGCTATTATTTTAAGCGTTTATTTTAAAGGTAAATAAATGGAATATCATACCTACCTGTAGAAAATGACCTACGCTACGTAGGTCTCTACTAGATTAATATTTTATCGTTTAAAAGAGGTTTAAAAAAAAATTATTTCAGTTTTATTTGTTTTTTTTTTTTGCTAATATTCCACAGCAAACTGCGAAGTCCGCTTTTATTCTAGTTGGTACAATAGGCATCTATGTATTTACAAAAAATATTTGTCTACACAAATAAAAAATTATATAATATATGAACAAAATGGTTGTTACATCAACTAAGTTGTGAAACCGTTTAGACAGATTTGCAATTAGACGGGTTTTTTTTTCGATACGTTTTGGATTTTTCTTATGATTTGCGGGGGAAGAAAGTCAGCAACCTTCCCCAAAATATCGACAATAGTCTCGGTCCACTGGCTCGGGGGTCCAAACGCGCTGCTCTGTACAGCCAAAGTGGCGAACCCCGACATGGCTTCTGAACTGCACTTATTAAGTTTCCCCAACGTCAGTGCAGCTTCTCTGTACGCCGAGGGATGGATCCTCTCAATCTCGCTCTTATTGAATTGACACAAAATCTGTTTCAACGCCAACAGGTCGTAGAAAGTGTAGTCTTCCGGCTTCTTCCCTGCAAAGTCTTCCCGCACTCGATCAGCTATAGCTGCCAGCTGTGCTTGATCTAAGTTGTAGTCCAGTCCGAAGTTTTCGATGACATCGATGCTGCTCAAAGTTAAGTTGGCATAATCTTCAGGTTTCACGGCCGCTGTTACGTAATGAAGCGTCATCAGAACTTTTTCGGGAATATTTGTGATGCCAGCATACGTGGTTATGATAGATTGCCATATGTGATTAGCTTCCTCGGTCCCTAAGGGCTCTTTGCTCAAGTGGGCTAGACACTCCTCTATTTCCTTCGGTGGAACAGTTAGCAACTCTGTCAAAGACAGCGTATGATCCGCAGGCATCTCTAAAATGTCAGAACAGCTCAACCCATATATTTGCGATATTTTGAATACAACAATAATTACAAACTTTATCCATGGCAGCGTTAACTCAGTGTACCGCATTTCGATCAAATTCTGATCACAGAATGCCACTTACAGTAGTTGCCCGAACAACATGAAGGATAATATTTTATGCATGTTTCAATTTACCCTGACCTTTTCATTTAATTGCTACCTGACGAATGGTATAGGTGTATACCACTCTACCTATTCCCGCACATGACCATTCCATCCTCTCTGTGACATGACTAGCCATCTCAAATTGCGAATGTTAGTATTAGCACAGATCAAATAATACCACGTACATTCACGTCCATCTAGAACATTAATTTCACTCCTGTTTTCTTCGGGCTATTTTTTTGTGTTTGATTTTGCGGCGCCCCTAGCAGTGTTTAGGTCTTGCCTGCAATCTAAAATATTAGCACTAGATGGAGTTACTTATTATATATACCATAAACAATATATAACACAATCAAAGATTTTGAAGGTGGCAAGGAATAAATTCAGTTTATTCATAAACGTGTCTCGGATGGGTTGCTAGCATGTGAGCTTATTTCGTTCGAGCACTATCTGTTTATGTCATCTCAGCCACTTGAGTAAAAAACACGTAAAATTTCTTAAAATTGCAAAACAAAACCTCATGACACTGCGGACCGTAATAACAAACTTATGTAATGACATGATAAAGAACCTAACAAGGTTATTTCATCAAATAAGGCCACTTTATTGTTTGCTAACGTGTAATGTTATAACTGTATAGCGTTATCCCTAGTTTTGTAAATTGTATTTTATTTTATTTTTGCTCTACTGGAATCCTTCTTTGAGAATTATGACTATTGAGAAAATGAGTAGGTACCAACTTTCCTAAGTAAGTAGATTTATGAAGTTAACAAGTGGCAAAAATATTACGTTACGATTAAAATCCATATATAATATTAATCTTAAGGTACTTTTCAGTGAAAATAGAAACATGAAAGCAATTTTAATGTAGAGTTGGAGTCTTTTATCATGATTTGATCATCATCTCTGATTCTCTCTATATAATAGATCTCTCTCTATAGATCTATCTCATGATTTAAAATTATCGAAGTAGGTATTCTTTGTTTCCAACATGTAAAAACTAATATTGACTCAGAAGATGTTGCTAATTTGACAAGTAACCGAATGTAATTAGCAAATAGCTAGGCGTTAAGAACTTTGCAAATGTACCTACATAGAGAGGCATTCTACGCGTATTGTAAATTCAGGGTTGAAAACACAAGAAATCTTGTAATTTTAAGCATCTTCAAAGAAGGAGGAGGTTCCATGTTCCACTGTATGAACTTATTTCATATGTTTACCGATTATTCCGTCAATATAATAGCTTAGTATAGTGTCTACCTATTTATAACTAAAGTTGCCTGTAAAGTAAACAATAGAAACCATAACCTGATCAGCTCCATTGAACGATGCGGAATAACAAGATTGTCGATGATTATGTCAAGAAAACAGTTCCATTAGACGTGTACAAAGTACATATTTAATAACGTAAGAACACCGCCTTGAAAAGTTTACGCTAGATACATTTTCAAACTGATGACTTGAACTGAAAACTTCACGCCTGTATTGAAGTCCCAACAAAAAGAGGTCTTATAAGTTTGTAGGGGGAGCTGGTGTGTCTGTTAAAAGCAACGTCCTATACCCTGAGGGGGTGAAGATAAGGTTGTTTTTATTTGAAAGATTTTTTCATCAAGAGTGTTATTATTATTAGCGGTTTATAGAAAATCTGCTAAAACTATTTGTAGGTACTTACCTACACTTTATTTGATAAGAAATTAGGAAGGTTGTCATTTTTAATTGTTTACCATTTTTAGTAGGGACCATTGTCATTTCTGACCTTGTTAAAACCAGCAGTCTTTTATATCTCCATAAAACTGTTATTGTCTCATCACGAATTGCATGAGCGCCTTACCTAATATGTCTATTGTTATAATATTTGGTCCGCTTATTAATGACGAAATAGGCCTACAATCACGAAGTGGCTTCCGTCTTCTGATTGACAGTATGATAAGCTCACACTTAAAACTAAAATAAATTTAAAAGTTTGAGAAGAGTGTTATTATAGCGCTATCTGACAGAAATAGCTTAATAGTTTTATATTTTTATTATTGTGTTAAACCACACATATTATTTCATCAGAAAAATTGAACAATCTTAATAAAAGTTACTTCCCTAGTATCCTGTAGGTGGGTTTTAACGATGGTTTCGACCCCGGTAATCAGGGCATCGTGGCTAGTTGATCTAAGGCATCCCTCCTCGGGACGATCGCTTGTATCATCACAGGTTCAAATCCTGCCGGACTCGTTACTTTATTTAAGACTTTTCTAAGGTTAATGATCTTAAATGTATCGGCTAAAGGTCTATTCAAACCATACGGTGTATTCGCTGCCGATGTGGTTTGTGGATATTTCTCAAGGCACACCTACTTTGAGTAGCACCAACTGAAGCGCGCTTATACTATTCCGCAGAGGCGCGCCCGTTTCGGTGCTCTTTATTCAGTATGTATATGTTTTTATTCCTCAAAGCGCACCAATGATAATGGTAGTCTAGTGATGGTGTAGTATTAAGTTACCTACATCGCGCGGATTTCGCTCAGGTATTTTATTCTTGGAGCGATTTATCTTATAATATAAAATGTGTTCGTATCTTCACAACCTATGACGCCCTTATGCCTTCTGATGTCACCAGCTTATTAATGAGACCTTTAGTTCTTTCAAAACAGAACCGCAGTCATTGACACCACAGACCTCTTGACATCGGCACAGCGCGGTTTTGGCTGGTTTGTGTTTACAATGGTCACGTAATATTCATGTGAAGAGTAGTGCAAATAGTGACATATAGGTACATGGCTATTTCTCATGTGAACGTTCGATATACTTACCCACTTAATATTGCGTAGAATTTATAGTCCGCAGAAATTGTTCTAAGGCACGCGACGGCATTTAATTTTTTATGGTTTGTAATGAAAAACAATGCTTAAGGTCAGTAACACCTTAAGTTAAGGTGTTATTTTGTATAATTGATTGTTTATTAGTGCTTAAAATTCTGAGCGGACTCAGCAAAAACTTGGAATAGAAATTAGTTTTTGACCTACTAGTATAATTTATACCTATAGGATATTTTATATCCGAGTACGTACTATATAAGTGAGCACATAGGTACAATTATGCAGTAGGTAATATCATATTCAGATACGTGATACTGTCTTGATTATTCCACAGTTTATTTATTCATTTTACTGAATATATTACCTAACTAACAGCACAGATAAAATAATCCTATACTTTACAATAATATCCTGAAGTGTGTACTTACTTAAGAGTAGGGTATCAATTATTGTAAGCAATATCTACACAAATAGTCTTCTACTCGTATATATACATTTAATATTTAAAATAAAGTCAGGTTTGTTCAAACACTTGTAACTCGAAAAGCTGGACCGATTTTCATGGTTTGTAATTAGCAAACATCAATTACAAAAAATAATTACCTACATTATGTAACATTTTTACAGTGTTTTGTAATGAGATGGTCCAAAAGTGTGGCGCGTTGATGTCTTTTATATGAAAAAACTCACACTCTTTCTCTTAAACACTAAAAATATATTGGTAGGTACGTACACTGAATGCATTGAATTGGTAAAAGACAATTAGACACCATTTTGTAGATACCATTCAGTATACCTACAGAAATTTTGAAAATCAGGAATTGTTTACATTACATTACAATACTCATCCTATACTTCCGTACCTACTATTCAATAATGTTGTTGTTAAATAAAACTGGTACTACAGAAACAGATAATGACTAGCTGCGCCTCGCGGTTTCACCCGCGTAAGTCCTGTTTTTTTTTTGTAAATATGTACATACACATATTATAGAGAAAATACACCGAGACACGAAACAAATATCTGCAGAATATACAAAACATGTGTGATGTGTCCCGTTGCGGGGATCGAACCCGCGACCTCACCCTAATTAGAGGATCACGCCTAACATCGAGCTTTTCCGATTTTATAATCAGATGAAAAGTATATTTTACTAGCAGCATGTACCGGCTTTGCACGGGTGTACTAATGAAACTACCGGGATAAAATGTAGCCTAAGTTAGGGCTAAGGCAGCTAAAAGGCGGCTAACTCCAAAAAGGATTACATCATCTATAAATTAGTTTAATTTTAGTTTTAGCGACCTCTGAATCTCTATCTACCGTGTATAAGCAGCTTTATGCTTTTGCAATGCGCATGAGCATACAACTGCGTCATATAAAATCATAATTATTCCGCCATTAATTCAATCCTTGAACGGACCTAGGTATATTATATGCACAATTCTGTTTGTATTTACCTACTTTACACTTATTTGTATGTTATTACCTGTATACATAAATTTATGTACCATCCTTGTACGGGGTCACAGCTTTGCATAAAATGTCTCGATATTTGCCTCTTCTCTAGGCATATTATAAAACAAGGATTTGATTTTGATTTGATTTGATTTAAAATGAGTACCTTTAAGAAAATTAATTAAAAATCCTTTAACTTATTCTCTATTTTTTTCGTGTTAATATTTTCAATTTCTGTAGTTAATAATTATTTTGCAATTTAAACAAATCATAAATGCAATACAAACCAATAAATCAATCAAAGATATTAGTCCAATAGCTATTCTCGATATGTAATTTTATTTAGTTAAAATTTATTTAATAACCTACTTAGGTATTCATTTTTGTAATAAGAAATTCAGATATGATTTATTGATAAAATTACATTTTGCCACCCACATAATGAAATCGTAGGTGATCCAGGTCATAATCTAACACCATTAGGTACCTACCTAGTTTTATGCAATTTGTTTAGAACATACCTACCTAAGTTCAGCTCAAACCACTATACCTACTTTATTAAGTACCTACATCACAAAGATGATTACATTCTAAAGCACAAGTAGGTATCTATGTCGCTTAAAAGTAATAAATATCTTCTATATACAATTAAGTTTTTTTAATAATTAATTAATTGGTCAACTTATGGCTGGAAATGTTAAGGCGAGGGTATACTGGATTTCATTATGTTCAGACATCGGTATCTCCATAAATACACAACTTACGATTCTGAAATTTATACATATTAAAGTTGAGGATATGATCTTGAATTGGCTGATAGCAAAAACACGATTAGCATATTTTCACTCGATAGAAAAAAATGCCAAAGTTACCTCTAAATAAAACTTTAAACAGTCATATTCAAGAAAATAATCGATGTACAGACAAAAATTACACACTAAAATGTTTTACACATTATAAAGAAGAATTACGTGAGATATTTTTTTTTTGTTTCATACAAATATTTTTCACATTACCAAAATACCTACAAACTCACGGCCCTGCGTCTGAACTCTTGCCGCTCACTCCCCGCCGAGGCGTCACAGAGAGCGGTCACGTCGCTTTGTGTCGCGAGCGCTCCGCTGCGCTGTTTAGGTAGTGAGTTTTATTCGCTTGCGGTTGCGGTGACCAATATTTTTGTTTTTGGAGAACATTATTACTTATTACATTGTGAATTTTGTTGTGTGTGTATTGACGTTTTGTAAAAATAGGTTTTAGTGTAAATTATAAGTAGGTAGTGTAAATAATAATAATGGGACGTATAGTGAACAAAAGATCCCACCCAAAAATGAAGCAGAAGTGTAAAATACAACAGCAACGAGAAAAGTGGTAAGTACCTACCTACCTTCCCACTTGCCTACCTACTAATAGGAACCAAAACATTACTACCTAGTTTATTAGTATTTAGGTAAGTACCTACTTATACACCTAGGTTCTCCTCAATCAATCAATATTTTAATTTATTTTCTCTCAACTGTCAATAAAAAAATAAAGTAGTAAAAATCATGATCATTTTTGTTTAGATACCTACCTACCTACCTACTTGTGACCTGCTGACATTCCGACTTAGGTACCTAGTACCTAGGTTGGCATGTTTATTTTCATTTCATGTCACATTGTAGCTAGAAGTAGGTGGGTAGGTAGTGTAGGTAAGGACCCACCTCCAAAATTAGGCACAATTACGTTTATGTAGGAAAGCAGAATGAAATGTGTCCCAACATCAATCTTGCATAATTAGGTGTGCCTATCTTTCCAGTATTGCTATGCGCCGTAAGAGAAAAAAAATAGCTGCAGCCATAAATCAGAACACTGATGGTTCTCACGTCCGTAGTACACAGAAAACGTAAGTTTTTATACTTAGGTACTCTATACCTATATCCTATCCTACTTCCTACTAATATTATAAATGTGAAAGTTTGTGAGAATGTATGTAGGTACCTACTTATGTTTGTTATTCTTTCCAAAAACGGCTGAAACGATTTGGTTGAATTTTGTAGGTGCACCCGTGCAACTGGACCGATTTCAAAAATTCTTTCACGGGTGCGGCTATATTTTATGCCGGTAGCTCCATTAGTGCCCCGTGCGATGCTCAGACGTGCTACTAGTCCCTTTATACTGGGATGGAATGGTATATTTTTTTTTTATAGAATCGTATTGAGTTTGAGAAAAATCCGACTGCCCATTTTTTGCCGCCATTTTGCCCACCCTTGGTCTATCTCGGAAAGTAAGGGCCGTTGAACATTTTTTTTTACAGATTCGTATAGAGGAGGTCCTGGGAAGTAAAAATCGTTTTTTTGTTTTGCCCCAGTTTGACCCTTTTTTGCCCCATTGATGGGATCTCGGAAACGACGTATCATTTTTGATTGCTAATAACGGATTTGTATAGAAGAGAGTTAGAGAAGTAAAAAAAGTATTCAGTTTTGCCCCCAGTTGCCCCCCTCATTTTGCCCCCTCCACGTATCTCGGAAACTAGGAGACTTGGAAAATTTTAGTTTTCAGATTCAGATAGGGCATTACAAAGTTGATAAAACGCGGTACTTTTTTTTCTTAATTTTGACATTTTTTTTGTTTCATACATATTGTATGAAATTTCGGAACTTTTTAGGGGAAAAGTAGTAGGTAGTAGTAGGTAAGTACTTAGTATGTGTGTAATGTAAAATATAAATAATTTAGTAGGTACTTACCTACTACATTATTACACACTAGCTGCGCCCCGCGGTTTCACCCGCGTAACTCGCGTAAATCCCGTTCCCGCGGGAATATCGGGATAAAAGTAGCCTATGTGTTAATCCAGAGTATCACCAATCTACATATCAAATTTCAACCAAATCGGTCCAGCCATTTTTGCGTGAAAAAATAACAAACATACATTCTTACAAACTTTCATATTTATAATATTAGTAGAATAGGATAGTAGGATATCATAATTACATATTATTACACACATATTATCTACATATTATTACACACCTACGAGATCAATTTAGACTTGTAGTTACATAAAGGAAGGATAGAACACATGGGAATAATAGGTTATTAATCGATTGAAACTTTGTATGGGAGAAATGGGACAGTAAGGGAGAATTTGACAAATGACACAGACTCTTAGATGCACGGTAGAGAAAGGGAACAGTATTCTAATATTGTTTTTTTTATCATTTACTGTTTTAGTTCAACGGAACAAGATGAACCACATTTGCTGACAATGGAACCGGTAGTTACAAGTGACACCAAGAGTGAGAACATGTAAGTTACTGTACTTATTATAATAGCTATTATTTTATGAGTTACTCACTTACTATTGTATAAATAAAAAAATAAAAAATGTATAATGATAAATATCTTATGTTCTAGGTTCGCAGATCAAGCTAAAACTTATGAAACATTGGAGCCAGAAGATATTGAAACTACCAGACAGGAGTAAGTTACTGAAATAGTATTTATGGAGTTGATCTATTTTATTAAGACTGTATGGAAATTAAAGTAGGTACAAAATACTATCTTCAACAATAATTTTCATTGGTTTATTAATTTCAGAAACGACGGGTATGTTGAGAACATTGCTCTGGTCATTGAAAATGAACAAGAAAGCGACTATCAACCAATAACTGGACGCAGAATAATTGATATAAACTATCTAATGTCTCAAATTCAAGAAAAGGCGTGCCATAGCAATCTATTCGATTGTAAAGCTGCATATTTTAAATTAGTGGGAGAAAAACGGTTGAAAAGCAAATTGTGTGCCAACCTAGACGTCTAAACTTTAATGAGTTTTAGTAATTTAATAAATATTTAAAATTATTTGTACTATGTATTGTACCCTGTAGGGCATCACAAAGTTGATAAATTGTGATAATCAATTTATCAACTTTGTGATGCCCTACAGGAATCTGAAAACCAAATTTCTCCAAGTCTTCTAGTTTTCGAGATACGCGTGGCGGCAAAATGAAGGAGGCAAATGGGGGCAAATCTGAAAACTTATTTTTCCTTCCCAAAGCCTCCTCTATACGAACTCGAAGAAATAAACGTTCCGAGCCTCATAGTTTCCGAGATCTGCTAATTGGGCGAATGGGAGGCAAATGGGCGGCAAAAAAAAATAGTGTTTTTTACTTCCCAGGACTTCCTCTATACGAGTCCACAAAAATTACGGGTGTTCTAGTTTCCGAGATACGACAGTGGTCGGCAAGATGGCGGCAAAAAATGGTCAATGTCAGTTTTTTTCCAGACTCATTAGAGTTACTTGTTTACGAATCTGCAAAAAATAACATACCTACCTTCCCATTCAACACATCAACTAAGATAGCGATAGGTCGGTAGCGAAAAAGTGTAACTAAGTAAGTTCTGGTAAAGGACAAGAAAAAATAGGTATTATTACTTAGGTACTCTTTGTTAGGTACACTTTTACACTACCTACCTTTCTGCTTTCTACGTATGACATAGGTACTTCCCTACTTACCTATATATATTAGTAGCTGCGGCTTGCGGTTTCACCCGCGTAAGTCCCATTCCGGCGGAAATATCGGGATAAAAAGTAGCCTATGTGTAAATCGGTCCAGCCGTTTTTGCGTGATAGAATAACAAACATACCTACACACATTCTCACAAACTTTCACATTTATAATATTAGTAGGAAGGAAGTAGGATTTATTTTATTATAGGTACTTACTTATAAAATAAATAATATTTATTCTGGTCCTCCTTCACGGTTTAGGAAGATAGATAGGTACCTTCTACACTAGGTATGATATCTACTATGCTATAAGCTAAATAATTGAGTCAGGCACCTACATTTTATTTTTGTAATGTACCTAGTATCATTACATTACCTACCGCGATTAGTAGATTGCACTGTGGTTGTGTTTACACTGTGGCCGAGAGCGCGTGTTGAAGCAGAGACGCGAGGGGAGGGCGAGGCGGCCGAAATACCTACAGCGCCAGGGTATCCTCGCCTTAATTAAAATAAGTAATGCTATGTTTGAAGTAATCTGAATTATTGAACACTGGATGAATCTAGGTCGAAAACATTTTCAAGCCATTCTGGTCTATTGTCGGAAAGGTCAGTCGGCTCTGACTAAGTTATCAGGCTATTTCGTCGCTTCGTCCGATAGGTTTACATTAAAAATGCAAGCTGCTTTGAATATCTCTATTTCTGATAGAGCTTTGTGTAAGCTATTCATGGGAAGTGTTTCACAAAAGGTCAACTTTTGCTAAAGCCCTTTATTATCTGAAATAGTGAATTTTATACAGCGTACCTACCTATTACCAACCAGCTCTTTCAGATTATATGTAAATTTTACTTGTCTATACTAAGAGGAGGGAGAAGGATTCCAAACTTATGATTAAAGTACTTTATCATTTCAAGTCTGAGAGAGCTTTCGCAAAGCTGTGTTAATCAAGTACTAACATAACAATAGTTAAAAGAAGCAAATTAAAAAATATTACCCGAGTCCAAATTCGTAATAAGAGAGCTATTTCCTGCACTGTCGAGGTGCATTTCTTTTCGTAACTCCGAATATCCTCGAAAATAAAATTACTTAAGATCGGTGAACACAAATTTAAAAATAAATACATTAGTAAGTAGGTATAGTCGACCAAGAAATTGGTTTACCACTCTAAGGCTGAATATCATTTGCACGTACACATCAAGGGCTATTTTCGCTAGGCAGATTAATAACTGCTATGTCAGAATCTGTCATTCATTTCCTTAGCGAATAATTATGTTACTGGGAGATGTCATCAAAAGTGGTAAACCAATTTCTTGGTCGCCTATACAAACAATACATTGAACATCGCCTTCCCATCACCTAAACAATAGTCCACTCAGTTCATCGATGGTTTGCTCATCTAAAGCAGTAGGTTTCTCAAACTAAAATCTAATATTCATAGGCAATTATGAGTCAATAGTAGGTATTGAGGTCAAATAGTAGGCCCGTGGTCCCATACTAGCCTAATGGGTGCTACGGCCGCCTCAGTTCTACGTTATGTAACTAACAATGATATTCGAATTTTCGTAATGTGATTTTATATTCCCGCATTGCTAAATAATGGAAAATAAATATTTCCCTAGAACTGTGTTGGTCAAGTGGTTTGGTAGACTATCGATCGGATCAGTGCAGTCGTAAACTTATTTACGGTGAGGGAAAACATCGTGAGGAAACCAGTAAGCTTTCTAAAAGCGTCGATGGACTTGCAACCTGCTACGAATGGAATGTTAACTTCTGCAAAATGTGGTTTTGTCCAAATATGTATTAGGACTTAACTCTGACTACCCCTTAGATACCATAAAAATCATAAATGGCATTAGAAAGAATTTGTTTACCGCCTTGGGTGTAAAGCCTTGATCATCATTGATTTCTTATTTTATACTATTTCCCAGGCCCTCGTTTATTGTTGTGTTGCAATTGTTTCAATATACGTAGTGTTAGGTTGCAATTGTTATGGGCAATTATCAATTTATAATACCCGTAAAGGATAACATGCGTGTCTAAAATTGCCATAGGTATGCTCAATTTCATTGATCCATCGTCTTGAGGAAACCACCCGCATAGTCAGGTCCAAATGTACGTACTGAAAATGTATTTAATGTGGATATGGCCGCATCTGATAGAATGGTTTAGGTACTAGGTACTTAAGCCTTATTTATCTTCTTATGCCCAAATACTCAAACGCTAATGAAATATTTAAGGTCGTATTAACCACTAAGGCTACTTATTATTTGTGAGGATGTCAAATTATGTCATAGAAAAGCACCACTTGGCGTTTTAGTATTTGGGGGTTGGTCTCTACAGAGTCCCATTCAATCTATCGAGCGAAGGCTTATGGCCATTACCCTAGCTATGAAACTAAACAAACGATTATATCTTAGCCGCATTAATCACTCAACATATTCAGCGATCTTTAGATTAGGAGTGCGGTTTTGTTTGTTAAACCAGTCAACCGAGTTTTGACTGATAAACAATTCTAGCGGATTCTATATAAGCAGTTTTGGTTTCCTTTAATTTCTTTTAAAAGAAACGTTAACATTCCGTTTCTTGGCCATTTCATAAATAAAAATAAAGCTAATTAGTAAAATTCTCTCAACAACCATTGTGGAGCTTTCAGTTCTACCTACCGTCCATGTCTGAAATCGGTCATGCTTTTGAAAAATTGAGCAGGTACTTTATGTTTAAAATTATTAGGCGGGTTAGGTATTACAATTTGCCTACTAATAATTCCGTCACTGATTAGTGCAATTTATTGGCTTTACCATTTATAAAAAAAAAAACACTTTCGAAATAAAGCTTTTTTACAAAGTATTCAGATTTAAGTACCTATGTTTTATCTTCCTAGTTATTCTAGGAGAATTTAAGAAGCAACAACGGCCGATTTTTTCTCTTTAAGGATTTTTTTTGACAATGACATTTTTCATTTTGGCACACATTTTACAAACAGAAAGTAGAAAACATGTTTTAACGAGATTTCTAACAGCATTACGTACACTAAACTAGGACCTGAAAAAAAACTGTCACACTAGCTCGGTACTTTTGGAAAATAGCGATAGCTTTCATTAGCTTTTCACATTGCTTGTTTTAATCTTTATACAAAAACGAATCACAGTTTTTTTTACTGTGGTATATAAGTATAGGACGTTATGTATAAGATAGGACTTACGTGCCAGGTTCGCGCGGTGGTACTGCAGCGTGTGGCGCGCAAACTCGTAATGTCAGCTCAGCAGGCGACCGACCCCGTCTTCTATTTTAGATTTTTGCAATCGCTGTTGCAAAGAACTCACTCCAAAGTCTTCGATTTTCACGCTTGCGCCCACCAGTATTTTGATGAAACTAGATAATCAAACATAAGACTCATTAGTACATTTATCTACTTATCTTGGTGGTTACATTACTAAAGCACGTATGCGTCGTAGGTAGGTGGAAATTATTAGGTTCGTGGATTCAAAACCGTTTTTGGAACAATGTTTTAAATTCGAAAATATTAAGTAAGAAGTGTTAGGTATTTGCGCTAAGGGATCTAAAATCACTTAAATTGAAAAAAAATATCTACTTACTTCTCTTTGGGATACAGTCGTGATCATCAGATTTCATTTTATTTTGCGCTTTTATAAAGACTTCATAGGCGGACATTGAGAGTTTTCTTTTTAGTCCTGTCCAGTCGCTGGCATCAGGCGGCACAGTGAGCGTCAAGCGCTTTCTCCATTTTATAGAGGACTAGCTGTGGGCTGTGGCCCGCGGTTTCATCCCGTTTCTGCAGGAATATTGGGATCAAAAGTAGCCTATGTGTTATTCCAGGTCTTTATCTACTTACCTATATTTTATATTTCATCGCAAACGGTTTTGTATTATTTTCGTAAAAGAGGAACAACATACTTAGGTATAGTCGACAAAGAAATAGGTTTACCACTCTAAGGCTGAATATCATTTGCACGTACAAAACATCAAGGGCTATTTTCGCTTGACAGATTGACCTGCTACGTCAGAATCTGTCATTCAGTAATCCTTAGCGAATAATTATGATACTGGGAGATGTCATCAAAAGTGGTAAACCAATTTCTTTGTCGACTATACATCCATACTGAGACTCACAAACTTTCGCATTTAGGTATATTAAAAAAAATTAAAAAAAAATAACAGGCGCGTGTCGTTGCCCGCCGCACTTCACCTACGCGGAAAGCCAATAGCCGTTTATGAAGGAGCGGGAAAATGGAATAGCATACGAACATGGAATCGTCTTGACTCGTCGGCTGCCGTAGCTCTGGTATCCTGCTTGCCGGTCTTGTTTTCTATACACATCAATAGGCACGTGGATATAGCTGCCGCATCACCCGTAGCTTCGGATTCCTCATCATTCGTGGCGTCGTCGGTCGTCTGTCGTTTCATTCGCCGCAGGCAACTCTGCAATTTAAACAAACGCGTTCATAAAGGCTTCTCTTTGAACGATCTATACACGCTAGTACTTATATTTTTTTCCGGTATTGGCAGCCTAGGCCACCCTGAACAAAGACCATCTCTCCAGAACTATAGGTACTAGGCGATATAAATATTATTTATATCGCCTAGTATTGTACCTATAGATCTGGAGAGATGGTCAGAGTGATGTAATTTTTTCGTCATATGGGAAAGGGCCAAAAAATTCGTTGCCTTGACGATTTTAGCAATCAACAAAACCACTAATTATATTAAAATTTTAAAACCCATCCAATCCAATTCCAATTCTTCGCGGTTCGCGAACCGCAACGCGAAGCTGTCAACAATCTACTTACTCGTTGTTACTACACTCAGAGATTTTATAAATTTTCACGTTTCTTTGTCAGGCCTTTAAGGCCTGACTCGCTATCGCGAAAAAGCGAAAATTCATGACAACATCGGGGTTAGCCTACGTTGGTGAACTGTTACGAATTCAGTATCCACCAACATAGCTGAACCCGAAATTTCTGTTTTACGCGATAGCGAGTCAGTCAGGGGGCAGATACCGACAAAAACGGGAAAGAGGCGCGTATCGCGCTAGGAGCCAATTAAAGAGAATTAACAATTACAAGATATTAGGGTATCTAATCTACACACCTGTTTTGTAGGGTGATTGCGGCGCGGCGCGGCGACGCGCACGATCCGCGGCCGAGTAAGGATAGGCTATTACGAACTATAAGTAGGTTGGTATGTTCTTAACAGTTATTTGCACCTAACTGCAACATTTTTTAATAAGTTAGCTAATAACAGAAACAATTGAAAAGAACGTTACATTGTGTGCCCATACCTGAAGTTAAAAATTCATAAATAAATATCATAATGTAACAGAATCGAAGCAAGATACCATATCGAATGGCCTATAAGAAATACCGGCTTCACAGAGCCTTCCATAATTAATTGGGCAAAGTAATTTTACAACAGACTCGCCTACGTATGCGGTTTGCTAGAACAAAATAGGTGGGTAGTTACTTTGTCTGCTTAAAAACCTTCCACTAACTAGTAGATAGGTAATGTAAAAAATACATACAATGGAACATAGAACCTCCACATTCGATGTTAAAGTTGGTTTAAAATTAAAAAACAGTGTGACACGTTGGGAATATTTTTACCACCGAGTCACACTCTGAAATAGAATTATAGTAGGTATAATTCCTACATTACAATAGGTGCTGAATTTCATTTTTACTTCACTACATAGTACCTATACTTAAATTAAAACAAAGTCGCCGTCGCTGTCCATCCGTCCATAGGTATGCTTAAACATTTAAAACTTCCCAAAGGATTTTAAAGGGATTTTTTTTAATAGCTAGAGTGATTTAAGAGGAAGGTTTATATTGCACCCGTGCAAAGCCGGGTCACAGTATTTACTAAAAATGTAAAAGATGTAGCAATCCGTTTAAAAAAAACACTTATCATAGGTAATAACATCCCATTTTAATACCTGAAAGTCTCATTGTGTTACAAACGTATGAAAAGTTATGAATAGATTAGAGATAAATTCTTTAGTCATTTTATTGTGTATTCTGATTTGTCTGTAGTATTATTTACCTATTCCCTGATTCGCTACTTCCTAAACCTATAAAAAACATCATTAGGTTAAATAAAAAATATTAATGGCTAAAATACCTACACATTTCACACCAGGCAGGGTGGATGGATATTCTCTATGTATGACCCAACAAAACTTAACGCAACACAAGTAGTAGGTACAATTAAAAAAATATGAGAACCAACTCTAAGTACCTATATACTTTCTACTTACAACGTCACCTAAGTAGTTTTAGGTATTAAGTCCTATTAATTACTAGAGATGCCACGAATTTTCACTTTAGTTTGGCCTATTCGGCTACACTTGTTGCCGCCGAATAATTCGGTACCTGGCCGAATACTGCGAACTATACCTACCCAATAACAAATTATAAAAAACTTCACACGGTATTCGCCAAGAATCAGCAAAATCAAACACAAATACTGGAAAGTTATGTAGGTATGTTAATTTGACAAAAAAATATTTAGCATGTTTTGTTCAAATCACTTCAAAATCACTATTTGTGGCATCCCTATTAACTTTATCTGTGCTTATTGAAAAAGAAAGTACCTAGATAAATCATGATCTTCAGTTGTAAGGCTTAGAATTAGAAACAAGTTAACACAAAGAAAATACATTACTTTCTATATTGGCAGCGACAAGTTTAGTATGGTTCCTTCCTACACTAAAAATATAATATTCATATTCATTTATTCATTGTTAATATAATATAATATATTATAATTATTATAATAGTTCTGAGCTAGTCCTAATAAGCCACTTACAATAAATTGTACCATTCTAAATAACTACCTATACTTCATTTATTGAATCGAGCTAATAGGAAGAAAAATAATCGCACATAATGAATTTTGACGATTGGTCGTCAAAATTCATTTGGTTGGCTAGATTTGACAATTGACAATTGATTTGACAATCTAGCCAATCACGACATATACAATTATTTTCGACGACCAATCACGTGCGTTTATTTTTGTTCCTATTAGCTCGATTCAAGAAATGAAGTATAGTTATTTTTTTATCTTCAACACTCCCTCTTTTTAGTCAACGGTAGGTAACATGCCACTAGCCGCTTTGATGAAACAAATGCAGACACTTTCAATTCTGCTAGGTATTATCTTCAAACTATTAGTTTAAATTAAATTGAAGGCAAAGCGGAAATGCCATCAAAGTAGTTAGGCGCCACTTACTAATGTAAGTGGCGCCTAACTACGCCATAATTTGACATTAATTGTCTATACAAAGACTAGTACGAGCACAGAATACAGACGGGTACGAGCGCCCTAAATGGTTAAACCCCTCCATCTTGACACTTTACTGTCCCAAATGTTTAATTAGCGTTTTAGCATTCAGGTGTATTTTCAGTTTTAAGTATATGGACATTTAAGTAATTCTATAGGATATGATATGTCATAATAGTCCGTTGAAATGTTACATTTGCTTTGCATTTGTTAGAGGACGCAATTTTATTATTGGGACATGTGTGGGGGGTCAATAGAAGCTTAACCTCAAGTTTGTGGGGTCGCCACCCTTGTTTCCCGGCCGCCATCATGAAAATAGTGGTGAACACGATATCTCAGAAACTATGCGTCTTACAAAAAAAATTGTCAAGCTATCACTTGTAGTAAATTGTTTTGCCTACAAATATGTTTCTATAACTTTATGCCCTAAATCAAATATTTAAGAAGTTATAAGCAAAAAAGTGAGAAAATCTTTCTATTTTGCTCTATCACTTCACGCAAAAACGGCTGGACCGATTTGGTTGAAATTTGGTATGTAGATAGGTGATATCCTGGATTAACATAAAGGCTACTTTTCATCCCGATTTTCCTGCAGGAACGGGACTTACGCGGATGAAACCGCGGGGCGCAACAACTT
This sequence comes from Xanthorhoe spadicearia, assembly GCA_947086425.1. Taxonomy (NCBI): domain Eukaryota; kingdom Metazoa; phylum Arthropoda; class Insecta; order Lepidoptera; family Geometridae; genus Xanthorhoe; species Xanthorhoe spadicearia. The sequence continues at coordinate 5,994,948 of OX352194.1, read as the reverse complement.
AAACCGGATAAAAAGTAGCTTTTATGTTAATCTAGGATATCACCTATCTACATACCAAATTTCAACGAAATCGGTTCAGCCGTTTTTGCGTGAAGTAATAGAGCAAAATAGAAAGATTTTCTCACTTTTTTGCTTATAACTTCTTAAATATTTGATTTAGGGCATAAAGTTATAGAAACATATTTGTAGGCAAAACAATTTACTACAAGTGATAGCTTGACAATTTTTTTGTAAGACGCATAGCTTCTGAGATATCGTGTTCACCACTATTTTCAAGATGGCGGCCGGGAAACAAGGGTGGCGACCCCACAAACTTGAGGTTAAGCTTCTATTGACCCCCCACACATGTCCCAATAATAAAATTGCGTCCTCTAACAAATGCAATACTCGGCCCTCAAATTGTAACATTTCAATGGACTATACGTTTTGTTTCGATTTATTGCATTCTGACTTACATTAAACCTTATTATAGTATCAAATACAAAAAAAAAATATTAATCAATAAAGTTCTATTAATAAAAAAACTACATGCAAGGACAAGAGGTAAATATAATGTTTCACTCTGATAGATTTCTTATAAATAATTTAATCGGAAATAAAATTTATCAAACCAAACCATTTAGCATTTGATGACCACACATAATGAACTTCCCATAATGCTGCTCTAATTTTAAAAGCTTTTATATTATAACTGTAAACGTACTTTTTACATATTCCACTATTTTAGTATATATGTAACGCAAATTAACAAACGTAACAACGGTATTAAAACACAAAAAAAAACTCGTATATATATCGTATTTGAGTAAGGCCGCCAAAATACGCACTTTTTTTGTTTTAATAGGTATCGAGAGAAGTTGGAAAATTTCAGGGCCAATAGAAAAAAAATAGTAAAAGATCATTACGCGAGTAGGTATAAAAAAAACAGCCAACGAAGAAAAGAAAGTAAGAAAAAAATTGAGAGAGGATCGTATAAAAAATCTTATCCTACTTATTAATCACAGATTACATAATTATGTAATCTGTGTTACTATTAAGGATTTTTATTTAACCATTATGAAACCACCTTTACCTAAAATATGTATTACTTTTGGGTTACATTTGTGATTTGTGGAACAATAACACAACACAAATTCTGTTGTGTTACTTTTTCGTTATGGAGTGAATTTTGGCGACCTTATCCATTTACGATTTCCAGTAAAAAATAAAGTTTTTTTTAAATGTTCACTAAGCCATGGACTGATGCATACAAAATACGAATAAGAATATAAATAATGCAACAACCATTACCTACTTAAAAACTACGGTTTATAAAAAATACTTCTTTACAACAATCTGTAATTCTGTAGATATAAAAAGCTTTTAAAAGCGAACAAGATAACGACAGAGTAGAAATTCTCTCTAATATTAAGGCATTTAAGTTTCTGACGAGGTTGAAGCCCGAATAAAAAGCTAGGTACTTAAATATTTACTATGCTCTTACATTTCAAATAGTTTAAAAACAACTGAAATGCATGTAAAAAACATAACAACTTACATTAAGTAGGGCTTAAGTATTCGGGCATAGTGTTCTAGATGTAATCTTATAATATAAACACATACAGTATGTAATAAAAACCCTGTCCGATCCGTGACTGTTATTAATTATTAGATATCAGTAAATGGTTTGTTTGTGTTAATATTTTCACGAATGAAAAATTAAATGCAAAAACATCTTAAAAGGATCTAAAGAATTACATATAGATCCGAAAGAAATGTCTACCGCTCCTGGGATACAGTAGTGATCACATTTCATATTTTGTTTTAGAAAACATTGCTGTTTAAACTGTCCAACTAAAGTAGATATGGTCAAACATGTGAAATGCCCCGGATCGGAAAAGTTTTACAGTTACTGCTGTCTTTTCATTCTCCGCTCCATCTTCTTCTTCTTCTTCTCATCCTGTTCCGTGTCCTCTGCAGCAGGTTGGAAGAACCACGGTCCAAGTATATTGACCCACAGCAGCCATGCCGCGCGCATCGGGATCAAAAGCAGTATCAGCCAGAAATAGCTAGAGATGAGTGCCAGTACATGTGTCACCGTTATAAGGATTACTATGTCCTTGATATGTCTGAAAAGAGAGAGTGGAATGAAAAGTCGTACTAAAAGTTTCGATTCCAGAGAGGTTCAAACTCGCGAGATACAATCGTCCTTTCCTACTCGGCCACAAAGCCCCTAATGCCAAAATTTGACCTATCATTTAGATTGATTTCGGTTAAAGCATGCTCCCGCTTTTAAGCCTTAGGCGAGCTAGTCATTCACGCTACACTGTGCCGTGGTCTCGTCCGGGACACGGTCAGGCATGAATCACTTCATACAACGGCATGGTGTAGCGTGTATCATCATGAACAAATGCGCCCGGGCGCGCGCTGTCAATACCGCCTCTACACATCGACAGATCTATCTGCTGACGGGGCACGGCCCGGTGTAGCAATGACTAGCTCGCCTTAGGCTTAAAAGCGGGGACCGACAATTTAACTAACACGAAGCACGGAAGCGCTCAGCTGATAATGCCACTGTGGTCACCAAGCTGTGCTCAGAATGTTGCTATCTTCATCTAGCAAGAATATCTCAGCAAGCTTCACCGTGAGTGCTTTACTAGTCCGTTCGTCCGTTCGTATGAGCAAGTGGCCAACTCTGGCGTCTCGGAGTTTTAAGGCCGCCTAAAGGCATCCGTCATGGCGTAACGACTATAAAAGCTTCACATGTGAATAGATAGATAGATAGATCAACACTTTATTGCACACCACATTTACATAAAAACAAATTACAGATACAAAGAACATTTAAAGTGAAGTACAATGGGCGGTCTTATCGCTATGAGCGATTTCTTCCAGACAACCTTAGGATGAACTGGAATTACAAGAAGGCAAAAAGGCGGTGTTCATAAAAAAAAATATATATATATATAAAAGCGAATCAAATTCATAGAGTAAGTACTTATATTTAAAAGTATCAATAAATAAATACATAAATTAATAAATAAAAATAAATAAATACCTATTAATACATAGATACATACACATACATTCAAATAGATAAAAAAAATAGTAGTACTATACTTACATACACAAAATTAGTAGTATAATGTAAGAAAGTGATCAAATAATTGTTTTTTGAAAATTGGTAAGGTCTGAGCCTTCCTGAGAGTGTCAGGAAGATCATTCCCGAGGCAGACGGCCTGAGCAGTAAAAGAATTTGCATAAAAGTTTGATGATCGGATAGGAGTGCTTAATTTAAGAGTATCAGAGGAACGCAAAGGACGGGTATTGGTATTAAAAAGAAACTCAAATCGTTCCTTTAGATAAGGAGGGGCAGAAGGGTTAAATAAAATATTAAAAAGGAAACAGAGTACATATTATGATAATTTCGGCGAGAACGAATTGGCAGCCACTTCAACTTCTTGCGGAAATCAGAAATATGATCATATTTGCGGAGGCCAAATATGAATCTAATAGAAAAGTTTTGTAGACGCTCCAGCTTGTCAAGTTGAGCTTCAGTAAGATCAGGATAGCAGGAATCAGCATAATCTAATATTGGGAGCAGTAGGGACTCAGACAGCGTAACTTTGGTCGAAGTGGGTAAAAAATTACGTAATCGTCTCAGTGAGGCGGCTGACGCAAACGTTTTCCTGCTTAGTTCAGTAAGATGAGGTGATACTTACTCTCCCACTCCTCCCTCCATGTTCAGGTCGAGTCCCGAGTCAATTAGCGCATTGTTCTCTCCGTATTTAGGGCGAGACATAAATTTCAAGGTTTGGTAGCACATTATGTACATTATCAACACTGTTATATTCAGAGCCTGTAACAATTGAAATAATCATGAGCCTAATAAGCAACTATAAAATATGCTGTTTCATCATAGTAATCTAGTAGGTTTCATATGAATTTATTTTTATCTTAAACTTTGGCCGTTTTGGAAATAAAATGAAATATCACTTTCTTATTTGGGAATAAAGTTGTTATATTTCATTTCACACAGACACGGTTGAATTATTCATTTCAATCTTTTTTAGGTAAGAGTTATTAGATGCTTTGAAGATGTCTAAGGGTCAGTTCACACCGAGACGCGACGCGGGCGGCGCGACGCTGCGCGCACATTTTTCATAGAGCGACTCAGAATATACTTTATTCACTACACGAAAAGATACACATTACATTGTGAGAATTCAGATTACGTTGCACCACGCAGCACTGCGCCTCGAGGTGCCTCGCGGCGTAGCGCGACGTATCGTGAATTCGTGACGCAGCGGTGCATCGCCGGTACGCGCGGCGTGCAAGAGCGTCGTCCTGCTACGATTTTAAGATGCGCCTCGCGACGTTGCGATGCGTCTCGCGACGACGCGCGGCGTAGCGCGAAATCATTGGCCTCTTTGAGTATCGTCGCGTCGCGTCGCGTCTCGGTGTGAATTGACCCTAATGGTACTTAATAGGGTGGTCAGAGGTATGTTCAAATGTTGGTGTTTAAAATTATAATACAAACAATTTACATAGATCACAAATAGGATGTTAGTAGAGTATGTAGGTATTATACAACCAATTTGCATAGGCTAGTGATGCTTAATGTAAAAATACATTAAAGAGAGTTACAAAATTATCACTTCATAATGTTATAGCAAGTTCAAATCAACCTCATTGTTTTATTGACACTCAACTGTAAGATCTACCGTCTTACTGTTGTGTTTCAATTAACCATGATTCTGCCGTTTTGTTTCTGCAACTGAACATGAATGTATTTTGAAGAAGTCCAGCAGGTTTCTGATGATACTAGAGCTGGTTTCATTGCATTATTGACCTTCACTGTTTATAGCTTGTGTAAACACAATGATGCTCAGTACACAGACCTTTACACCTTTACTAGATGATTTATACAGTGTAAGGAGATAATTTTGCCTTCACATAGTGCCTGAGACATTGGAACAGGCTTGCGCAGCTGGAAAGGCAATTTTCTAGTAATACTGTGGCATTAACATGTATGTGGATGCTACACTGGGAGAGGTAGGCCTAAGAAAATTTGGATGGACTGTGTGTGTCCAGATATGTGTGTGAGAGTAGTAAGTACGAGCGATAGAGGAAAATAGAAGAAAGAAACATGTTGGGGAACAAAACCCCACTTTGGGATAAGGGCAGGGAAATGATGATAATGACAGGGCCATGAACATGAGAAGGTTAGATGAGCAGGAGCTAGATACCTAGATAGATCTTCTTACCATTGGTAGATAATGGAACTCTTCTTGTTGAAATAGAACAGTGACTAAAATGTTGATGGCCGTGGATCCCAGAGCCATGTTGCGGTAAAATGTGACTGTAGCATTGTTTTCTGCTAAAATCTGCTTCATCCCCTTTGTGGGTGGTTTACCTTTGGGCTGGAATAAGTAAATTTAGAGTTAAGAACTAAAGTTGCTATAGTGTGTGGACCATTCAACTGTGGATTGTGATTTTGAGGTGGATGCAGAAAGGATTCTCAGGATCTACAATAAATGCTCATCCATCTCAGTAATAGTTAGACTTTTGACTTCTGTTGTGCATACTTACTTACTACAGTAGGTACCTACCTTTTGTATTGGTAAACCTTTGTACCTATCTGTTTAGTTCATTAAATACCTTATTTATTATTTAAAATTATTAAATAAACTTATTATTTAAAAATAAATCTAGGTAGGTACCTACTTTATCTATCAAAACTAGGTTATTTAGATTATCAAATCGAAAGGAAAAGGGAAAATGTGAACGGATAATACTGACCGGTGCCATTTTAAACAAGTCTTTTATTTATTTTCGCTACTTAGAACTCCATACATTAGTGAAATAAGTTTGTTGAACTCAATAAATAAATTAAATTTCGATTAGTTCCCTGAACAATTCCAACCAAATGAAAAAATCACTACAACACAACACTAACAGGCAAGACTGACGGACGGACGAGACGAGACTGCCTGCACGCATTGACTTCCTTCATTCTGTCAGACAGAATGTCCCACGCACGCACGACACACGAATGAAAGAAATGTCAGGTCATTGTCATGTCACTCTATTCCATGTGGCATCCCGTTCGGAAATAAATGCGATAGTTTTTTAAAAAACATTAAAAGTCCTTCGTTATAAATTTAAAAAATAAATAAATTATTAATTAATTATTAATTATTTATTAATTTCGGTCCATGGGGTACCGGGGCCCATCGCTTTTTAAAATGCTTTCAGGGCGGCTAGGCTGGTCGAAGCAACGCGTGATCCGAGGGCTGGCACAAAAATAAATAATAGTAGATTGCTATACAAGGGGATAAAGGCATTTTTTCTATGCACGAGATGGTTTATCGCGCGAGCGTCAGCGAGTGCGATAATAATTCGAGTGCATCGAAAAGCCTTTTCCCCGAGGTAAGCACTCTGCTTTTCATTACGAATATAAGGAAATTACCAAAAAAATTGATGTAAAATTTAAATTTCACACACGAAAATTAGCTGTCTCGCTTTTTTTTTAAATCGACTAGTTTAATATTGACTAAAAGCAGCTAACGATGGCATGGCATAGCTGCGTTCCAGATTTAAAAAAAATACTGATTGGTAGAATGGCTATAAAAGTAGTAGGCATTCTACCAGTAGTTTTTTTTTGATGATAAAAAATTTAAATAAATAAAATAAAATAAATAAATATAATATAATTAGTGCTAGAGAAGCATAAATTCGTGCAAGAGAGACATAATATCTAGCATCTGATTGAGTTAGAAGAACTTGAACACTTAGCATGCATCGACATGCTACAAAAGAAATGTCAAAAATGAAGTTGACATTTGACAGTTATTTACTTTCCTGCCCTAGGGCAGGAAAGTACTTGTTTTCCCTAGGGACAGAACATGCTACTTTGAACCCTATAATCAGGCAACTTCGTGCGTACTTTCCGTGTATGAGTAATGAAAAATATATTATAGGTATCTACACTAATATTATAAAGAGAAAAACTTTGTTTGTTTGTTTGTTTGTTTGGTTGTAATGAATAGGCTCAAAAACTACTGGACCGATTTTAAAAATTCTTTCACCATTCGAAAGCTACATTATCCACGAGTAACATAGGCTACTTTTTATCCCGATATTCCCGCGGGAACGGGACTTACGCGGGTGAAACCGCGGGGAGCAGCTAGTAATACATATAGGTCTAAATATCATTTAGCATCAAAAATTCGAAACGATATATTTTTTTATTTTAAAAACATGTTCTTCGTTATTAATTAGCATCAAAAATTCGAAACGGAATACCAATTTTGACCGCCTAGCGCCTGGCGCATGGCGCCATGCGCGCTCGCTCGTTCGTTCTGAGGTCCAATCACTGATTTTGTGCAGTTAAGTAAAAATTGTATTATTTTCATCATCATCATCATATCACCCCAGTTTCATCCACTGCTGGGTATAGGCCTCCTCTTTATGACGCCACTTATTATTATTATGTATTATTTTAGTTTCTGTAATATATGTTATTTACGTATTATTATTGCACGATCTCTATTGGCTAAATTCCAATAAATCTTACATATCTAAGTATTTTAGGAGAAGTTTTTCATGTCATAGGTTTCTCTCCAAATAAAAAAGCAAATTAATTACCTGTGGTGACAGTCAAAGTCTATTTTGTCAAAATTTGACGTCACTCATCGTCAGTCACGCAAGCTGTCACTGTCACTGATTGAGACTAATTGCTCGTCCGTCGTCGTTTCACTGAATTTCATTTCATTCTGTTTTATTGATTTCGAATGAATAGTGTTAACTAATAAATTACAGCCTGCACTTCACGTTTTCGTAGGCAACGCCGGCGACCACCTGCATCGGCTTGCATTTATATTTTTTATAAAAAATCCTAAGTTCAAGTAGGTACTGTACAACTCCCTCACGAAAATTGTTTTCCTGCAGTGACTCAAGCTATAGCCAATTTACCTTCAGTGAAACGGTTTATCATTGATCAGGTACCAAATTACTATCATTTACTTACTTTAAACTTTAGTAATCATAACAATACCCATCTGCGTAAATTATTGGATGCTATTCTTTGTTGAGTTGAGTGTGTAGATCTGCAATGCAACCTGTATCAATTGTTGATTAGTAGCTCTGTTTTTGCATGTACCTATCGTTATTTTTATTTCTTCACTCTAAAGTTGTAAGGCTTTTTGCGAGTTTAATGGTGAAGGGTCTAGTAAAACTACAAGTCAAACGATTCTAATATGTGACAAGCAATTTTGAATAATAATTACTTACCTACTTTTGTAAGTAAAATAATACAATAAAGTTGAATAATTACTTACTGAGATTGAATCAGCCGAACAAAAGTCCTTCACTTACATTTTACTTCATGATTTAATTTTACTTACTTAAGTAAGTAGGTACTTACCTAATGCCTGAATACTCAAACGCTAATTAATTATTTAAGGCCGTAATAACCTTATAGGAAGTTTTGTTTTCACAGATTTGTATGGATAAATGACAAATTATGTCATAGACCAGCACCACATACTTTAATTAGCATTTCAGTATTTGGGGTTAAGCCTAGCAAAAGTTTTCTGTGTTTTCCTCTTTTCACATGCTATTAACACAATAATGAATAGTTACAGATAATAACCTAAGGGGTTCAATCTTACAAAGTTAACTTCTCTATAATGTCTATCTCTAAATATCTGTAGGCTCATCTGTATGCTGCTTTCATACGGAGGCAGAACAGTGAGGCAGTGCAGTGGGATGGAGTAGTTTGGAAGGACAGCGTCATACAAATATAGGCCTGGACAGTCCATAACCGGACTCAAACCAAAACAAATAATCAAAACTTCACCTTTTTTAAAAACAAAACAAGTTGTGACACTTTTGCACACTGTCCTGCTCTTTGTACTACACTAGTAGCACGTCCCGGCTTTGCACGGGTGTACTAATGAAGCTACCGGGATAAAATATAGCCTATAACCTCCCGGACAGTCCATTCTACACACCCGTGAAAGAATTTTTGAAATCGGTCCAGTAGTTTCGGAGATTACCTCCGTCAAACAAACAAACAAATTTTACCTCTATATAATATTAGTATAGAAGTATAGATATAGACTACCCTTGTATTCACACAAGTCAGGCTATAAAGATGATAGATAAGATAAGATAAGGCAGGACAAGCCAGCGGGGGAATGAAACTACCCTGAAAAAAAAAACATGTGGGCAATGAACTGTCCTGCCTTGGTTACTGTAGAAACAGTTCAGTCTTTAATTTCTTGACCCTGTCCTGTGCGTTTAAATAGTGGTAGTACTGCTATTCTGTCCTGTGTGGAAGCAGCATTAGGTACCAGAATTTATATTGTAACAAAGTAGTCAGTACACTCGAAATTATTATTTTCTCAATGAGTGAGAGAAGTTTTGGAATTTAATCACAAGCAGTTCTATTGATTTGATGCATGTTTTTCTGAACACTTACAGTATGCAAATAAAACAGTCAAAGATCATGCAGTTTCAAAAGAGTTCATTTGAATATTAAAAATGTTTCTCTAACAAGATTGCATAACTAGATCAAGTTTTACTGAAAAAATCATGTTCCCTTCCCTTCCATTGTTGCAGTGTATTGTTCAATATGACTTTTGCCTATAAGCTATGCACAAGTATCTTAAAGATATTTATGTGAATAATCCTAGGCGAAGATCTCTTTTTATTCTTATGGTAATAATGTATGCTGTGCGTGTTACACATTGCACTCAATGTGTGCTTTACTATATTATCAACCATTTGATAAGGCTTTTCAAACTCCTTGCTTTAAAAACTCCAATGTTTTTTTACATCTTTTATGAGTTATTTTTAAAAACTTATAAAATACTGTTGTTTTTAATATTTTTGACAATGCTTTATCAAATCTATAATATGTTTTTGTAACTTTTAAACTCTCCTATAAAAAATACATTTTCCTATTATTATACAAATTATTTCTATTATTAGTCTTAATATAAGTAAATTTTCGAAATGAACTAGGTCGAGCGTAGCAGTTCATTGAAAATTTATGAAGTACTAATACCTAGTGCAACACTAATTGCTTGCTATACACAGGATGGGGCAAGTTTTTGGCCCTTAAGGGTGGCTACCTTTTCTTTTGTACTTAGGTTTTATTCTTAGGAACCTGTGTATGTTTTATTAGAAAAATAATTCTTAACATTTTTGGATTATTTAAATGATTAACTACCTATAAGTTCGCCCAAAAAACGACATTTGTCTAAAAAACTCATTTTCCTACCAGGAACACTTTTTCCCAAAGTCACTTAGCAAATAAAATCCTAAGATTTTGCAATAATTAAGTGGAGAAATACAGTCGATTAAAATCAGCTTGTTTTTTGTTCGGTGACAAATAATATTTTTTCTGTGCGAACCGTACTTTTTTTCAAAAATATGAAAAGGCTAAAATGTTTTTCTTAAAAATAAAACAGAAGGTTCCTAAGAACAAAACTTTCTGAGGGTTAAAATTTGCCCCACTCTGTATAATATATATTTTACTACGCGCATACAGCCTATTGCTACGGGGCGCGACCGACATTCTGTCAGACCGTACGGGACGCCCTGACTGTCGGTTGTGTTCTAAAGCTCTTACAATATCTACACCTTAATGCCTTATACAATTTATTTCAAAAGTAAAAGAATTGTTTTCTTTTCTCCAATTCAAAACTATTATTTTGTTGATTGTTTCTTACAATAATGGGGATGTTTTAGGTAAAATTCATAGATCAATGATACGTGAATACTACGAAAGCTCAGACGAAGATGATATGGATAGCCAGTATCCCATAGATGGTGAATGCTTGGTGACTCGTCCCGACAAGGACATGCATAACAGATGCTGTGGTGGGAAGGCTTGGTGTATTAAGGTAAGATTTTCTTTTTGTTTCTTAACTGGAAAGATTGCAAGAAACACCAGATATTTAAACAGCATAATGGACAGTTCAGGGTAGTACTGAAACTATATAGGCAAAAAAGTGTGGTTTTGGGGTCTCGTATAATGGCAAATGGGATATATTTGTAATTCTGTCCTTTCATAGTTTCAGATGCCAAGAGGGAACTTGACTAAATTTTGCTTTTGTTGTTTGTTTTTTGTTCTGTTAATAACAAAGTTTATAAAGCGCCACTTTATTATATTAATATTTAAATCCATTCAACAAGTGAATGGAAACTATTGTTAGCTATCAAGCTATCAATCAAGGTGCAATTAGTAGGCAACGAGTCTTCCACATTGTTAGCGTTTTAATAAATAATTGAATGTTGGTTGAAAGCATTACCTGTTGCTGGGATAGTAGTTGGAAAATTACTAACTCTGTCACTTAGAAAAGTTTACACACCTCTGACACATCACACACCTAATTAACTTTTTGAAGTGGCTTTGAATTTTATGTTAGTAGCTTGACACTTTATTTAATGCAATGATAGTGATGCAAATCGTGTCAGTATATCTATACTATCTATATGTACTCGTATACTAATATTATAAAGGTAATGTTGGTTTGTTTATTTGACGGAGATAATCTCCGAAACTACTCAGTCAATTTCACCAATGTGTAGTATTCTTTCACCTATGTGTAGAATAGACTGTCGGGATGGTTATACCTAGGCTATATTTTATCCCGGTAGTTTCATTAGTACACCCGTGCAAAGCCGGGACGTGCTGCTAGTAACAAATAATAGCAAAATCTGGCGCATTCTTTGCATATGTTTTACCGCTATTTTAAACTTTTTGGACAAGAAGTTTAGCTATAATTTTGTGTGTTCATGTATTAGAAAGCTCAATAAGATTACATATATGTCAGTCATATCTGAAAAGAAGCGTATCCATATCCATACTTACTTAATATTAAAAATTGGAAATCGTGTGTGTTTGTTTGTCCCTTTTGCCGTGAAAGACGGACAGACAGACAGTCAGACACACACTTTCCCATTTATAATATTAGTATGGATGGATATGGATTGTTATACCAGCGCTTCTGATGGTGCTAAGTCTTCCTCGGTAGATTGTTGAAATAAACTGACCTACGCTGTTAAAAAATCGATAGGTGATCGTTACTTTTATTCTATTGTATCCAATTAGTAGCATAACAGCTAACATTCTTTACTGGGCGTAGCCATAAAGCTCCGTCAATGTTATGTACGAGCTCATATGTACTTTATTTAAAACATTCAAAAGGTTTTATTGATTTACCGTAGTTCGGTACTATCGGTACTGACCTACATTAAGCAAATGTTTCTTTTGTATGATTAAATAAGTTTTCATGAACTGCGTTTTTATTTAGAACATATTTTAAAATAAAAAGGTTTTTAGTTGGATTTATTTTACATTCCTATTTAGCATTAAGTTGCTTAGCTTTCGCACGAGTCCAATAATTGTACAAATCAAAATCAAATTAAATCAAAAATCTTTATTTGTAACTACTTATAAACTAGACATGAACAAAATAAAACAAATCAAAAATTAGTACGAAACGGTCCCAACTCAGCTTTTGCAGGCTTTTTAAAAAACCTGCGCTGGTTTTCTGTTGGGTGGGACCTACGAGACCGAGTAAATTACAATAATATAAATAAATAAGATTATAGACGTGCTACATCAAAAACAAAGTACCAAACCGAAAATAACATTTTACAAAATAAAAAAGCTAAGAAAAAACAAGAAAAATAACATAAAAAAATTAATAAAAATAAAACTAAAGAAATATTACCACTAATTTGAGATATCATTTATCTAACGTTAAAAAGCACTCGTATCGTGTCTGAGAAGTACCTGCTTTCTTTGCCAATTCAATAAGTATATTTTTAACTTTAATCTATAACTAAACAAACAATTAAGGTTCCTTATGGGCGGTGAAATGTTGTTCCAGCATTTCGATGCAGCGTAGCGAAATCTAAAGGCCGCTGTCCTATGTTTCTGAGTTGACAGCTGCATCGAAAGCAAACCAAATGAAGTTTCCTCCTGTGCCTCATTTTTAGAAGAGTGTGCTTGTTGAGGAAACTAGAAACATGACCTCTTTTTGGAACATCAAAACAGAATCTAGCACATGCGTTTTGAACCCGTTGTATCAATCGGCACGATTTTTCTAAAAGACGGGGGCCAAAAACAGTGTCTGTGTAGTTTAATTTAGAGAGAATCAGCGACTACTAGTTGGATTCGTAGTTCTTCTGACAAGTAAGGCCGCATTCTATAAATTATTTTTAATTTATAAAAACAAGCTTTTACTAAATTAGCTATGCTCTTCAAACCGTAGGCTACAATCCATCTGGAGACCTAAGTTACGTGCTTTATAGACTCGCTCAATGGGCTCATCCATGAGTATAATGCTTGTGCTAGGATGAATGTTAGCTAGTTGATGTGGGCTACCAAAGACTAAGTGTTTTGTTTTATTAGGGTTAAGTATCAGACTATTGTTTTCTGCCCATAGAGCAATATTTGCTAAATCTGCATTGAGGCTATGGATTGCGCTGTTAACTTCGGCTGGATAACAAGAGATATAGACTTGTATATCATCAGCGTATATATGATACTGGCAATGTTTGATATGGGACACTACATCAGCCGAGTACAATGCAAAAATAGTCGGGCCTAAGATGGAACCCTGAGGAACGCCCCTACCAACATCGACCGTCTCCGAAAAGTGGGAAGAACCGTCACTGCGTGTTATTTTAACACGCTGAGAACGGTTGCGAAGATAATAGCTGGTGAACCAATTGCGAGTGGCTAGATCAAAACCATAGTATCATAGCTTCGAGATAAGAAGGTCGATATTGATAGAGTCAAATGCTCTGGAAAAGTCCAGCAGTACCAACAACGTGACCATACCATTATCTTGAGCAGTAAGAATATTATCAGTCACGTCTAGAAGAGCAGTGACCGTACTACGACCCTTCCTGAAACCAGACTGTACGTCTGGTAGAATTTGATTAGATTCAAGAAAATCAGTTAGTTGGTAGCTAACTACCTTTTCCAAAATTTTCGAAATACATGGTAATATACTAATAGGGCGTAGATCTTTAATTTCTAATGGATTTAAAGTTTTAGGAAGAGGGCAAACTATCGCCGATTTCCAAATCTCAGGAAAAGAAGACGTCGCGTCGCTATGGATGTGTTAACTATATGTTGGATGGTCTCTAGAGAGCTAGGTAGCGTCATAATAAGCATGTCCAAACTAATCAAATCATTACCCACATTTGATTTTAAACATTTAATTACTTTAATAATTGCATCTAAAGATATGGGCTCTAAACTAATTACTGCATCATTATAGTTATGGAATTCAAAAAAGGTAAGTTGCGATATAGTTATTATGCCAGTATCAGGTATATTTAAAAAGTGAAGGTTTATTGAATTGGGGTCTTGAAAATGCGTTGGAAGCTCCTTATTATTATCGGGTAAAATTGTTTTTTTAATGTTCTTCCACAGTTGCTTCGGACAATTTACTTTATTATTTATATTATATTAAAATACGCTTTTTTTTCATTAAATAGTGCCTGATTGACAATGGATTTAAGCGACTTGTAGTATTCTTTTTTACCTAATGTTTTAACTCTAAGATATTCAGATAAGGCTTCGTCACGTAAACGCATCATCTGTTTTACGGTATATGTTATCCACGGGTAGGATTGCTTTTTTATGGTAACAGACTTTAAAGGCGCATGCAAATCAAATAAATCCACAACAGAGTGGGTAAAGGTTTTAACCAGCTCATTGACATCCTCTATTTTAAGAAACTCATCCCAGCCCATACTGAGTAAATCCCTTTCAAATTCTTCAATTACGATATTAAGCTACCTCTTGAATCACTCTATCTATAAAAAAAAACATCAAAATCCGTTGCGTAGTTTTAAAGATTTAAACATAAAGAAAAAGAAAGCGACTTTGTTTTATACTATGTAGTGATGAAATGCTAAGAAATAGTAAAATTGTATTTTCCTATTTCTATTTCGGCAGTAGTCTCCTTACGAATTGTTCAAAAATATTATCTTTCAGGATATTTGCGGTATAATTTGCGCCGTGCTGACATGGCTGCTGATACTGTACGCAGAGTTCGTGGTAATGATGGTGATACTTGTTCCCGGAGTGAATACCTACCCATTCTACAGCTACGTGAATATTGTCGTGTTCCAATGCATGGCGTTCCTCGCTTTCGCCTCGCATCTCAGGACCATGTTTACTGATCCAGTAAGTGATTCACTCATTGAGCTTACGCACACTAATTCTTTTTTATACATCACACCTATATTATAAATGCGATTGTTTGTTACTATGGATCGATGTATCTTTGTTACTCCTTCACGTTTAAAACGCTGGACGGATTTGAATGAAATTTGATACCAGGATAGCTTATATCTTGGATTAAAACATTGGCCAGGCCTGTTCCAAAATTTTACTAAATATACAATACAGACAGAGGTCACCAACAGTTTTTAATCTATTGAAATAAACAAAAGTAATTTAATTGACCTAGATGTTTAAAAATAGCTAAAATATTTAAGTATTCATTTACTTTATTCATACTTATTTTAATTATCGAGCGAAATATTTATGTAATCGAGAAAAAACCAATATTAATTTAATAAATTAAGTACCTACTAAAATTAGCTATGCAGCGACGATAAAGTTCATGATAGAAAGTTTTAGTTTAATTTATTGGTTTTTACAAATAAATTACTGGTTTTTCCATTTTTATCCGGTTTTCTTATACTAACACATAATTATTATACCCTACTAGCAGACCAAGCTCTAATTTCGTACTGTCTCAGAGTTTCAAATAGTATATTACAGCCGTTCCGTACAAAATAGAGAAGTGAATTTTCTTCAAATTTATGTGTCAAGGCGATGTCTTTACTTTCTACTATTATATCGGTATATTGACTTATAATTATGGTTATTGACCCGTCTTTGTTTAAATTTAAATCCGTTTCTAGGGCGCAATTATTGCATCTTTCTGTCAAAGGTTTCTGGAAACTATAAAAATAATTGTTTTAACCCACTTTCCGTTATGTAGTTTAAGTAATTATTTATTCTACTTGCTAGAAAGGTAATAGGTTCATTTATCGCCAACCAAACTGAATTTATTATCAAGGATGTCTTAGAAAGTTTGGTAATAATTATGGTCTTCTTGATCGACGGCGACTGTGATTAGCCGAAGTTTAAGTACATAATTTGTTTCTAAAAATATAAAACCGATTTTTATTTCGTTTGTGAAATTTCTTGCACTCTTCTCGATGTACAATTACTGTTCAGGGGCCCGTACTTGCGAAACTAGCGCCACTGGCTTATTTAATTGATTATTCCGTTGAAAAAATAATTTTAAAGAAAATGCCTGGTCAGTTTTTGATACACATCCACCCATCATCATTTAATGATCGTTCTTAATAACGCTCCTTCATAACTCCAAAGATCCTCCTCTGATACCATATTCCTTTTCAAAATATGTCCACCATTGACAGAATGATGGAACCAAATACATAAAAAAATGCGTGCAGATTTTTTTGAAGACTGTTAAAAAGAAGCCGAATTATACACACGAGAAAGTCGCTGTGACAGTGCGTAATTAGCACTTATGACGTAGAGAGTGATCTCATGTAGGGTAAACATTGATAATTATTATAATTTAGACTTCATTAATGTTTTAGCCTTTTGGTCACAAAAGCCTTGCAGGCAGAATATTCTAAGAAGTCGACAATTAAAAAAAATCAAATATGCCTGATTTAATTTACACAAATTTT
This sequence comes from Xanthorhoe spadicearia, assembly GCA_947086425.1. NCBI lineage: Eukaryota > Metazoa > Arthropoda > Insecta > Lepidoptera > Geometridae > Xanthorhoe > Xanthorhoe spadicearia. The sequence goes on along the minus strand of OX352194.1, from coordinate 5,978,193 downwards.
ATCCCCTAAAAATCTGAATGTTGTAAGCCTGTATTGTATCGGTGTGTCGCAGAGCGCGGAGCAAGCGATAGAGAGGCACTATCGACCTAAGCGACAATTTACACTTATAACTACACTTAAAATTATAGCCCGTAAACTGATTTTACAGAAAACCAACTTTGTATTTTACACAATCTTTTTTTCAGGGAGCCGTACCAAAAGGCAATGCTACCAAAGAGATGATAAAGCAGATGAGCTTCCGCGAAGGCCAGGTTATCTTCAAGTGCACCAAGTGTTGCAGCATCAAGCCCGAGCGAGCCCACCACTGCTCCGTCTGCCAGCGTTGCATCCGTAAGATGGACCACCACTGCCCCTGGGTCAACAACTGCGTCGGCGAGAACAACCAAAAGTACTTTGTACTGTTTACAGTGAGTTCACATCAGAGATTACATAAGTACAGATACCTCATCTCATCTCATTGTCCCGTAGCGGGGATCGAACCCGAAACCTCCGCGTCTCAGCCGAGCCTTCGCCCACTGCGCCCACAGAGGTCGTCAATTGTCAACATTGGAAAAACACTTCAATAAAACCCCTTTTCTACACATTTAATTTTAATGAACACTGCAACATGAATGACACACTTCCCTGTTGACGGCCCTTATGAAGACATTTAATGCAACTGTTTTCGTAACATTTGCTTTATTCAGTTTTCCCACGACTGGATCGATATTGAATAATACACGTGTAATTGTTACGTTAGCCTACAATTTTACTGACTTCAGAAACTAAACCACTTAAATATTTACTTGACACATACGATTACCTAGAACCAGTAGTTACCACCAATATTTCATCGTTTTAACCGGAATAAAAAGACGGTAATTTGTTCCACTGAGTGTATTATTTTTATGTTGGTATTTTCACCGATTATTCCGTTGATATAGGACCGTAACGCTTGTGGTAAAGTTTGTTAAGACGTTCTTGATAGATCGTCGAAGATAAGTAGAGTCTCAGCAGTCTTACCTTGGATATGGGTACCTTGGGTGGTCACCCATCCAAGTTATAGATGTTAATGCAAGTGACATTAACATCTGAGCGCTTCCGTGTTTTGGGTAGCACTTTAAATTGCCGGTCCGGCATTTAAAGGACGGAGCCATGACGGAGAACTTTAGGCGGCCTTAAACTCCGTCACCAAATTTGGCCGCCTGTTCATACAAACATATATTATTATTATTTTCTAAACGAAAAATCCGTTCAATGCACGGCCTAAAATCCTTTCGCAACAAAAGTTGGTTTACTAACCCATTCAAGCCAATATGGCTTTGGCTGAAATCTTTTATTATCATGGTAATTATTAACACTCAAAACGGGATATTTACCATGATTCGTAGATTTATGAGTACCTATTCCGAGAGCAACTGGGCCGAAATATCGGGAAACTCATTTTTAAGTGTATATAATGTTCACAACCATGATAGTTTAAAAAATGTATTATGGGAAATTACCATGATTCGTAGATATGAGTTTCCCGATATTAGCGGCACAGTTGCTTGCGATCACGGTCAACTAAAGTTAGGATAGTTTCAATAGTTTTACGGCTTTACAGTTTTGATTATTTTTGTGTTAATTGCAGTTCTATATCGCTGGGATATCGATTCACGCAGTTGGCCTGGCTATATACCAGTTCGCTACGTGTATAAGGCACGAGTGGCGTGAATGCAGCGCATACTCTCCGCCTGCCACCGTCATCCTACTTCTGTTTCTGATCGCCGAGGCTCTACTCTTCGCTATATTCACAGCTGTGATGCTTGGAACTCAACTGCACGCCATTTGGAATGACGAGACTGTGAGTTTACTACTAACTGCTCTCAAAAGAGTATAAAACGTACATTTATATATAGATAGGAGTCCAATTAAAAGATCCGGTAGAAGATTTTGCAAACAAACTTAACCTTTTACTCCTAGGAGTGGTTTAAATATCTCTATCTATCTATCCATCTATCTAGATAGTAAATAGGAAAGGACGAGGGCAAAATTTTGTTCTCGCTCTAGATATATATTTTTACATTGACAACTTTATAGTGACAATAGTAGCGACTGACTATTTATTTTTTATTGTTTGATTATTAGTTGTTATAGATTGTTATTGTCTGCAGGGTATTGAGCAACTGAAGAAGGAGCAAGCTCGATGGGTTCGCAAGTCGCGATGGAAGAGCATACAATCTGTATTCGGACGATTTTCCCTTCTATGGTTCTCCCCTTTCACTCAACCGGCGCCTAAGACCAAACTAGATACCTATCTCTACAGCGTCTAAACATGCGAATTGAATTGAACTTACGGTCCCTATCACTGTAGATTAAGTTTATATCACTTCTATGTTGTTCTAGACGACGCCAGAATATTATCATTTTAAGCAATATTGTACTATAATTTATTTGTAGTTTAGTGTAAGTGCTTTTGGGTAGAGTGTGCAGCCCGCGTTGGTTACTGATGGCACTATTTCTAGGCACGGACACCATATGCATTTACTAATTTTATGAATCAAGGATTGGGAGTTACGTGTGAATAGTTGATGGTTTCCCGCTAGGTGGTAGATCAAGTGTATATGGTTCAATCTAGACATCGTCGCAGCGACGCCAGCCCTTTGCTTACTATACTGTTTAGTATTTGTAGATGTAAAGCGCCTGAAATGTACAAATACAGTACACTAATTAAATTTATAGTCCAGTCTCAATGTTCGTGTTTAAGGAAAGTGACCCAGTGTGTGGGTACTTATGGTTGTTGCAAAGACTAGCAGGCTAACGTCATGCGCACATGCAATGTCTAAGCTGTAAATGTTACGATTATTCATTAAAATTTGTAAAGATCTCCTAACATAAAACAAGAGGTATTACATTTCGGTAATAAGTAAAGTTCAAAATGTTGAAATATTTCGTAAGGATTATGATACGCATAATTAAGTGGCATGCTCTAAATATTGAATGCTTTTGGACTATGTACTTTATCGATATCAGGTTAATGTGTATAATTGTGTAAATTTAAGGTCTAAAGGACCAATGCTTAAGGATCTCTTGGTATGATTCAAATCTACTTTCGTAAAAAAATTGACTTGATTTTGTAAAGTTTGAAGATTTAATGAATGTCCCCTTGATCTTCCGTTGAGGGAAGACACGGAGTAGTCACTGTTCCGTAGCGTAGGGAAGTCCTCTCAGGACATGTAATATACAAATCATGATCATTATTATTTTAAGTTACTTGTGATTTCATTCTAATGTATTATTTATTTTGTTGACATCAATGTCTTTGTTATATTTTTATGTTTTTATGTAGTGAAATATATGCCTACAAATGGGAACAAATTACTGGAAAGGTTATTTTTAATGCAAATAATGTTTGAATGTAGTGAACACTGTTATATTGAGTTTGCAAAGGAGTCTTGACATTAGGACATTTAGGGCACACAGTCACTAGACGTACGAGAATAACTCGGACTAGATTATGGGTGCTGTTTTCTACGGTTATATTTACTTTACTTAAATATACATTTGAGCAGCTTTAGAGAAATGTGTACGTTTTAGAGCAATACTTAAAGTAGCCATAGTAGCTTCGACAATGATACAATACGGGGTGTTTTAAAACATATCTTAAAAGAACACGATAGTAAAAGCAATAATGGAGGCTGCCGTTCCTTATATGAAGTAAAGTGACGAACACAATATCTCCTAGGTATAATCATGCAAATACTTCTAGACACCCTGTAGTAGGCGCTATTCTAATAGGGTCCGAGCCAAGACCGGTAAAAATATACATTTTATTTATTGAATACCAGACAACTAATTGTCATTGACGTCACACTTATTAATTTGAAAATATTGTATAATTTAGGTAGGTCCATTTAAATATAAAAATAACAACAATAACATTCAGTGGATTGCTAATCAAAACCTTAGTTACTTATACTTGAGTAACTAATTAAATTAATAAGTGTGACAACAATATAATTAATAAATTCATCGAATTGTTATTCGGTTTTTTTTATTTTCCGAATATTTATTCGAAACTTTTCTTATATTTTTGTTTAAAATAAATTCGGGCTGTCAGTGTAAATATATGCTTGTATTCACATAGCCCGGTTGGTTCGGAAACCTCGTGTAAACCGCGCCTAAGTTTTCTCCATTAAAACACGTTTGATTATGTATAATTTTAGAAATAATTCCATTACAAATAGCGTTTTAGTCGTTAAGTAATTTAAGGAATTGTGATGATATTTATGACTGCTGGATTTTAGTATGACTTAGGCTTATGTCACGAGTGGACTTAAGTTAATTCGTATTGATACTTAAACTGCAATAATTTTGTAATTTGTATCTTGTGGTTTTGCTTGTTAATCGTGGACTAATAGAGAAATGCTGTCGATAATAATCTCAACTATGAACGCAGCTGTCAAAATATCAGTCATGCTGCCAGTCATTATTACACTTTTATTACTTAATTCACTTAGCTCATTTTATAATTTATTAACAACTTATCCAGTTTTTATATGTTTGCGGTGACATCATCAAAACAGTTATTCAGAATTGAAATGAGTGATTTTTAATCAATTTATAAATGTTCACACTTGCGACCTAAAATTCCTGCAATTGTATTGAACGTATTTTCGATTGTAAATGGCCGGGTTCACACTACATGATCCACCTTGGATCGACGATCGCGCGATACGCGATCCTGGTGCGTGGATTATCGGTTAACCAATCGAAATTTGTTATTTTGTATTTTGGATCGCACTTATAGATCGCTATCGCACAATTGATCATTCGGTATGGATCCAACTATTGATTTTATTGTACAGATTGTCAACATAATCGGTGTTACCTACTATTGTATTAGATAATATGAGATTACAAAATATTCTACGTAGTGTAGTGACCCTATCTATCTAAACTACTCAAAACAAAATAGGGCCCACTTGAAATATTTCGATAAAGTGCTCGGCAATTTTTTTTTGTTATTTGTTGGCAAACTGAAGTATGGGAATGTTAAGTAGGCATATTTATTGATCCTTTTTAACACTAACACGCCAAGTTTATGGTGGTTCTTAAGTTCAGAGCCAAAAAAACAAAAATCCGCGAAATACTGCAGAGTCTACGAGTGCCATTACATTGTTGCTCAAAGGTGTTTGTTGTGTCTAACGAAGAAGTTATCGTTACCATTCCTTTAATTATCGATTAAATTAGTGTTTGCATAAACAATGCTTAGTTCCCGACGTCACATGGGCACAGAATCCACAACAAGAGCCATTGTTGTGCTCTATCAGGAGAATTCCCAAAGATCGGTAGTTTCAAGCTTGGTGTGTCTAGACGAGCAATTCGAAATGTGTGCAAATGCTATCAAAAGACAGGTAGTGTCAGTGGGAGGTGCAGTTCAGGTAGAACCAGAGCCAAAACATCTCGAGAAGACCAATACATCCAACTCTCTGCACGTCGCGAGCGAACTGTAACTGCTCGCATATTGAGAAATCGCTTGCGTGACGCCACTGGAACGCGAGAGAGTGACCAAACTGTTCGGAACAGACTTCATGAAGACCAACAACTTTCCAGAATGTCAGTTGTTGGGCTAAAATCGCCAGAGCCCACCGTGCAGCGCGATAAAGGTTTGCTCGTGATCACCTCGAATGGACCATGGACAATTGGAGGACAGTACTCTTTTCAAATGCGTCTAAAGTTAAGTTTTTGGATGATGACAGACGCGTACGGGTTTGGCGACGGCCTGGAAATCGTTTTACAGACCCATATATTCGTGAAACTGACCGTTTTGGTGAACCCAGTGTTAGGGTATGGGGTGGGATTAGCATAATGGGCAAAATCGAGCTAGTGGTTTTGGATGAGGGCAATGTAACGACCGTCAGCTACGTTCAGCATGTCATCCGATCTCATGTGATCCCATATTCACAGAAAGTAGGCCCTAACTTCATTCTGATGCAAGACAACGCTCGTCCTCCTACTGCCAAAGTGACACAAAGTGCAATCTCCGAAGCTGGTATCGCAATTCTACCCTGTCCTGCCATGAGTCCGGACCTGAATCCGATCAAGCATTGCTGGGACCAGTTGAAAAGAAGCCATAGAGATCACCAAAGTGAAATTCATAGCCGACGGGAGTTGATAACTGCTTAAAATTGTGTTGGGAGCAAGTTCCAGATAAAAACGTGTTCCACCTCATAGAGAGTATTCCAAATCGACTCAAAGAGTGTGTGCGCAATAGGGGAGGACCTACACGTTACTAAACATAAAGCATCAAAGAAATCCTACGAACCTGCTTTAAAAAAATTTAGCTCGAGTCTCCAACGCGTTGTTTTGAAAAACCGTATAATTTTAAGTTGATACGTAAAAACGCGCATTTCTTGAATATTTTTGGCAAAAATAAGGTACTGTGATGTTTTTTTTAATGATCCTGAACGTGTTTATCTATTCCAAAGAATAAACTTGAAGTAAATTGTACGTTTTTCGTATTATTTCAATTTAAATCAAATTTTATTGGGTGGGCCCTATTTTGTTTTGAGTAGTTTACATTCACACAATACTGATACCTACTTTGTGATAATAATCTAAATATATTTAATAACGTATGGTTTACTAATAGAAAAATTTGAATAATAATTCGTAAACATTAGTAAATTTATAAAAATATTATTAGACCTTCTGTCGGGTAGTATTTAGACTACTTTATAATTCTTGTAATATGAAAATCTGTTGCTAATGACCCTTATATTTTGTACTTACTATAAATTATATTTTTAATAACCAAAGTGTTTATCACGTTTACATTTTATGATCAAATTAATGTAAGCTTAATATCCATATTATGAGCCATGTTGGCCGAGTGGGGTGTACCTCGACTTTTGAATCCTGGCCGTCAATAACACGAGCTCTAAATTATAAAGGAAAATAAAGCGAGGAAACCCGCGGCTTAGTCAGCCCCAAGCGGCATTGACCATTTTCTGTGGATATGGCCGGCTAAGCTGAGAGAATAGTTTAAGGGCTATGCAAGCCTATTTTATCACAATAATGTCCCGGCACTACAGACGTGTCTGGTTAAGCGAAGACAAAGATTGTCTCTTGACGCTGGCTGTATAAATCGTCTAGAAAATACATAAAAGCCTGAATTTAAAAACCATAACACCGGTAAAGACGTTACATGTTACTAGTCTTTTATAAACAGTATTGGAATAAGTACTTTTTTATCATGTATTTTCATTAAATTTGTAGGTACGGTTATTCAATATAGTAGAAATAAAAAATGAATACATCCAATCCCCCTTTTTGTCTGTGTGGTATATAGACAAAATCCTCGTATTTAGCCACTATACATATTAAATATTGTATGTAAATAGTGAGTGAACCATGTTTTTAATTTCGCAGTATAGAAAACTCGCCATAAAAAGTAGAATAAATGCTGATTCATCTATTGATAGAGTTGTAGTTTCCCTGTAACTAATCACAAAATAAATATGCATGTACGATATTTTGCAAGTTTCCTGTGTGTACCTATCGATTGGACTATTATAGGTTATTATGAATTAGGTAGCACAATCTACAAAATGAAATTCTTATTGATATAAACTGCACCATAGACTTAAACGCAGTATTTTATAATTAATTTATACATCATTGTATGCAATCCTTTATTTTAAGTGTTATTACTGTTATTGCTTGTGTGATAATATAAATAGGTGCATGTCGATTGTCGGTCTAATTTCATCATATACACAATGTACTATGGTAATAAGCATTTTTCGTAGGTCAATCATAGCGGTAACGTGTTGTAATACATATAACGTGAGATTAAGATATTCGGTCTGGGAATAGAATTTCGTACCTACCTACTCTTATCATTGTAATTCGGGTGTACACCTTCTTGTTTTGATTTCCTCAAAGGCGGCCCTACTTGAATTCCATGAAACTGAAGATTCTTTGACAATTGTCGGGTTCAGCTTATGTTGGTGAACTGTTATGAATGCAGTAGGTATAGGTACCGTATCCGCTTACAACTTCATCCGCGTAAAAGTTTCAACTTATTTTGATTGATTCGAGTATGACAATTATTTGTATAGAGTACAACAATAGAGATACGAAATTCGATTCCTTGATTGTATTTAGTGCAAACTGTGTAGAGTTCCTAATTCGTCCTTACATCCGCAACTTGGGTTTGTTATTCTGTTATTTATTGGACCAATGTAATGAAATATAAAATAAAATGACATAAATTTAATTTAATCAGTTACCACAGCATTGGTTCATTCGTTTGAATTTTTCTTGAGCACTAGCTTATATCAGGTCTGCACTCTGTCGCAATAGTTTGTCACAAATCAATGTAGAGTGTGAGTGTGTGAGGTGTTTATGACAAGTTTTCGCTTTATTGAAAAGCTATGTTTCCGTTTTGTCATACAAAATGCAATAAGCAAATTTTCTAGACGTGGATCAAAAGCAATGCTACATAAATTAGCGTTAATGAAATTTGTATACTGAGTTGTTATGTTTTTTGTGTTAAAATAGTTTGACCAAATAGGTGAACAATTAAGAACAAATCATACGAGAAAATTCATGGAAGCTGAATAACTTTTTGTCTTTGAACAACAACAAAGCTTAATTTATGTGGTCAAACTATTCAAAAAAAGTTGCGATAGATATCCTTGTGCCCTAGAATGTTCTTTTTGTCTAGAATGATGTCTGATTCTAAGAGAAGACTATTTTCATTAAAGATGATTGTGGGAATACTATTGTTTTTTTTCCTAACCTTTATAATTAGGCACCTATGTAGGGAAAAGTAGATGATTGTATAATAAAATTATCCTTGCTATTTTATAAATCTAGATACCTAGATCTACATAAATAAATATAAAATCTAAAATGTGTTGCTAAGCGTATAATTCTAGAAGGTTGCACCAACAGGGTCATTTCCCCGTTCAAACTGCTTTTGTAAAAACAAAGTTTGTCGGGTTGTGCTATTATTGCTGTATGAATTCATATGTACCTAACTATCCTTATCTATATCGTCCGAGAGGCCGCAGTCCACTCAGATGGTCAGACCAAATCCGCTCCACACTGAACACGAAGCTTCGTGATGCGCTCCACGATGCCAAAGACAGGGACAAATGGCGCAGCATTGTCAAAAGCAAAACAACTCCAGATTCAGGGGATCACGACCCTCAGTAATGAGGATATCTATGCGAGGAGGAGGAGGAACTATCCTTAGAGATAAGGTAAGTCAAGATTTCTGAGTGGTAATCAGAAGTAGGTAGGTACTTTCATTAATTTTATTTTGTGCATGTTGGCCTCCTTATAAGGCCATACGTTGACGTTGACTTTGTTTAAACAATTACTCATCGAAAACGCATTAGTACCTATAGGCCAGTCAAGATACACTTTTGAAATAACAAAAATTCCCGGAAAGCCAAATTTTGGTGGAGAGCTTGGTATTACCATTACAAATAATGTGTTAAAAGTCCCCATCGATCCCATGTGTGCGTCACGAGTTATTCGGGGTCAAAGGTCCAAATTTAAGGTTTCTTAGTTTTTTTTCGAAAACGGTAAGTTTTATCAAAACAAGTTTCAGCCCAAAGTTGTAGATCTTAAAATTGTCTACAATAATGGTCCCGATAATATTTTTCCTAAGTGTTACCATTCGTGAGTTATCGCGGTGATAGCGAGCGCACCACGCGGCCTACTAGGATGGAGAAAGACCGCGATTTGCTTGCAGCGAGTGCACTACGCTTTTTTTCCATACTGAATTAGGGGCTCGTACGGAATCTCGCACTGCACAAGGGGCTCTGAAACGTTTTCATAATACATTAAGACTCATATCATGGATTTTCAAAATGAATAAAGATCGGATTTTCCAACTCTTTTATGGTTAACTGGATTCTAGCATAATTTTAGGAGAGAGAGAATTAGAGAGAGAAACCATAAAACCTAGAGAATCCATTGGAAAAGAGTTGGAAAATCCAATCTTTATTCATTTTGAAAATCCATGATATGAGTCTTAATGTATTATGAAAACGTTTCAGAGCCCCTTGTGCAGTGCGAGATTCCGTACGAGCCCCTAATTCAGTATGGAAAAAAAGCGTGCTGCACTCGCTGCAAGCAAATCGCGGTCTTTCTCCATCCTAGTAGGCCGCGTGGTGCGCTCGCTTCCACCGCGATAACTCACGAATGGTATTAGGAAAAATATTATCGGGACCATTATTGTAGACAATTTTAAGATCTACAACTTTGGGCTGAAACTTGTTTTGATAAAACTTACCGTTTTCGAAAAAAAACTAAGAAACCTTAAATTTGGACCTTTGATCCCGAATAACTCGTGACGCACACATGGGATCGATGGGGACTTTTAACACATTATTTGTAATGGTAATACCAAGCTCTCCACCAAAATTCAGCTTTCCGGGAATTATTGTTATTTGACCACTATTTTTCTGTTTAACTTGACCGGTGTACTATCTATAAACGTGCGTGTAAAAGTACCGTGTATAGCAGTGTGTAATAAGCCAGCAAGTAAGACGTTAGTATCGGCCAGGCGACGAGAAAGCATTGTTGCGGAATCGCCGCACGCGTCACGAAGTTTTAGCATGAGCTCGCGCTCAAGGCGACCCAGTCCCTCCGCCAGCCTCATTACGTAACCGACCTCACCGAAATCCACTCGCCGGACATCGTACGTAACCGATTTCTATCGTGATCTTACTGTGATACTGTTTCTCTCAAGAGCTGTTTAATTTTAGATGCTGAGGGCTTTGTTTGTGCTGGTGCTCGTGGCGCCATCTCTGTGCCGTCCGTACGATCCGGAGGATGATGAATTGAAGAGCGTGCTGCCATCTGACGGGACGTTTGAAGCATTCTACCCTCGCGAGGCGCAGGGAGTTCCGAACGGCTCGTCACGGCCGGCGCATGGGCATGGTAGTTTCTACAAGCACCGCAATCCGGCGCTAGTAGACGTCAAGAACGCTGCAGCATACGGATTCAGGTTTGATGGTAAGCGCCGATTTAATTTTGACGAGTTAGATGAGGAGTAGATCCTGCAAAGGTCGCGAATGTTTGCGTAGATAAATCGTTAAAAATGAATCAAATAGGTACTTTGTCTTTTTTTATATTGTTGTGTCATTTTAATAATTTTACTTCTAAAATAGAACTGTGATCCATTCGGATTGCGTCAGTGAGTCAAATAACGAAATTTGTAGGCAACATCAATGATCTTGTATGAGTTACAGTAAATAAAGGCAGTTAATTTCAATAAATAGTTTATACAGAACTTTATTGTTATTTTTCTATTTTAATTTAAGTCTACCAGTCATGCCTAGGTAAGCACTTAAACAAGTACCTACATAATAGGTTCATTACCTGTATTGTATTATTATGCACGAGTAGGTGCACCTACTCCCGAGGTGATCCTACTAAAATTTTTAGAGGATCTGATGAGGTTCTTCTCAATTGAACTCTTCTGAATTTTAAAGTCGGATTTATACAATATGATTTTGCCGCATAATCACATAGGTAATTTATTTGTACTTGTCAAATCACTGTGACTAGTAGGTAGGTACATAGTAGCTGAGTAGAGTTTTTTTATTGACTTTGTACTAGAAATACTCCCAGCCTGGCATAGTAAGGATTAGCTGGAATCCACAGCTATCACCTCCATGCCTGGCTTACAATCCCAACCACAGCCTATCAGCCTGACGCACAAGGTAAATAGGCGGTGATTAGGCTTAGTGTAAACATCTTGAGGAAACTCATTTGATATCAGTACTAGGGTTATATATTTTAAAATGTTCAATCGGTAATTACCTAGTTTGTAGAGATATAACAAAACCATAAAAGATAAGTTTTAGCATGTTAATGCAATAGCATGTTAACAGTTTGAGGACCTGAAGAAGAAACCGAAATTCAACTTTATTTAGCGCTACACCACATTGTATTAAAGCAAAAGACATCAACGCGCTCTAGGGCGGACAACTTGATGTTCAAAAATGCTGTTTGCTATCAATATTTCAATTTTTGTGTTTTGCTGTTACCACTTTCAGTTTTTTGTTTAAAAACTATGTTTCATGGTAGATTTTTGACGTCTGATAGAGGGAAATGGAACAGGAACACGTGTTGTGCCGACCCCACATAGGGATAAGGGCATGAAAATGATGATGATGATGTTTCATGGTAGATTTTTATCTAATGAGTCGTTTTTAGTAGGCTGATTTAATTGTATCTAATTCCTTACCTACGAGTATTTTCTAAAACAAAAAAAGTATTATTATTATTATTATTTATTATTATTCATTGAGGAGCTCTATTGTTCTCAGCTCAATCATGACATCAGCTCGCTGTCTCCATAACATGTATACCTACCTACTGAAAATTACTAGGGGTGCTAAATTTCATCTTAATCGGTTGAGGATACCTTAAAATTCGACACGATCGCTACGTTCATATCATACCAGTTAAAGTATTACAAACCTTGCGAGCGTGAACTTTTATTTTAGGTGAACAATTTGCTGCATTTTAGGGGTTCTTGGTGCCGAAGATCTTCATCATCAACTTAAAGATACTATTAAAATAAAATAAAATAGCCTTTATTTTCTTTTTTTGCTAAAGTTAAAAATTGTCGCAAAACCTTTTTTAGAATTGTAGGTTATGTGTAATTTTTTATACAACCTCTGGAGAAGCAAATATCAACAAACTGACAAACGTTAAATTGAAGATTAAAACCTAACAAAAACCAAACATTATCTTCTTGTAGGAATAAACAACAAAACATCGATTTTATGAATGGGTGCAGTGACTATTTACACAAAGATGAATGGTGGGTTACAAGTAAGTACTTATTGATTGAGTAAAAATTCTATCGATTTCATGGACGAAGGCGTTTGAAAGAGCTGTAATACGAAGGAGGAAGGCACGCCGCTGTTCCAGTAATGAATACGTCTCGATTCGACACGAGTGTCGGTCGATATCCTTCCCCTCCTGCTATTACCGGGCGGAGATGGCCGGAGCGCCACTCGACCGATCAAAACTGATACCCTCCCCCAAGAATCCATGTCAAAACACTTAGCCGCTCTAAAAAGTGTGAAATTATCTTAAGTGGTCAGTGTCTACGAAACTCCTTTTTAAAATAGGGCTATAACGGTACGTCTAAGTAAAGATAGAAGTGTAGATATGTTAATAAGATTATTATTACGTTGAGGTCGGGGACCGGCTTTTAAGGACGGAATGTTTCTGATACCGTGTATAAAAAACGACTGTACTCATGGGATCGGTCATTCCGTGGCTGGAGTGGGTACACGCATCTTCGTTCCCGAAATAACGAGGCTTTTTTGTGTAAAGGTCCCTTATCCTTTTTTTGGCTACGAACCGTAGTTCTGAATTAAAACTCGAAGGGGGTGAACGTTCCTCGTTGTTCAGTTTAGTTGTCACTGCTCTAGTGCCATGAATCCGGATTCGAATAACATGGTAAGTGCTTTTGCATTGCTCTTTTCAGTGATTCATAGGTTTTTCATGCAAAGTATATTTTTTTTCGATAGCGTACCTACTCACAATTTTTAAATATCAGTTTAAAATTATGAATTAGTTTAGTAGGTAATTTTTTGTATAAATCTGTTTATTATTCTTATTTTTCAAAAAACCAATGTGTACAAAAACCAATCGGAACCAAAATCAATAAATCTATTTATAATGAAGAACTCATTCATTAAAACTTTAAAAAGTGTAAATATAAATTACTTTTCTCTAGGAAAATCAATTTACACAGCAACAACACTTATCTAACGGCTATGGATTCTTGATGAATGCAAGTCACCTCGATGCTCACTCCCCGGTAACGTCTCTGTTTTGACACCTATCGTTTATGATAGTGTAATTTTTGAATAATTTAATATGTAGGTGTATGCCTTAACATTTACTTTTCAAGTACTTGCACTTATCAACATTTTGTAGTTGCTTATACTTGTGTTGTTCGGAATAACTGTATCTAGAAGTAGGTTACAATGTCGCTCATTTCAAAGTTCATGTAATTTACAGCCGCATAGCCATCGACTCTATCTAATTACAATTTTATTTTATATCATAAAACGTAGTAAAGAGAACCATTTTTAATTAAGTAAGAAGTCAATATATCGGGTAGATATAGAAATAATAACCTAACGCCCACTGAGAAGCTATTAAAACGAATAGCTATTTCAATAGAAAATTAGCGTTTATGGCCCGCGGGCGAAGCGATGAGATGGGAATAAAATATTTATGACTTAGGGACTCGTATGCTCTATTTAACGATTAGCTACGGACCCGCTCAAATCACTTTATAATGTGTCTATCTGCCAGACAGCGCTAGGTTCTTTATTGTGCTGGTATCCAAAACTGTAAATAGGTACACCTGTACAGCCTTAAGGGCTTTATTCTTTAGAAAGATAATTATATTGTTTTTGTCGCGGTATCACTTTTCTATCATTATTATTATTTTCCCACTATTATTCGTAGTACACTTAAAGGATTCAATCACTTGAATGGTCGTCAAAGGTTTGCTCTTTTGATATGAGAGATAAGCAGTAAAAATAGGATTCTCCAAGGCCTACGGCTGGGTAGCTAGAGCTAAGTACTTTGTTTTTTGTATCCTAAGCTTCCATTTATATCAAGGCAATATATATCATTTGACATAATTTAATTAAAGTTGTTTTTTTCCCCGCAATTTTTGAAAAAAAAAGTTGTTAAAACGTGATAGGTTCATTAACACCATCACCCGCAGTCCATAGGTACCGACAGATGGTGGATGAGATAGGAGAAAGTAACTCTAATGAAACGAATTCCTACTCTAACAAATAAAAAATACTTCTTAATTCATTAATAATCCCAAGAACTGCCTTTTTACTAAAAAAAATTCAAACTATGAAAATACAGTTCGTCTAAATTACAAAAATACGAGTTCCATGCTTACGTTGTTTGCGCCCAACAAGGGAATGATTGACGTCTGGTTATCATCAAGATATAATTATAAAACTCTTAATTGTGTTGTTAAGAACATAACAATTTGTAAAACAAAAACTCATCAATCTTGTGGGTGTTACCTTAGAAAATTAAACGTAGGATTTCGTGATATCTAACTTGTCAAACTAGATAGATACTATACTAATTTGAGCTCAATAGTAACGGTTTGTTACTTTAATTAAAAAAATACTTTCATTGAAATCTAACATATTAGTTTTTACTTGAATCAATACTAAATTAATGAATTATAGAAATGGCAAAACTGTGAACTGTGTGTGTGTGTGCTTTTGAGAAGATTGTTTTGTTTATTATTATTATTATTATATTTATTTGAATAATAATGTTAAATTAAAAGAACAATGATGTGCTGCTTTGCGAATTATAAAATGCTGGTGCAGTTTCTTAGTTTTAAGAATTGTGTGCCTACCTACGAATATGTTATAAAATTTTACGAATTCAGTTAATTTTGATGTATCTTTACAGATGGTTTTGTTTCTGACGCTGGCACTGATGGCGACATCGGAGGCATTCTTCCTTAAATGGGGATCAGATTCTTCGTACGTATTTAAAATTTTACAGTATCTATCATAAAAGTTTAATCAGCCATGTTTATTTCGTGGAACGCAGTGTTACACTTATAAGCGTTCCTTCTCATGAGACGAATTAAATGCTATGAAAGGATATCGCTGGTTTTGTTTTTATGTGTCATATCTCTACACTTACATAAGTAGGTTTTATAATTTAGTTCGCTTATTTGTTGAAGCTCTATTTATTTGCGAATGTAAACCTACTTGGCGAATGTTTGGTACCTATATACTTTAATGCATTCCTCAGTTAGAGGCATAAGCTATTTTTTTAGATATTAATGTAGTTCGATGCCGGTTTTAAAGCACTAATTACAGGAAGTCACACAACTATTTGTGTCACTGCGGTCGATATTAAATCATGTCGTGTTATCGTCGCATATAAACCTGAAAAAATATGAAAACCTCTTCCTGCTCTATGACAATAGTACTTTTTGTCTTATGATTTTGAATTCATATTTCTTGTATTTATGTATCAACGGAAGCGAATCGTTTCCGCAACGATTTGAGCTGGCGATGTCTGTGATCTGTTTACAAAATAATATTCTGTTGTTCCAGCAGTCAGGCTTCTTCGCAGAAGTCGTGGGTCCAGCCTCTGCCGCCGTCGATGTCGCCTTATCGATACCAGTACGCGTACTCACCGTACGACTCTCGCAAAATCTATCAGATCCAGAGCCCTCAGTATTCGCAGGCTGAGATGCAGAATATCCAGAATATGCAGATTCAGCAGAACCTTGCGCCGATTCCTATAAGCGTACCAGCGGGCGCGGCGCTAACGCCCGTGTCGCTCCAGCACGTGCAATTAGTCCCGTGCATGTGCCCCGTAGCGCCCGAGGAGGCCGACAAGCTCCAGGAGCAAGTAGGCCCCGGGCCCTACATGGCGCAAACCTACGCCCAGCCCTCCTACCCCGTGCAACAGATCACCGCCGCCGCAGACAACTCCAAACCGAACACCAAACAATAAATCATAATATAACACATCCCACCAATGAATTAATCATATTTATTCCCATCGCTTATTTAAGCGCCGATGTTTATTTAATACGATCGAAGACTGATAGTATAACGATATTATGTGTTCATTGAATAATGATATTATGCGTTCATTGAGTAAATAAATTATTTTTATAAGTTTGTTTTAATTAACCCGATCACTCGAGCGTCTAAAAGTGAATGAGAGCCTATGAAATGTTATGAAAGTGAATCGTAACGTACCTACTCGTATGATTGTCGAGGTGGGTGGATGCCGTAATCGTGATTAAAGAGTATTTGCTTCGTTTGTTTAGTTTGGCGAAGCGGACCGAGAGGCATGCAGTGGCATGTTGCTCTTTTTGCACGAACGCACCGGCCGCCCTCCTCCTCGGAACTGCCGGGAAGTAATTACTATTACGTAAAAACACTTTCATTGTGTTCTCGACTCTCGTTCTCGATATCAGTGGTGCCTACTATTCATTCAATCCATAGAGGAGACAGAACATTCAATCACACGAAATGAGAACTTAATTTTCACGCTTGGCTGATAAAGATACCTACTGTTCTATTTGTGAAGTGCCCTGCATCGCCTTTTGGCATGTCTGTTCGACTATTTTTGTGACTATACCTACCTACGTAATTTTTTTACTTACTAAATTATGATAAATTTATGAAATCAGGGCATTTAGTAGACATGCTATGCAGGGTTACGGGTATTAAAAAAAATACGTTGATAGATGCAGTCAGAAATGTCATACCTAAAGTTTTGACAAGTAGACCCAATGAGGAAGCAGTGATTGCTCTGAGAGCAAAGAGAATAAAATCACTATGTCTGAGAGTAGACCAATCAAAACATTCTATTGCATAGAAACGCTACAGACCAAAACAGACAAAGTAACTCTACATTCTAATAATATTGCAAAATACAGTATAATTTAGACGTTACCTGATATTGGAATTTAAACGAATAACATACCTTTTAACGTTATTTTAGTAACATACACAACAAATACATACCAATGTTCAAATCGACAAGACTAAAGACGCTTGTTGGCGTAGACCTACAAGAAAAAATATATCAACTACACCATTCTTATATGCCAATGGATCTCAACAGCGCTTTCCATCAGAGTAAAATTAACGCTATAAAGAACTTGGACTTTATCCTAAAACACACCAACAGAAAAAATCTTCAAGACTCGGATTTCCAAGAACTACTCTTGTGCTCTCTCACTTTAGTTTACTACTTTGGTATGCGACTAAAATTGAGCAGGTTAACTTCGAAGTACTGGTATTGGTGCGGGAAAAGACAGTTCAACAAAGCCGAATCAGTTTTCCAGAAAACAATGAATCAGTTGCATCCAGAACGGAGTGAAACGACCATCAAAATAACCATGAAGTTCTTTACTGATGTCCAACTGTGGCCATTCGAGAGCTTCGTAGGACAAATCCTAGAAGTCGTTCTATATTTCAATAGGGGAAAAACAACCCTTTTTAACATTTTGCTGACAGACGTGCACTGTGTTCTGTTCCATGACGTGAAAGCTGCTCGGCACCGCATGAGGATCCTTTATGAAATGCTTAAGAGCAGTAACTGGATCGTTGATAAACAAAAGTTATTGCCATTTGTTACAAGACTATTAGACTTCTTCGCGTATAGCATCGTGAAGAGTGATAATAAAATACCAGAATACGGATATTTGCGAAAAGGTTTCGAAGTTTGTCTTCGTCGGATCTTCGAGAGAGTACAGAACCCTCATCGGTTCCTCATAATCGCTACAATGCTGAACTGGTTCTCTATGGTCCACATGGTTGATGACGATGCTCTTGAGTTTTCTTCTCTCTTGGATCATGCTGCTAAGTTGTACAAAGTGGGATCGTACCCGGACAGTTTCCATGATGGAGTGGTTGAACATGTTTTGGTTGGAATGGTCGGATCACCAAACGCTCTTCACAGTCTGATTGGAAGTCGGCTTCTGCATAGATTTTTGGATAGACAGAATAACGCGCCTTATCTGATGGTCCCTTCGATATACTACGAGTTCTCTCAGGTAGGAATTTCCCATGATTATAATAATAATATTAATCTCGCTCAATATTTTTCGCGAACATCCATTAATTTGGAAGCAAGGCATCATCCAAACAAATGCATAAAAAAATCATAATGAAAGACATGGCCTTTTTGTGCTTTAAACTTGGCCAACATTTTGAAAATTGATGATAACTATAGATTTCTATAACACCGACTATACAATTGACAGGTTCGTTTAAAGATAGGATTCTACGACAAGGCCGACAAAGCATTCCTCCGTCATCACAGAGAGAAGCTGCATGTGCATTTTTTAAAAGCCGTGAAGTTTCACTGCAACAACACTTCGAACCTCAAGTCCCTGTTCTCTGTGATTTGCCTGATTGTGTTGGAGGTACCCTGTGGGCTCACGGCGGCCGTTGCCGCTTGCATGGTCATGGCGATCCAGGACTACGCAATCAAAGGGGAGAATCTTTCTGCTACTTGCAGGTACTGACCAGTCTATACTTCATTTCTTAAAGCGAGCTAGGAGATAGGAAGATAAAATAAACTGACGTGATTGGTTGTCAAAAATAATTGTCTTTTCTCGGATTAGCTAGATTTGACAATTGACAATTGATTTGACAATCTAGCCAATCACGAGAACACAATAATTTTTTACGACCAAATCACGTGCGTTTATTTTTGTTCCTATTAGCTCGTTTCAAGAAATGAAGTATAAAGTCTTAGTTGACGTTCATAAGCCGTTAATGGTTAAAATATTTTTTCACTGTCCTTAGGTACTGGATGCACGCCATCGTGATTTCCATTATGTCGCTTATCTGCTGGGTACACAAAGCCCAGCTGCTTTACCGATACGTGAACCAGATAATATCGCGGCGGGCGAAGGAGGCACCACAATTGAACCCTCCACTGATGCAGTACTACAATATTGGACGTCATCACGTCACATGGAATAAGCCTACATTGTTCTTCGAAGATTGGGAGCTGCGGTACGGTTTGTGGAAGCATTTTCAGGATACTCAGACAAAGGTAATTTTTAGTAGGTGTGGAAAACTGTGGGGAAAACGACTGACCAATTGACAGGACAAACTTGAAAAAATGCCAGAGTTGACAATAATTCACGGTTCAGGGTTATGATGTGTGCAGGGTCACAAGTTTCGAATCAAGGTTTTGTTCTTATAGAACTTACATTTGATAAAACCAGTAGGTACTGTTCCAAGTTTGATCTTTCGAATTTGAAGCGTAATTGATACTAAAGCATTTAAAAAACACATTTTTTAGATTAACAATTTGAATAACTGCTTGCTATGGTACGGGTAAAAATAATTACGGGCTATATTTTATATTTATCGAATCTGTTATTCCTCACTAATTCCAGGAGCAGCGCCCCAAACAACGGACTTCGTCAACGTTAGGAAAAAAAATACCTACGATGGATTTACGAAACTAAATTGGTAAGGACAATAAACAGTATTAAAACAGTAAATTATTTTTGTTAAAACCAGTCATATTTTCCGTAACTGACGTCAACTCCTAAGCAAATAAGTTCATGTGATTCGGTGTTAAGTAGGTAAGGATAAAGATACTAGTAGTCATAGTTTTAGTACAACTAATTGAAATTATAGTCATAGTAATTTTAACAGGACAGGGCAGCTTCTCTTAGTCAGTTTCAAATAATAACCACTAACACCAAACCTTAGATTGTAGAGTGGATTAGTCGACGTCGATTTATAGTCTACCGCCCTAAAACACCCTGAGGGAAACAGCATCTGAAATGTCATGGTGTACCTAACCCAGTCAAGAACCATTAATAATAAACAAACGGAACTGTAAAGCTCTGTCTATATTTTTATATAGAGCAAGTAACCGATATGTACGTGATTTAATCATTGCGTTCAAAATTAGTCAAGAATTTTATGCTTTTGTGCGATCGGTTGCGCATATAATTTGTGTAACTAGAGGAAATTATGTTGTTAGTTGTAGTTCGCGTGTTTATAGTCTAAAGTTAGATACGTAGGTATGTATCGAAATACAAATACATAATTTATGCATCTTGGCGATCACGAAGTTTTTCAAAGAATAATAACAATATTATAAACGCGAAGTTTGTAGACTTGTCTGTTAGGTACTCTTTCACACAAAAACTGATGAAAGAATTTGGGCGAAATTTTAAATGAATATAGTTTTTATCCAGGTACAACATGAGACTCAAAACGTCACAGTTCAGTTTTTTGTCCCTACAATAGCCTACATTCGACCAATTTCAGAAAATCATGTTATGAATAGTCAAAATGATTGAAAAGAAGTGGATTGTAACGAAACTTATGTGTGGTCATTATAGAAACCTTTAAAGTATCCTTAATTTTATACAGTCCTGCACTTATCAGAGAACTAGGTCTATAAGTTCTTTGATGATGATCATTAAGTAGCAATTATGGAACTTGTTTCAGCCTAAACACTGAGGCGTTCCAAAAATTTCAAAGTGATGCGCTTGAAAGTTTTTCCACATAGCGTAGAGGACCCGTTTAGCGCTTCACCTACCATTATTAGATATTATAAACAGGAAATTGTATTATAAGTATTGTAAATAATAAACTCAAATTCTACTGTGTTTATTTTAAAAATTATTTCACCATTAGAAAGCTGCACTCACCAGATTAACATAGGCTATATTTTATACCGGTGAAACCCGGGTTTTATAAGTACACCCGTGCAAAGCCGCGCCGGTCGCCTATACTTCATTTATTGAATCGATTGAATAGGAAGAGAAATAAACACACGTGATTGGTCGTCGAAAATAATTGGATTGGCTAGATTTGACAATTGACAATTGATTTGACAATCTAGCCAATTACGAGAAAGATAAATATTTTTGACGACCAATCACGTGTGTTTATTTCTCTTCCTATTCAATCGATTCAATAAATAAAGTAAAGTTGTTTATACTTAGGTACTCGTATAAATGTTTTGACATTTTCCATCAACTATACAGGGTTACAGGAAAAGTCGTGCTAGATACGTTAAGGGCGTGGAGTACCCATCATTTCTGACTTATTTCACTATGAAACACCCCACCCTAAACTCAACCCTTTTCGAGATATTCAACTTTTAATTTTTTATTGAAAATTAGCAATTTCTAGGCGACTAAATCGATTTTTGTTTATTTTGTGTATCTTATTATTATTATTTTTACATTTTTACATGTGTAATAAGATGTTTCAGGACGTCAATCATTAAAATAGTGCATAAGTTAATTGAATAGACCGTAGTAGACAAGTAAAAGTTATGAAATAAAAATGAATATTAGAAAATTTATTTTTCTCTAAGGGATATCTAAAAAAAACATTATGGCAACTGTTCGGCAGATGTTTGGTAAAATATCTACGTTTCATCAGCTATCTAACGAGGTATAACAATCTAGGGTTTGTATTACGTTTCGTGGAAAAAAGTAGTTTTATAGGCGACAGTGGAGAAGAAAATTTATACTTACTTTTACTTTTTTTTTTTTTTTTATAAAATTTTTACTTATATCTGCCGGTTTGGCATTGAGCAAAGAGTTTTGTCATCCTCCTTCCGTTCATGGAGCAAGTCCACTGACATGTCCATGTTCTTCTCTTAATAGGTCTTGTGGGGCTCTCCTCTTCAGTCTTACAAATGTTGAGGATTCCTTCATTAGGCTATTCGCCAATTGATTTGGGTGCAGATCCAGGCGTCTTGCGTAAGATTTCAGTTTATTTGTGATGTCATCTCTGACTGTGGGAATGTTCAGGTCATGATGTAACTGGTTGTTTGTAGTACGAAATGTAATACAAACCCTAGATTGTTATACCTCGTTAGATAGCTGATGAAACGTAGATATTTTACCAAACATCTGCCGAACAGTTGCCATAATGTTTTTTTTAGATATCCCTTAGAGAAAAATAAATTTTCTAATATTCATTTTTATTTCACAACTTTTACTTGTCTACTACGGTCTATTCAATTAACTTATGCACTATTTTAATGATTGACGTCCTGAAACATCTTATTACACATGTAAAAATGTAAAAATAATAATAATAAGATACACAAAATAAACAAAAATCGATTTAGTCGCCTAGAAATTGCTAATTTTCAATAAAAAATTAAAAGTTGAATATCTCGAAAAGGGTTGAGTTTAGGGTGGGGTGTTTCATAGAGAAATAAGTCAGAAATGATGGGTACTCCACGCCCTTAACGTATCTAGCACGACTTTTCCTGTAACCCTGTATATAAATGCAGCTAGAAAAACTTTCAAGCTTATCTTAATATCTCAACACTCACCTACCAGCTAATAACAGACATTGTTTGTAATGATTGTTACAACAATGTATGAGATGATTTGCTGTACTCTCATCAATTTCACTCAGAGCATCATTTAAATAGTGGTTAGTGGAGAGAAAGACAATTGACAAGTAAAATGGCAGGTTGAACTTAGGTCAGATTTGCGCAACATAGGGCAGATTGAAGAATGCACATCAGTTGTTTGCACAAAATAATCTGCATATTACTTTTATATTACCAGCAGCACGTCCCAACTTTGCGCGGGTGTACTACTAACGAAACCACAGGGATAAAATACAGCCACAGATAAAATAATAATATGTACAGATGGTCCAAAATAAGTAACTCCATCTAGTGCTAATATTTTTGATTGCAGGCATGACCTTAACACTGCTAGGGGCGCCGCAAAATCAAACACAAAAAAATAGACCGATGAAAAACAGGAGTGAAATTAATGTTCTAGATGGACCATCTGTACATAGTATTATTTTATCTGTGATATAGCCTAAAACCATCCTGACAGTCCATTTTACGCATCGATGAAAGATTTTTGAAATTGGCTGAGTAGTTTCGGAGATTACCAAGTATTGTGCTAAATTTGGTGACGCAGAAATTCATTGGTGTAATCCCAATTAAAGTACCTATTGTTATTGTGCCCTATGTGTTCTGTAACTCTGTTCTCCCAACGAATCTAAAATGTTTATCATATTATTATTTTATTAAGTATTAAAAAGTTCATTTAAAGTTCTTGATTAATTAAAGTCGTATCAGCTAAAAAAATAGTTTACAAATGATTCTTACTATCACATTATTTAGGTAGGTACATCTGGTACATCTATACTAGTCTATACTAATATTCTATAGAGGTAAAGTTAGTTTGTTTGTTTGATAGAGGGTTATCTCCGAAACAACTAATCCAATTTCAAAATACGAGTATAATGGACTTTCCCAATGAACATAGGCTATATTTTATTCCGACAAAATCCCGGTTACATACTCCTGTGCAAAGTCGGGCCGAGTGTAATACAAGTTTCTGACTACGACTTCGCTCGCTTGATAAAGTATTCTATGCGTTATTCCAGGTCATAAACTATGTATATAGGTAGTATATTTCATGTTTCAGTCAAATCCGTTCTGTAGTGTTTGTTCGAAACGGTATCTTTACATTCATGCAAACTTCGCGTTTATTATTAGTCGGCAGTAGAATAGAGAAGCATCCTAGACAAATATTGGCATATCTTACAAATAAAACGTCTGAAACGCGGGAATCGAACACGCAGCTTTCGTTTCAGGCGGCCTTTGCATACTGCGTCACATAGAGGTTGTATAATAGTTAGTATTCTAAAGTTATATGTGTTATTTCGTTAGCGATTGTAAATCAGTAATCTAGTTTTGTCATCCATCAGCAGTTAGTAGTTACGCGGCGTGAAATCGTTTTATTAAAGCAACTGTTTCAGATACGGCTATGGTGAATTATTTTGAAATTATTACAATGTTTTTGCTAAGCAAGTTATGGTCACGCTTTGCAATAGAATATTGAACTGTAATAAATTATTGGGATCAATCACTTGTTGCTTAGTTTATTGTTAACGATGAATTAAAAAAACGCTTTTTAATAATAAAGACATAAATGCATAATAGTATCTTTGAATTCTATTCTTTATTTAAATAAGTTGTTTGAGGGATGACCTTTGCTTCGAAAGACGTCATTTTCACATTAAACAACATTAAATACACTCTAGCAAGCAAGTACTTTTACATTCCTTTAAAGATATTGACTCTGCTTAATCGTATCTCTCAAAATAATTTAAATCTTGTTATTTGAACACCAAAACAAAATATGAATTGTTTGTAGAAGAGATGAAATGGCACCCAATCAATCTAGTTTGTTAGTTATTAGAAAAAAAGGTCACATCTCTGTAGTGAAACCAGACAGAGTAGATTTTTCTCGGCCTTCAAGAAAGAGACGATGCTATGTGAAAACCATCTTCGCGAAACGGGACGGAGCTAAACACACCTGTTTCTGGATGCCAGCAAGGTGCATTCGTGTATGGCATATATAAGTATTGATAGGCACATCGGCTTCCATTGTTGAATTGCACTTGAATAAGAGCGCATCATTTTCGCGTCATACCTTAGTGTGGGAAATATTTGCTTGGCTCGCAAGTCGCGTTTTCGCACGCATTTTCTGGGCTTTTTGTTGAACATATTACTTGGTGCTTTCCACTACATTGTTATACAATTATGGATTCTCGGGTTGCGGTAAGTGTTTTTATTAATAACAAATAGATGAGAGCGCTAACTTATTATAGGATAATTGAGTTGTCGTTCAGGAGTTGATTACATCTGTGCATTGTCTCATACTTAATTATTGCGATAAGATTACTTGTGCATTTAGTAGATAGCAAATTAATTATAATTAAGCTTACTGTGCGAACTTTTGTTTTGTCTTCTTTTAATAATTTATTGTTCTAAGGTTTATCATATGGCTCCTATACATCCTAGGTTAAGTTAAAAGAGATGAACAAGAATTAATGTAGTAAAAGTAAATGTAGAGCAAGTATATTTTGTTCGACTGTAGTTCAAAGTTCTTCTCGAAGAAAGTCTTGTTGCACGATAATTAATTTAGCATGATTGGAACTGACCATTTGAAAACGAACATATAACTCGTATAAAAGTTGGGAATCAAAAACTGACATTAAAATTTGTTACCTTCAAAAACGTATAGAAATCTAGTATACGCAGTAACCTAATAAGCAGTGAAATGGTTGGGATTAGTTGACGAATTTGGTAAACTTTACCATCCAGAGTCAGAATAAAGTACCTGGCTGCACAATGCCTTAACTTGACTTTCCCTAGGGAAAGTAACAAGAGCAACTGCTTATTGATTTATCAATAGTATTTTTTATCATACAATTATTTCAGATTATTTGTCTTACTGTGCTGTTGGCGATGCTGATCACAAGTTCAGAAGGGTGAGTCTTTATATCTTTCGATAAATTATATATTTCAAACAGTCAGTTTGTTAATTATTTACCTTTCCACATAGGATAAAAAAGCTCAAGCAAATCGCTAGACAATAATTAAATTCGGAAATATAATGATATTTGAAAACTAACATAAAAAAATAAATTAGTAGAGGAATCAAAACGTAAATCTTAGTAAGGATTATATAAAATGTGTTATGCGAAAGATCTTACATAGTTAGTTAATCCCCAGTCCGGAAATAAAGATAGCACTAAAATGCTATTTAAACTATCGCGACTTGGAAACATATTTATAAATATTAACGGGACTTAATCGCGTATTAAAATCATATTATTTACCTCGACGTTTCGGTGGCGTTACAGTCACCGTGGTCACGAGTAGACTGAAGGCCGGCACCCGCTCGCGTCTTCAACTGACGAGGTTTTTGTCTACCCTCAATCAGTCAACACAAAACTACTACTAGGGTTGCGACACACCACACTCACAATGTCCGGCGAAATGTTAGACGACTTTTTTTTTTGAAAGTCGTCTAACATTTCGCCGGACATTGTGAGTGTGGTGTGTCGCAACCCTAGTAGTAGTTTTGTGTTGACTGATTGAGGGTAGACAAAAACCTCGTCAGTTGAAGACGCGAGCGGGTGCCGGCCTTCAGTCTACTCGTGACCACGGTGACTGTAACGCCACCGAAACGTCGAGGTAAATAATATGATTTTAATACGCGATTAAGTCCCGTTAATATTTATAAAGATAGCACTCACGCGCATCAAATAGGAAGTTTCCGAAACCGCTAGCCTGAGACGGATACGCATTTCTAGCGCATTATCGAGGTCTAGATCATGAGTTCTGAGGCCTAGTACCTATTCTAAAATGTATGTAAAATTAATGGTCTAGAAACATAAAAGGTATCATGATGAAACATGTTTACAGGTATTTGTCGCAATTACCTTAATTTAACCAATTCGCCCGCGACCACGGCTGGTGCAATCCAGTTGAAACGTCGGGATACAGTTAAATTAAGGTAATTGCGATAAATATCTGTACATATAACGTTTTATCATGTGTTCTGATCGCTAAAGTTTAAAAAAAGACAATAAAAGGTATCACCACAGAAATATTTAGGTTCAATCTAAGAAAACATAATAATAAAATTTATGTCCTAACAATAATTTGACATAAATAATTTTAGATATTTATCTCTCTCTGTCTACACCCATAGATCATTATGCAAAGAATAAAAAATACTAAAAGATCTGGAAAATATTAGTAGGATACCGCACCTTAGTTATCTCTGTCTAGCCGTAGCTTTATCATTTACCTACATTAATGAATTCAAAAAATATTTTACACTTTTATTTTACAATAAAATTGAATTATTAATAAATAAGTTAATTTTATTAATTGTGCGGCTATCCAGCGAGCTAATTTGTATGAAATTGAGATCAAGATCAAGAACCATTACAATCGCTTCATAGACTTAGGCCCGTATTCAGAGACTATACTTAAGCATAAATCGTGTCTTAAGCGGGATTCATAACTCAGTTTGCATAGAGAACTGTCAAAAATCGATGCTTAAACGTAGGCTTAAGTTTGAGTGAAGTCTTTGAATACGAGCCTTAGCATCAAAGATTTTAAGCTATTTTAATTTCAAAGACGTAATAATTAATTTTTGGAAATATTGCTTGACTTCAATTTGACACGATTATCGTAAATCCAATTATATTTAATACTTCAATGCACTTAGAAACCCCTATGGATGTTTTTAATGGACATTACAAGTTAATATTTAGAAGTAATATTTCTAAACAGCATTATAAATTTAAATCTGTCAACCATTAATTCTATTTCCACAGCCGCAAGAAGAAAGTCGTAATCCACGTCCCATACAAAGTGAAAAAGATCAAACACACGCACACGGTCTACAAGACCATCCACCACCACCATGGTCAGCATCATCTTGACCACGCGGTCGCTCCGACCGAGGACCATGAGCATTTTCATCACGTTCATGTTCACGAGGAGCGACCTTCTCCCGTGGGCGCGCACAGCCAGCTGGTGGCGGGCCTGGCCATCCCGGACTTCCTTCCTGACGTGCCGATGGATGTGCCCGATATACCAGAAGTACCCCGTGAGATCTCCGGCTTGAACAGGCTGATTCCACTCTATAGACGAACCTAGGTGAGTGCAAGTTTAGGGATCGCTTACAAATAGTATTGCCATAGACGAAATAGAATTCTATTTCGTCCATGGTATTGCTTTCGGATGCCACCTGTTCAAAATGTTTGCCTCCTACGATAATACTGTTGTGTGTGTTTTAGGCAATGCCTTTTTAAGTACCAGATGTTACCACCTCAAAATCTCCCAATTCCTTTATTTAAGTTACTCAATTATTCTAGTTCTATCCGCGGGATGATTTTCTTCTATAAAAATAGTTTAACAACAAAACAATAAACATTCGAAAACCAGTTCACATATTGGTCGCTATTTTATATATAGGTACCTGACAGGTTGCAAAGCTCTTCATTGCATAAACGCCCTCCTAAGTACCAAGTTTGAGTGAAGCTGATTGAGTATGAAAGCAACCTTATTATTCCCTATGGAGGGTCCTTACAGCGCGTACTGTTCTCTTGCCGACTCATTCAGTGAGCGGCTGAGTTGCAGCGAACGATGCTCGTGGTTCGTGGATAGTCAGCCTCTCACTGTGGCCGTCGGCCATATTGAACAACGCTAATATTGAGCATTTGCTTGCAGATCACGACGAAATTCAAGAGCGAGCACAGACTGAGCTGAGGTATGAAACGCCATAAGTACGAAATGTAACATTATTTTTGTAGTTTTAACTTTTGTCATCATTCTTTTTTTATTCGAAAATCTAATAATATTGGCCAAAGGCAAAATAATACCAAGGTACATTAAATTCATTAGAATATAATGCAGAGTCACCAAAATATTGAAATTCATACCTGGCTGATAATCATGAAGAATAACAAAAATTAGGTACAAAATATAAATTATTTAGAAAGTATACTTTTGCACCAAATTACTCGAAGACTTGAATATCTCAACCAAAGATCTAAGACTGAAAATTACCCGGTTGTTTTGGCAATAATAATAACTTATTGTTTTAAGAATGTATAACGACATCGACTACATTTCACAAGAATTCTAAAAGATTGAACTGTCATAAAATTCATTTATGTGTGAATGTATTTTGTGTACTTATTATTATCATGGAAATAGTATTAATTCACAAACCAATCTCATAAAGTGTCCAGAATTTTTACAATTATTTAATTTTATTTACGCATAGCTAATGTTAAGTATTAACTGAGCTGTTTATTTAGTACATTAATTGTTTGATTAAATTTATCTAAGTTATTGTATTTTATGTAGTTTTTCTTACAATTCCTTAAAACGAAAAATAACTTACCTAATCTAAAAAAAAGCTTTCTTTAGATTCAATCAAATTCAACTTTTCTACTGCAGCAACAAGGTACAATTTTTTAATAGATTAGCTGGTATAGGTATGTTTTAAAATATCTACAAATATAGTAAGCTTAAAAAATGCTTCCCTCGGGAAACCAATAAATCGGAATGGAACGGATAATTAAATTTGAATAGGCCACGTTTACACTTGGAAGTATTTACGGGCACAATCCTCCGCCTACGGCCGACGCCGAACATCGGCCGGCCCGCCGCCGCCGCCCTCGCTTATTGATGCACGTGCTTACCTTTATTTACGTTCCTAACGACCCTTCCACCAGCACAATAAATGCTATTGAAATATTCTCATTTGTCATCACTTATCCTTATATTTGAAAGAAAAAATATTGTCTCTGGCCACACGGAGCCTATACAAAGCCTGATAAAGAGATACAGATAAATCAGAAATGATTTCCGTGTTAAAATAATTATGGTTTATGTATAATACTCAATTTTTTTTTGGGTTTATGAATTTAAGTTTTAATGGCACACTTGTTTATGTTACTAGAAGATTAGTGCGTGCTTTCTGCAGTTATTTAGTTCCATTACGACATCTGCAGAGAGTGACTGCGTTGTTTTGGAACGGTAGTGAAATACTTGTTACACATAATGTCCACTCGGAAAGCAAGTGTAACAGTGTTTCTTGTGGTGAATGACAACCTTACGCTGATGGATATTAGACTGAGAATGGTCTCGGCGGGCAGCCAAAAGGCTCTTGGCATGCTCCGCCGACAATGTCTTTGTTGTCTTTTTGTCGAAATTACGGGTTTATTTAAGTGAAATTGAATAAATGGTCATCTCACGATGTTTCGCTATTCAATCCGCTGCGGCGTGGCGGCTGTGCGGTTCTCGTAATGCCCGCTCTATTTCTATAAAATAAAACAAGTATCGGGAATAATGAAAGTACAGAGAGTGCTGTGGAGTAAGATGTGAACGTAGGTCCAGTCTGGTGTTTGTATAGTAACTGCAAGAGCTTTGGTGGACATTGAGTGTTGACTGCTGGCGACGAGCTGACATGGAGTTCAAGATATGCCTGCTGCTGCTGGTGGCGCTATGCCTGGAGAACGGAGAGACCGGCGGCCATGGAGGAAAACACCAGTAAGAGCTATTTTTAATATTACTTATGTACCTAGAATAATGTAAACCTACATTTTTCAGGCACTATCCGTTGCAAGGTAGACTTATGGTTTTACAAGATATACGCCTGCGGCTTCGCTATCTATTTAACTGTATTAAAACCTTATGTGTTATTTTAGATCAGATCATAAACTGTGTTAATTCTAAGTTTCAGCCAAATCCGTTAATAGTTTTTGCGTGGAATATCCATCTTTTGCGTTTACAATATTTACGTAAAAGAAGCTTTTTACGTAATCATCATCATTTTATAAGTTGTTTTAAGTAGACTACTTGATAAATTCAAAACCTACCGAATTTGTTTAGAGATAAAAAAGCAATGAGCTAATAACGGTTTTAAGTCCGACCTTAGCATAATTTATTAAGAATAATTAATTACATCAAGCATGTGTTGTGACATATAAGTCACATAATGGTTAAGCATTTATGCAAAAAGATCATGAAATAGTTTTAATAGCTGAAGCGAATTTCCTTTCGAACATTAAGAAACCATCTATTTTCAAAAAATACTCTACCGGTTTAAATATAGGTGGATTAAGTGAAAAATGCATTAAAATTCAATGTGACTTCCTTTTTATTTGTTCATATCATACAAGTAAAATTTTTGTTTGCATTATGTGCATCATTTACTTACCTACGTACGTTATACATTTGTTGCCCAAATAAAATTTTATCTTTTTCAGCGATCATGTGAATGTACACGTACCCGAGTTCATTCACCACGACCACCACACAAAGGTGATAACCATTCATCACCATCATCATAAACCTAAGAAAGAGCATCATCATCATCACCACCATCACCACAAAAAACCTCATATCCCTCATGGTCATCATTATCATCATCATAAGAAGGCGCATACGACACTCAAGACAGAGACCACTAAACACGGTCACGGTCACGGCCACGGTCACGGTCACGGCCATGGTCACCATGGGCATCATGGCCATCACCACAAAAGTCATGGACATCATCACCATGACACTCCAAGCTACGACCCGCCTCGGATCCCAGCTTACGAAGATGAATACGCATCATACAATCCACCCGCGCCATTGTACCCTAACATTGGACACCAATCACCCAGGGTCCACGGAGTAACGCATACTGTGAAGCAAGTTAAAGTATTCGACTCCTTGCCCGGTGTAATACCCAACGCTGGCAACCATGGTAACCCTGGTTACGAAGTAACAGAAAACGGCGAAGACGAAGAGGAAGATGTTTTCACTTCAGTGAACGGACTGCAGCAGTCGTATCCTGCCACTTACGGGTATCTGCGGGGAGCGGCGGAGCAGCCGACACACGACCCCTTCGCAGAGCTGACCCCGCAAGGCGCTGCACAGATGAACAACCACGATCCTTTCGCTGGTGGTATACCACAACCGACTGTCACTCTATCTGACGGCCATAACTTCCAAGGCAACCATCACAACCCGTTCGCAGCCTCAAACCCTACAGAGAACACCGGTTTGATTATCCAGCCATCAGAGTTCCCGGCTGGCTTCGACGGCAATTCGGGAATTGAGCAGCCTACTTCATTCATCGGAACTGGCGGCGACAATTCTGTTTTCCTAGCGAATGAAGATAATTCTATAAGTGACGGACCTGTTTCGTTCTCGCGAGAAGCAGGCATACAGCAAACGACAAAAACGGGTGGTGTAGAAACTCTTTTGTATTAAAAGTAAGTTCATATGAGCTACGAGTAGAGTCCAACAGAGTTTCTAGACCAGCAGACCATCTGCCACTTAGGTTTGATAATTCAAATATTTCTTGTTGATTGTAATAATAAGAGTAGGTAGGTACTTATTTCTGATTCGGAAGTAGAAGTTATGACAAAACTGTTCAATATTTTTAAGTAAGTATAGCTATATTAATCCTACTAATATTATAAATGTGAAAGTTTGTGAGAATGTATGTTTGTTATTCTTTCACGCAAAAACGGCTGGACCGTTTTGGTTGAAATTTGGTGTGTAGACAGTTGATACCCTGGATTAACACATGGGCTACTTTTTATCCTGATATTTTGCGGGAAAGGGACTTACGCGGGTGAAACCGCGGGGCGCAGCTAGTATAACATAATTCAGTGCAAGTAAATGGGTATAAGTTAAGTATGTTGCGCAAGATTGTGATACCTCTATTTGGTTTTTAACAATAAGTGCAAGACAGTGAACCAAATAAAGTCGCCCTACATCCGGAGTTGCATAAACCAAAATCATAATAAAAGTAACTGAAAACGTAAAGTGCCGTAACACGAACGAGCAAAAAATATTACTCTTCAATCTGTTACACAATTCTTAGAAGCTATTACTTTGTAAATAAGACCTTTCTTAGATTGTGGTCTACTTTATTAGGGTCAGGTCTATGTAATTTTTTGGTATTTTGTTTAACAATAACGGATGTTAAGTTAGAATATTATAGGTAACTTGTTAGAATATAAAGGTAGCCTACCTAATTTAGGAAATAAGTACAAAAGTTTAACTTATTACATGTAACGCAAATGTATCCTCATTTGTTTTTGTTATTTAGTTTGTAGCATTGTAGTTTTTATTTCGTTGTAGTTTTAATTAAACGTAAAATATATTTTATAACTATCGGAATTGATTTATTATTTGAAGCCTTTTACCGAGAGCATATTTCTCGGAAGATCGATGCGTGATACCAAACAATAAATTACGTTTAGAAGTCTGTCGCTGTTTACACAAAACAAAACAACATACACACACATTCATATTGTTTTTTATCGAACGAATAGAACAGACGTGTCTTAAAGACAAATAGTTTCCCACGATTGACTAATGGGAAACGGAAAATGGAGAAATTAAAGAGGTTTTCTACTTTGTTTTCATTTTACTACCATCAATCACTGGAACTAAAATACGAGACCTTAAAAATACTAAAAAACCCGAGAGGCTCGATGGTAATTTTATTAGAAAAGTAGCTAGCAGCTTATAAATAAAGTAAGCTTAATACAGCTACTTACCTACAATAATTTAGTATTTATACTAAGTGGGTAGGTTAATAAATTTGTTTTGGAATACCGTAGAAAATTACAACTTCTCGAAAATGTATGACTGTGTAATTGCTATATTAGGTACTAATTGATATTAAATTAAATCAGAACTCAAGAAATACTAATTTGAACTCCAAAAGAATTGCAATGGAAAGCCTGTGAATGGAAAAGAGAGTATTTTCTGCGCGTGAGCTAAAAGGAATAAAGTGTGCGCAAGGTTCATGAGAAAGTCAAATGATTTGTTATTGCCATTGGTCTGACAGATACAATTTGTTGTGTTTACTACTTATATTGAATCATTATAAAAAATATAATGAAATCTGACTTATAATTTCATAAGGAAATAACACGTTCCTTCAGTCACGACTTCAAGAGGTGCATTTCTGTTCATAACTCCGAAGATCCACATCAGATCCTTAATTGTTTCGGAAGTCTTTAAAAAAAATATTTTTTAGGTAAAAGCTATGCATTTTTGACGAAATAATCGGTGAACAGTAAAATACATATATATTAAATACAAATACATATAATAGGTACATAGGTACAGACAGTGGTACACATAATCTCACCTTTTTATAAGTCGGTTAAAAATAATTATAAAAAAATATAAACCTATATAGATTTGGTTTAGTAACAATATCAACTCGGCAGGTCACCCTAAGAACTCCACTGGCTTCGTAGAAATCTGAAATTTATTCTACCTTTTAAGTTTTTTTATTTTTATTATTTAACTTTAAACAAGAAGTTACATGTTTGTTACTATTATTGCACCCAATTAACCACTATAGTTTGTGTGGGTACTCACATATTCGTCTTAAAATATGTACGTATTCATATTAATTTTCTTCTACAAGTAAGTATTAATTTAGTTCCAAATACCAATCTACGTTCATCGATAAGCATTGTAGAGGGTTCTAATAATTGCCGAACAAATGATGGATAAAAAACGGTAGGTACAACGGTAGGAATAACGTTGAATCAAGTCGACGTCCAGGTCCGAATCGTTTGAGGGCACACCGAGATTCAAGCCAACCAGTCCCTCCCACAGTCAGCCAGCAGCTCCCTCAAGCCGGTAAAACCAACCCCAGTCTCCAACCAGCGAGGAGTACCAACTCAATGCCGACTTTAGTCAGTTTGCCATCTTTTTCGAATTACCATAAAAGTCCCGTAATTCCGACTTTAAATTTTTTTGCTAAACAGGTGTTTAATTTGCCGACTTTCCTTTTTAAGCCGACTTTTAAGTCTTTATTTCATTACCAACAAAAAAGTTTGTTAAGAACGACGGCGTCGGCGGGCGAGCAGCGACGGCGAACGACAGTCGTCGTGGAACGTAACTTAACACATAGGCTACATTTTATCCAGCTAGTGTCAAGTATAGCTGTGTCTGTATGGCAAATTAAGACATGGCCACATGGCTCATTATAAATGTTAAAATATGATGTGATAACTTTATCTTGTAGGTTATCATGTAGCCTTTATCATTGATTTCATGGCAGGAAAAATAGTTTCTTAAGTACGAAAAGAACTTGCGTATGCGTACTTAAGGACTGTCCTAACATGAGAAATGAACATCCATTTGTATCAGCGTAATTGACAGTCTAACTCATAACGACGCTTTTGGAAATTTCATATCTGAACCTGCAAATAACAATGGTTAGTTTTACTAATGGTTATGTAATGCATGCTATACTTGTTAGCTTTGTTAAACCAAATGGTAGTTATGAAACTACTCGTCAGGAACGTTACAGTTCGTTAACTAGGTACAATTTTGGGTAAATAATATTATAACAGTATTTTACAGTACAGAAGACAAAATGCATAATGGTTGCAAAAACAAAAACGTAAATTATGAAAACTTTTGAAAGTGATAGAAAGAAACATTATTTTTAATTCTGCAGGACCTCAAGTATCACTTAAAATGTACAAACTTATAAGCGTGACTCTATTGCCTGTTCCAACGCAACTCTCTGCACCAGGGAAACAAATCAGGCAAGAACCTGGTGGTGTGGGCCTAGCTTTTCTTAAAGTGATCCCTTAACAATCTAAATAGTCAAGCTGAAGTGAGAAGCCAGTCAAACAATTTAAGAGAGCAATTTAAAGATACAAGGTCAATTCAACCCGCACCTCAGTTAACCACGCATGCTGAAATGCCTACGCTGGACCAACCATACTCCCTAGGGGTCGAGTATTACTGAACCATACCACTAAAGTAGTGTTGGGATATGAATAGGTGCCCGCCAATGTCATAAGAAGCTATTTCCTGCACCCTGCTAATCTCTTTCAAAAGCGTCGAGGTCGTCTCTTCAGCGCTTCCTTGGTCGACCGCGACCACTTTGTACAAACGGTTTTATTTTTTAATTTTACTTACTACAGTTTCATACTTCTCCTGTTTACGTTTATTAGTGTACCTAATCAATATACAGTAAGTAATGGAAATAAAACAAGATTTATTTAAAACATAAAAAGTGTCATAACGACAGGTATTATATTATCAACAGTTCATATGCACAGGGTTCTTTTTTCACAACAAATTCTTAAAACTAGAGTACTTAACAAACTTTCAAACATTTTCATACACAGAGGACGCATCACTTCAATAATTTAATTCACTTGTATAATGTAGGCATGCAGAAAAATAAAACATTTATATAACCGACTTTAATTTTGTTAGTATAGAGAAATTTCCTGGACTCTCGAAGTGCATTTATGATCATAACTCCAAAGATACTCGTCAAAATTTTATGGAACCGTCACGGCTGTACGTACGTTTTCCAAACAAAAAATAAGTTACAAAGTCAGTCTATTATTTATGGAGTAATCTGGCAAAATACTTACATAAAAAACATACGAGGAACGTAGAACCTTCTACTATTTTGAAATCGGTTGAAAACAAAGATAAGAATAGCATCCTTGCTTTTTACATGATCGATGAAATCGAATAACATGATATACATAGTAGATGGTTTTTTATTTAAAGCGTAATGAATATTTGAACTAAAACAGACCAAATATATTTAACTATGAACTACAAGATGAATTAAGGGCCAAACTTACAATTAAGTTCATCACAAATGAACTTCAAATATACATTATGTAGTAAGTAATAGGTTAAGCAAGTTCGTATGAGCAAGTGCCTAACTCAGTTGATAGAGAGGCCAAAAAATAATAAAATTATAACTAAGAAACAAAATCACATCACAATAGTTAACATGCAAGTTACACCTTTATAAAAGGACTAACTTATTAAACATGCCTCATTTTGTACCTTCAAATGTTCGTACTTAATACAACCGATTGTACTATTTTATATTTACAAAGTTAACAGGCCTGAGTAGGAATTATAGAAACTAAAAATAAACTATTTTGACAAACGTAAGTAGGTAATTTCTTAGAAATTGTTCGCTTAATCTTTTTTTTTAAACAGATGAATCTTTGAACTTTTCAAGACGATTCTGGTGAACCGATGAGTTCACTGGAATCCCCTGGGGGACCAGGCTTGAAAATCCTGGTCGAACTCAACAAATCCGCAGTCTAAATTAGATTACGACCGTCTCTATAATTATATTCAAGAAATGCTGTCTATTTGGAATGTCCGAAATGTTTAAAAGATTTTTTGATTCAACTC
Source organism: Xanthorhoe spadicearia (assembly GCA_947086425.1). Lineage (NCBI taxonomy): Eukaryota > Metazoa > Arthropoda > Insecta > Lepidoptera > Geometridae > Xanthorhoe > Xanthorhoe spadicearia. The sequence continues at coordinate 5,941,071 of OX352194.1, read as the reverse complement.
GATAATAAGACAAGCTCAACTGGGTAAGTTAGACAAATAAATTATGAATCCATATTTCAATAGATTCATATAAGGACATTTTAAGCTTACAATTAAGTTGTATAGATCCATCCCAAGTTTAAGTTTAGTTTCATATTCAACAGGCCTGAGTAGTAAATTTATTCGTGACCGTATTCATTGCCGTCTGATAGTGAGTAGCCGCCGTGGTCACCGCCTTCGAAGCTGACGGGCGAGTCTCCGTAGCCACCGTCGTGACCTTCGTCGGCAGCGCCCCAGCCATGACCTGGAAATTGACGTAAAATTACTTGTTAATCCGATGATTACACTCATGATTTTTTTAACTTAATAAAAAAAAAAAAAAAAAAAGTAGGTACCTAAACACTTTCAAGTAGGTAGGTACTTTAAATAGACAGATTGTAGGTAAATACAGCAAATTTTTCAATCTGTTATACAATCATTATATTACCAGCCTATGTTTATATCAAAGTAATCATTCGAAGTTACATATACATAGAAATCCAGGAAGAAACTCAAATTACGTATCGGAACCGTACGCATGTCAGTAGACAAGTATCAATTTATTTATTTCAACCTACAACTTTCATTCAGAAATGGGCAGAAATAACGAAACCATAATAATAAATTATATTTCTCGGGAGTCGTTAGTATATTCCATATCTATATATATAAAGGAGTGGTCAAAACGTAAGAGACACGGTTTCTCTGAAACTACAAGTGCTATTAAAGTGAAATTTTGCATGTAGGTTTCTGTCATGACGTAGATGAGCGGATTTTTCGATCAGAGGTCAATTCGAGGTCAGAGGTTACTTTTTTGTAACTTTTGTATGGTGACAGTTAGATTGTTGAAATTTTGAGTGTAGATTCTTGACTTGAAATAAACGAATACCTGTTTCAGGATTTTTCAAAATTTTTACCCAAAGGGTCGATTTGATTGGGTCAAAGTTGGGTATTTTTTGACCTTTTGCGATATCTCTGTAACCAGAAGAGGTATGATAGTGAAACTTTGCATGTAGGTTCCTTTTAATATGAGGGCACCCGTTATGGACAAATTTTAAGGTCAGAGGTCAAGGGAGAGGTCAAAAGTCATATTTTTTGTAGTTTCAAATTGGTGACAGCTGGAGCGTCAAAATTTCAAGTATAGATTCTTAGTTTAAAATAAAGGTAAACCTGTTTTTTAAAAATTTTAACCCTAAAGGTCAATGAGGCAGAGTCAAAGTTGGGTAAAATTTTGACTTTTCATGATATCTCTGGTGTTGGAAGAGTTTCAAAGTTCAAATTTGGCATGTAGGTTTCTTTTCAGACGTAGGCACCTATTATGAATGAATTTTTAAATCAAAGGTCAAATTCGAGGTCTAAATGCAAATTAAAAAAAAACATGATTTACCTTTAACACATTTCTGAACCCAGATGTGCTACGAAGCTTAAATTTTGCATGTAGGTTCCTATCAGAACGGAGACTTTTGCTTGAAAAGGATTTTTCGATCAAAGGTCAATTCTAGGTCAGAGGTCAACTTTTTTATATCTTCTGTATGGTGACAGGTAGACTGTCAAAATTTTGAAAGTAGATTTTTGATCTAAAATAAACGAACACCTACTTCAGGATTTTTCAAAATTTTAACCCTAAAGGTCAATTTGGTGGGGTAAAAGTTGGGCATTTTTTGACCTTTTGCGATATCTTTGTAGCCAGAAGAGCTATGATGGTGAAACTTTGCATGTAGGTTCCTTTTAATACTAGAGCACCCGTTATAGATAAATTTTAAGGTCAAAGGTCAAGGGAGAGGTCTAAAGTCATATTTTTCATAGCTACAAAATGGTGACAGTTGGAGCGTCAAAATTTCACGTATAGCTGATAATAAAGGTAAACTTGTTTTAGGTTTTTTCAAAATTTTAACCCTAAAGGTCAATTTGGCGGAGTGAAAGTTGGTTAAAATGTTGACCTTCACGATATTTTTGAAACTACAAGAGCTTTAAAGCTACAAATTGTACCTAACCGTTGTTAGTCTTAATGAAGACTAGAGATGCCTGTTTCTAAAGTCATCGCGAATGAAAACGCGCGCGGGACAACTAGTATTTTATAATAGGTATAAAAGAGATTTGACATTGCTGTTCGCGTTCTTTTGTCGCGAGACAAAATACAAACAAAACGAGAGCGAGGCGAAGCATTGAAGAATATGCAAATGCAAGGAATTCATATATCGGTTAGTCAGAGTGGGAACTCTGACTAACCGATATTTGAATTCCTTAAATAGTTTAAAGTGGATTGTTATATCATAGTTAGATATCATAGTTTGTGAAAAAAAAACAATTCGTTAGTGTTGGTGTCAGAAATTAAAGAAACAAAGAAATGAATTTGATTTTATAAATATTTTGGAGCCCATGGGCTCCAAAAAAATAGATGAATGATCCTGCAGGATCATTCATCTATTTTTTTTAATCACAGGTCAGGAGCAAGAGTGCAAATTAAGTCACCATCCAACGAAATGCGAGATCTTGTTCTGCGAATTAATTAGAACTACTAGTAAAGTAGTACTTCTAGTACAGCTTCTCACCTCCTCCATGATGCGGTGCTGCTTTCGGTTCCCCGTAAGTGTATCCCAAGACTTCGTAGTGATCGTCACCACCTCCTCCGCCGCTCTTGTGGTGAACGTGCTTCACTATAGTATGCTTGTGGTGGTGATGTTTCACGTAAACCGGAACGTGAATGATCACCTTCTTGTGGCCACCACCGCCGCCACCAGCCGTGATCACCGAAGAAAGCTCCGCCACGCATACAAGAGCCAACTGAAATTCAAAAGATACATCTTCAAGCTTATTGTTTTTAATCTTCAACATCGCACACATAAAACAATCGCAAGATCAAAACCTCGTCAGCAACACAATAGAATTGATTTAAAACTACAATCGCTTTGCGGCAGCTTTATAAAACATAAATGATATACTGGTATTGACAATAGTAATGACCCACTTCTATTTACAATAAAGGAAAAAATAATGTTACTTTCTAAGTCCGCATCTTTACGTAACAACAAAAAGAAAATAATACGTCCAGCAGCAGCGACCAGGCAAACCTTTCATTTGCTCATTTAAAATATGACTTTGGACCATCCTGGTCAATTCTGCTGTGACGAATTAATGCTTGGTTTTGAACAAAAAACAATTAACAGTTACCTAAGTTTTATCATCAGAAATATTCCAATTCGTATTAAAGTAACATTTTTGTTATACAATTGGCTTATGGTGGTCATTATTTTTAAAAAGGGGGTGACACAAATGTAAAAATAGAATGTTTCAAGAATTTTATCAATGCTTGTTTATGCACTTGCATTTTACATGTGTAAGTTCACTCAGAATGTTTCGTTTGTGTAACTATTATGTACCTGGTTTTATTAATCAATATCTTAAAATATGAAATTGTTACATCAAAATCATAGAATACACAATAATTTACTTCACTGTTTGGGTGAAGAAATGATTAGAAATCAATCTCGTGGCCTGTTTTTTTATGTAAAACTGCCCACTAATAAGGCGTATAAGATCGCGTAGCGAAGCGTAGAGCTTGTCTACGCAGTTTCAGATATTTTTTTTAAGATAAAGTTTTTGGTAGAAACATAACAATTAAATTTATATATAATATGTAGTTAAGTCAAACACGTATCACCATAATCCTTATTCTTTTGCACATCCTTTTCAAACTTCAGTAACGATTTTTGTAATGTTTTTCGTAGATTTATGCTTTTCTGAACCAAATAAGTATTTTAATTATTTAAATTATGTCACTAGATAATTGTAACTCACCAGAAATCTTGCAGACATCGTGTGAGTTGTAAGAGCTTTTTGAATGACCGAACGCGAATACAGTCAGGCGGTGTGTGATAAAGAAAATTATACAAAACTTCCTTTTATATCGCAACGTGGTCGCGTTTCGCGACTTTGCATCTTAGCTACTTCAAACTGATCTGAGCTTCAAAAGCAGCAATCTACTTTCGATTTCAATACCCTGTTATAAAGCATAGTTTTCTATAACATAAAATCGCAGGCGCGTTGGATAAATATTCGTGAATATTCGACCAGAATGCCTGAAGACTAGGTTCATTTTAGATCGGTTTGATAATAGTTATGACTATTATTAAAGTGAAAATGCCATCTACAATTGACGTCTAAAGGCTGGTCCGCACTAGGGCACATTTCGATAGCAAGATGGTTTCAGTGAAGGAAAATGGACAAATAAATATGATTTGCTATGATTCAATTTTGTTAATGAATTTCAAATTTTTAATTGTACGTGATACAGGGGAGTTGTCTTGATTATAGGTAAATATTAATTACGGCTTGTATCCTAGTGCAAATAAGGTTGAAGTGAAAATCTGTTATTAGAAAATTAGGTAACATTTTTATTTTTTAGCTCAAAAATATTGTTTTGAACTGAAGGTGAGGATGATCTCCAGCAAAATAAACACTATTCTTCATACTTCACATTGTTCAGCAAAACGAAAATGTTTCGTAAACAGAACCCTCTGTCAATAAGAGACAAAATTTAAAAAGTATAATTTTATAACTTTTTCAAATTTTGACGTAATTTTGTAAGAAGCGAGCAATTTTCTGCACTCTCGAGGTGTATTTCTGATTTCTGTTCATAGCTTCGAAGATCCGATCCGTGTCACCATCCTATTTTTTTTAATAAGCAAAGCAATATCATGGAATAATAAAAAAATCTAACAAGTTTATTTTCAGAGGGAGGCTTCGGTGCTGTTTTAATTATTTTGACATTACTGATTCGACAAGCACGTCTTTTTTATTTATGTAGTAAGTACTCGTAGCGATTAAGTGTTTCTATACTTAATCCTACAAAACTCTTACTCTATATTTGCAAATCAATTACGATGGCGGGTACCTACATAATCAACGCGCGTGAATGGAAACACTATCACTTTTACTATGATTCCGATGAGAGAGAATCTTGCTCTTGCTCTGAAGAGTCTGATATATATTGCAATGAACATCAGCAGAGTCGTTAGATAGACCAAGATAAAAATCTAGATCACCAAACTATACACGTCGAACTATAAACGTATACTTATACACATTTTTTTAAAGTCGGTCAAATCTTATATGAGAACAATTAAGAATGTTCACAGTAGATAAAGCTTATTTTAAACTAGCTGCGCCCCGCTGCGCTACCCGTGCTGAATAATTCCCGAGAATCTGTAGTTGCCCAATACGAGATGGTGTAAACAATTGACAGAACTTTCAGTGAAAATAATAATAATATGAAATCAACATAATTGTTTAATCTATAAACTGAATATTATTTTAAAGTTGACTAAATAAAAAAAATGATAAATCAATTTTCTCAATTGAAATTAATTATGATCCCTTGATTTCTAAGTCATTCTTATAGTAAGATCCATATGCAGTGAAATGCATTAAGATATTCATATACTGAAGATGTCATAATATGATTAAAAATTATGTTCTACTATTTTCGTTTCGTTTTTTTTGCGTGACAACGTGCTTGCAACCACCACCCGCTATAATAGATCACTTTTTGCAGTATACGCTTGGCACTGCGCCACTGGCATTCAATTATAGAATCATGGTAATTGACGTAATCTGAACCGACTCAATGGCTCAATATCGTGCCAGTTAATCATTTGTACTTTGTTTGTCTGTTTATTGTTTGTAATTGATTGTACGAGTGAAAAAGAATAGAGTGAAATGTCGTCACATTGTATTGGAACCTTTTTTAGGGTTCTGTACACAAAGGGTAAAAATGCCTATTACTGAGACCCCGTTATCCGTTTGTCTATCTGTCTGTCTTATTGTATTTGTTGCTTTTTCTTCTTCACAAGTAAGTTTGTCATTATTTTTAAAAAACATAATAATATTAATGTAGACCTTTAGTTTTACAATAAAATCAACTACCTATATTAATTAAAACCTCTTAGGTTCCTTACACAAAAACAAGATTACAATGTCGTATCGTGACGATATTCTTCCGACTCATCATTTCGAGACGTATCGTCGTCGGTGTCGTCTCGAGATAATCTCGACGAGCTACGTAAAAACTGACAAAGGAAGCGTCGGCGTCGTAACACGGAATCGTTTCGAGAAGTGTTGTATCGAGGAAATCTACGTCAATCAACATGATGGTTCTCTATGTGCCACGATCTTAGAGAATTAAGACGACGCACGACACGACATCGCATCGTAGAAACTCACGGTCCCTTCTTTGTTGGTGCAATCAATTTAGATCGATAAGTTATCTACTCCGGCTCAATGTTAAAACGTAGCGTATACAGTTGCGTGGCGCGATCCAATGAAATCCGCCCTTCCAACCGTATATTGAATTTAAATACAAACTGTACAAACCGTATATTATTTAAAACCAACTCTTTCAATTTCCAAAACAATTAGTGTCGGATAAAATCGGTCACAGACAGCCGCAGGGGATTGTGCTTCGGTCACCAACCTCGTCCCATCGTTACAGCAATTAAGTAAATAAATAAAAGATTAAAAAAAATGTTAATTATTTTATCGATGTCGGCCTAAGCTTAGGTCTACTTCCGTTCGGTCATCCGTGGCGGGCATTCAACTTGAAACAGAGAGTTTCCTGTGACAGTAGAAGGTCATGTGAAGAAATATCTATATTTCTAAACAGCATGCAAAAACAATGAGTTTCACTTCAAAGGTCAAGGAAAATATCGAATCTCATCGGCGTAATGTTATATTATAGGACATTTTCATGTAGATATATAGTGCACTTGGTAGCTAATACCTGCTTTACTTGAGTAACACTGTTCTTATCTATAGTTTAGGATTATATCAATTAACAGGCACACATTCCGTCTGATGTTACGTGTAGCGAAAAAAGAAGTCGGGATGTTCTTTTTTATTCCACGTAACAAATAATGTTCTAATTACGCAACAGAAACATGCATTTTTGTTCTACTTTCGCGTTTGAGTTTAATAAAGAAACTCCATTGTCTATGATAAATAACTATAACCAATTAATTCGTACATTTTCTAACAAGTGAGCAGTTTTTGTTAATTGCAATGACGAAAAGAAATTGTGGGTAATCAATGATTTTGTTTCGAAATTGTTTGTACTGCCAATAATTAGATGTTTTTTTGAAAGCCCCAGCTTCGCAGAGGTGCAATATTTATACATACTCGTATAAACCTTCTTCTTGAATCAGCTTTAGATGGCTAAGGAAAACATCGTTAGTAAACATGTTGCTTTTTAATAGCGTCGATGGGCTTACAACCTGTCACGTACAGAAAGTTAACTTCTGCTGTTGAAAATATATAATTATCTGTACATACCCTGACATTAGACAAATTTTCAAAAAGTATCTAAAAATTACAAAGATCTGAAAGAAATGTCTCCCGCTCCCTGGGACATAGACGTGATTCATGTTATATCATTTCTTTTTCTTTTTAAAATAATATAAAGAAGTTCTAAAGAATTAGTCACCATTTTTAACCACTCAATAATCTTCAGGGCAATGACCTGTGTGATGATAAAAGTACCAGTGTAAACGTCACTGTGGGTGGCTTACAGTCTCCAGGTGGACTCCCCAGAGCGATCTAACGACGCCCGTAGTTATCTATGGTCTCCCATTTTCTTAAAATATTTCAATTAATTAAGACCCCGCAGTTAAGGTTTGTTCTCAACCTTACCCAAAGTTTTTTTGATTGAAGTTCGTTTAATTTATGATGAAGATATTTATTATACACGTAGTAGGTAAATCCGTATGAGTTAGTAGCGAACTTTGGTGAACGTATATTTAGAATGCCCAGATGCCCTAGAGGCCTCCGTCGCGTCGTGGCTTTACTTGATGGACATATACCGAAGAAGTTAGTTAGTAGTGAATTTATATTAGTACATCGTCCTTGCTAATACCAATCTTACATATACATATCCACGCTTTTTTTTTAATGTAAAAATGTATAATTCTTTGAGATAAAGTCTAGGGTCCATTTTTTTACTTACTAAAATCGTCTTGCCTTATTCAAAAAACAGCAAAATATTTTTATATGAATAAGTATTGATAGTAAATATTCTACTAGAGAGAATATATAAAATATTTAGAATTTTAGAGTTAGCTGAGGAATATCCAAAAGTACACTATTGACGGTAATCCTTCCTAGAATGTAACGGACGTATTAATGGCTATATATATTATTATCTTGGGATTAAGAGATTGAGCCCTGTTTAAGCACAATATGAATATGGAATTGATAATTGAGATTATCATGGTATTAGTTAAATTAAATATACCTAATATAAATTTTCCGTGTTGACCGAGTTGGTTACTGCCTTGACTTTCGATCTGAAAGTCCTAGACTCAAAACCCGGTCGGATTTTTAAACAATGAATTTTAGTAAAAATACAGGGATTGTTTTACTATCAAGATTTCTAAACGGTGAAAGAAAACATCGTGAGGACATAGTAAGTTTGCTGGCAATGTCGACGGACATGAACAATGGCACTTGGAAAACTAACGTTTGAAAAATGTGGGCATCGAGAAACTAGGATCGAGAAAAATTTCTCATGTAAGTGATACCATTGTCTTTTTGAGAATAAAATATATTAAACCTAAACCTAACCTCTTTTAGTACCTTAGGTTCAGTCGTGATCATGTGTCAATTTCATTATTCAAATATTTGTTTCGAGTCTGGTTGTTTTCTATGTATAGGCACAGATAAATTAGTATAGGTAATGGAATGTCCAAGGATATTACCTAATTTATTATTATTTTTTTCATCGTACGGCTTGTAAAGTGATTTATGCACTATATGTATGTATGTATGGATGTGTGGATTGTCCAAGGATATGTAGGTAGCTATATTGTAAGATATTCCACACGTTTTTGCTAAGTCGCCATCTATCAACATTACCTTGTATTATTTCAGCGAACTTTCACTATTCAGTATTCATTCAACATGTTCTACCATTTTGCCACTGCTTCGATCCACTTGGTAAGAAGTATATTTCACTACAAGTTACTTTAATGATGATATAGGTGGAGTTTGATACATACTACTCGATTGGACCTGCTAGGAGTATAAATAGCTATATGTAAGAAACACCTCAACTATTTTAAGTTGAGTTGTTTTACATCGTATTCTGTCAGTCAACTAAACATTAAAACGTTCAAAATCGGCCTGCATTAAAAAATAAGCACTTACAAGGACAGCCATAAAATCAGTAATGTCCCCTTGTTTGAAAAATTAAAACAAGTCCGATATCTTTGAACGATGGAACGAAGACCCCGGAAAGGCCGATTTACCGTAACACAAAAAATGTACCGATAAGCCTACTTTCTAATAAACCCCACTAGACGTCCGAGACCTCTTCCTTGTACATAATAAATCTTTAGGAGTCCTCTTCTAAATGCAATGGATCTCAAACATTTTTAAATGTAACATAGTATCGATGATACCGACTTATGGAGTCAAATGGGATAAAACCTTTAAAAAATTAAAGAAAAGGCTGGAAGAATTTATATAAAATATAGATAATTCAAAATAAATCGAGATAATTAGTAAACTTAATAATATTTGTGCAATGAGTGGTCATAACGCTAAGAAGCGAATTTCATTTTTCGGTCTGTTCCTATTTCGAAGTTTTTAGCTCGCTTCGCTCGCTCACTCGATCGATAGACGCAAAAGTTTGTTTGAATGTATTGATGTTTAATCTTTCGCTAAACACTACTGACTAGATTTGACTGAAACTTAGATAGAATGTACTACTATACGTCTTTTAATAGTCTACTTTGTATGTAGTTTAATAACTAACAAAGCCGCCGGTAGAAACCTATACTTACGTATTATCGTATCTAGAAAAAAATATATATTATAGGTGTTATAGCTCAAAATATATTCTAAGGAACAACTTAATGAAATAATAAAAGTTTGAGAATCCCTTTGACGTTTTAATGTGGTCTAATAATCAGAAAGAGAATAAAAAGTTCAGAGTACCGGTGGGCTTTAGCATGCCTCCAGATTGATGCCTCTCAGGACAACACGGCTCTTAACCAGCCCTTTTGGCTTTTTTACCTTTTTATCTTTACTTTGAATATTGCCTCCCATAATATGGGTCTGGGACCGTTAAAAGTTGGGAATGCGCGAGCGAGTGAATGAACTCACATATCCACGTGGTCTGATAATTTTTTTGTTTCTTGCACCCATCCGATTAGTAACAGAGTCGTCCGGAACAAGGGTTCGTGCGGCGACATTCTTTTGTTCTTTTTTTCTATGATTAAAAGTCAAAGATGTTTTGCAAAAGTACATAAGGGACCTCTGAATAGTACATAAGGGACTTCTACATTTAGATAAAACAATATAAATATTTTTTTTTAAATAGATTTAGCCCTTAGCCCAGAGAGCTTCAAAAATTGCACAGGTCGTAAAAAATATTTATTAATTTATAATTAGTTCGGATTAAAAATAATAAATTATGATTTGATTCTTCAAAATTAATCCAAGTAAAAGGCGACCAGTACAAGGGAATTAAAACTGCGTGCGCGTACCACTTCCTGCCGTCGATTGGCAGTGAAACTCATGAAAATGCACAAATCAGGGAAATGCTACGAGAAAGTGATTTATAACATAACATACCGAAAATTCGCTATTGCGTATCATCGTATCATCCAGCTTTGTTGTGGTGTTTTAATAATGACAAAATATTGTTAAGAGAAGTTTTACCAATTTTATTTTGTACCTATGCAGGGCTACATTTTTCAAGTATTTTATATTACACGGCATATTTTCTAATTGTCTCCGATAAGGTTCACTTCACTCAGCATCATCTAGTCAGTCGCAATTTCATGCTTGTGTTATACGTTTTACGTAACAACTTTTTACCTAATTGGTGCTTCGAACATAGAAAACGGTCACTTCGTTTTAGTTTTAAAGCTTACAAAGTGGTCTACCAGAGCATGACAGGATCTGAACCGACCTAGATAACAATTTCATAGTTGCATCGGTAATAAGAACCTCCAGAAATTGGTTACAATTATCTTGGTTAGTGCCTCGTAACATTTTAATAGCGGCTTCCCATTTGTGTGGGAACCCAGTAGAAGGGATATCGTTGATACCATAATGTAACGTACCCTACATTAGCTCAGCAACGTACAAATTACGGGGTACACAACACACAAGTTTTAGCTATCGAAAGGTTTTTATAGCAAGTTGTTTAGAGCAATATTAGTTTTTTTAACTTAACCCTAATTTTTAAAAGGAGCATAATATTCATGCGATTTTTATTCAGTTTCTGTTTAAAACTCCAAAGATGCTGGTCAGATCTTACAGTTTTTTATGGTATCAACTCGGAGTAGGTATGTGAATTATTTCAAACAGTATCGACCCATAATGGATGGATAAATTTAGTGATCATGCATACCTACAGTGTAAGGTAAAACCATTTCCTTTTTTGAAGTTGAATAAACAATTGTGAAAAAAACTTGAAAATCTACGTTCGCTCTTGTAAACTTAATACTCAATAGAATATCACTAGTAAATCATCAAATAATTACGTAGGTACTTAATTAACCATTGCTTTTGAATGATGTTTTAATGTATTTCGAGGTGTTGAATACGTTAGGCCGTGATGCAATAATCGTACGCCGAACGATATTATTATCTTCGTAATAGTGAAATTCTGAGGAAAATGCCTAGTTGTTTTTCTACATATGTTGTGTAAATGCTTCCCACTTTCTAGTACTTAGCAGAGTCTGACCGTCCATCAGCTTCATTTCACTGAACTGATAAAATAGATGTGCCACGATTTAATTAAATACGTGGTATTGACGACGTACGACCCGATGCAAAAATGGATTTTTATGTCAAGTTTGATTTGACACATTTCTGTTTTCAGAGCGGCAGCAGTTTAGACATGATTAGATGTTTTAAAACCCGCTCACAGCAAATAATAAAAATAGTATATGCCTTAGATATAACGGTTTGAAGTCCTAAATGCCAAAAAGGGGTCAGTGGCCACAACATCTGCCCTATCTCTGTCACGCACGGTTAACAAAAGAGTATATACTTATCTTAATCTACCCTGTCTATAATTAAAAACAAACTGCATGAATGTGTTTTCTGTTTTTATAGACTAACGCGTTGTCTGAAATAAAGAGTTATTTATTAAAAAAATTCACCTGTTATTTAAAACACAACTCAAAGGTATTATAGATATAAATTTAAATTTAGTTATAAGTAATCACAAGTGAACAAGTGATCTATTAGGATCCTTTGTTGGCTCAACTGGTACGAATTGTAATTTTCAAAATAAAAAATTCCTAGCTATTAAGCTCCTGTTAATAAAAGTACTGTTGATGAACTATTCAAAATCTCATCCTATCTTTCATCATAAAGTTAATTTATCTATAGGTATCTATAATAATATTATAAAGAGGTAAAATTTGTTTGTTTGACGGAGATAATCTCGTAAACTACTCAACCGATTTCAAAAATTTTTTCACAGATGTGTAGAATGGACTGTCCGGGTTGTTATAGGCTATATTTTATCCCGGTAGTTTCATTAGTAAGTACACCCGTGCGAAGCCGGGACGTGCTGCTAGTCAGAAATAAAGAGATCTGAATTCGTTTATAAAAAGAAAATTAACTTAAACGAAGGTGCTGCAACATGACGTTGTTGTGTTTTTGAAAGATTATGCTTCGAAAACGCCCACGCGTAGTCCAGGGATGTAACTAGACAAACTAGACATGGGTCCACAAAAAGATAACCTATAAAAGAGTGGTAAAGTCTGGATAAAAGTCTGGTAAAGTTATAAAGGTCTCCAAAGACCACTTAAAATAGAAAGATTTTCCGAAAAATATAGTTACTTTGGCTGTCTTATTAATATTGGTCTAGTAAACTTATTTTAGTAAAACGTCTGTTAAATCCGTTGTTATCTTTCTTTATTAGAATAAGAAAAACAAGAAAAAAACATTCCAAGAACGTGTTAAACCGATAAAAGAGTGGTAAATTTCTCTACTGTACCTAGTTTAAGTACTCCAAAACTAACATTCAAAACATCGAATGCATTTATAGATACTTCTAATTTATCTTTCATCAAACCCTTTAGGTGTGGGAAGATTGCTTTCGATGTTTTCCATGACTGCTTAGACGGAATTACGTAAGACGTTATACTCATATCTCAGACCAAATAAAAAATATTTTTTATTTGATCTGAGACTCATATATTACGTTGTCTTTCCTGAGGATACGACTGGCCAAGGTGAGAGGATGGATTTTGTGCTAGGCAATTCCATCTCAAAAATTTTGGTGTTCCCGTTTTTGGCCAAAATTGGTCCCTGGCCGTATAAATTAGCTGGTGTTATCTATTTGTTCAGAGTCTTGGTGTTGTCTATGTACATTAAGTATTTATTTACAAAAAGTAATGTACTTACATAATTAATAAAGCAGTCATGTAGTTACCATAATACTCGTACAATTCAGTGGCATAGCTTGGTACTAAATGACGCTGTGTAAAATGTCTTAAGAAATTTATTGGATAACCGTATGCAAATATGTTAACCTTGAATAGTTTTTGCCCCTGATCCCCTTCCCTGGCCACTTTCCCTGCAAGTGCAAGGCCCCGCTCCGTTGTCATGGATAGTTGAAGTAGTTAATTCCACTAATGCATCGTAATCACTCCTCTATCTCTACTTTAAATGCGGGAAATATTTAAGAGTTCCGTAACTCATTATTGTGTGAAATTGGGCTTTTTAAAATACATTTTTAACAAGGGTTTTAAGTTTAAATATAACTTGACTCTTAATTATAGTTACCTACTAAACAAGCTTCCATCCGTGGCTGCACGCGTTATTAAATAAAAAGACCGCGATCTATTCTTACATCACTTTATTTGAAGTTTCACTCAAATCAATGTGAGGACGTAATTAAAACACAATATTATAAACTTTCATGTACAAGCATAAGCAAATAAAATATTCTTTGTGGCTAATGGTATGAGTTTGCCCAGATATTAACAAACTTAAATCTAAATTTCCCTATTGATATTTTTACCATGCAAAATTTATCTCCTGCCTTACAACTTGCCTTATTTATCTCTTGCCTACCTTAGCGCACTTTTACATTCTTTAGCTATTTCGTTTGACATCTCGACACGTTACACACATGGGGCCTATTAAAACTTCTCAATCTCAAGATTAAAACACCCGCATGAATGCACATTTAGGTAAACGAACTTGTAACATAAAACATGTAATATTATCGATTCCTTTTAAGCGGGGCTTGGATGTACTCAATAATTATATAAAACCCGAGTAGATGTTTACTTGTTTAATATCCAGAACTTATAAATTTCAACAATTATTCTTTTCTATACGTCCTACGACTTGACAGCTCGAAATCGGAATGGCCGGCGGTCGACTACCGTCAAATTTCTCACAAAAATAAAAAAGAATCTTAATCATTATTTTAAGTCGCCAACAGTCGGCCATCCTGTTACAGGAATGTCCCTATTCCTGGACGCTCGGCCTTCCTACTAGGCATATGTCCCCATAGCCAATCATTATACAACAAAAGGATGAAACGTAAAATTAAATCAACAAAACTAACTTAAACATAATTTTCATAACAAAAAAAAAATAATGTATCTTGTAATTAGATTAGAAAATATAAATATTTTTTTTTTTAAAAGAATACAAGGGTGAGTTAGATATTCAACACTTTCTTACTTACAATCTGAAAACTAGGTAGGTAGTACATAATTTTATAATCAACCATACAAAGTAAGTATACTTAATCTGCCCAAGTTATTCAACTTAGGTAGGTATGAATGTATAAGAGCGACGGTGAAGACTGAGGACCTCTTTACTCGACGACTGCCAAAAAAAGGGTGAGCTCCGCTCCGTTGCTTATCGGTCTCGCTGGGCGAGCGTTGGCTACCCGATGCGACGATGAGCAACACGGACTCCTGTCAGTGTCAGAATGCAGCGCCGGAAACGAGTGCGACATAACCTGTCAGTGTCGGAATGTTGCACCGGAAACGAGTGCGACAACAGCTTGAATGTTTTTAAGACTTGAGTTTACATGCTACCGTTTGCCACCCTCGGGACACGGTCTGCTGGTTGACTAGTATTTTTAACTGCCGTTTGCCACCCTCGGGACACGGTCTGCTGGTTGACTGGTATTTTTAGCTGCCGTTTGCCACCCTCGGGACACGGTCTTCTGGTTGGCTGGTATTTTTAGCTACCGTTTGCCACCCTCGGGACACGGTCTGCTGGAGATGTTGAGAATTGCCGTTTGCCACCCTCGGGACACGGCCTGTTTATCTGATAAAGCATAAAGACAATAATAGTCAATAATAGTAATAACAGTCAATAATAGTAATTTATTGGTAAGCGCCTTTACATGTCAGATAATACAAAATAATAAAGGATTTTGGTGCATACCCACATCGGGGTGGACCTGTATTTAGCATAACTAGAATTGTAAACTACCGTTTGCCACCATCGGGACACGGCCTGTTATTTCATTTCAAATTTTATATTTTGTTTAATTTGATTTTTAAATTTATTTGTGTCATACATCATCATACATCATTTTGTTTTTAAAATCAAACTGACGAAAAGCTGATGTTCCATTTAACCAGATGATTTCTCTAAATAATGTAATGTTAATAATGTATGTGTTCTTCAAGTTTAATAAATACATTTTGTACGAGCTATCAGCATCATACAAAATATTGTGACCTACAAAACCTGTAGGCTATGCGTTAGCAGTATGTCTTTGGTCAAATGTTCAACATTATAACCTACTCTTATAACCTTATCATTTAATTTTAATTACTTTATTATAATCTATAGTTGCAAACTAGCACTCATTGGGTTTGGTTATTTCTCCACCCTTTTACTTACTTCACTAAACTTAGTTAGGGTAACTAGCCTTAACACATTTCATTTCATTTTCATTTTCATTTCATGGTAATAGCACTTTGTAACCATTTGCCACCATCGGGACATGGTCTGTCTTCTATCCATTGATCACCACATAATTATCATCATTCATTTCTTTTTATGCTCATTAGTATTGCATTTATCATTATCTAAATTGTAGAGGTAAGGGTTAGAATGTTCGGCAAAGGAGTTAGCCGTAGGTACTGAATCTACATAATAACGCAGTATCTGCAATACAAGATTATATTATAATCTTAGTGCAGGTCTTCTGCATCTCACCTATCTCTGTATGACATTTAAAGCCAAACACCTTGTGATATTTTTCATTAACATCATGTGCGTACTACTCATTTATATTGTCTGCTTATGCTTATGTATATCGATCAGTATCCAAGGTGCAACAAACACTGTAATTTGCAACTGTACTTTTTTTTGAGAAATAAAAAATATTATTATTATTATTATCATTATTTATCACATATTATTGTTATCTTTTATGATTTTCAAATCTGTGTACATTAACATTTAGTCAATCGCATTAGTCTCATCACTACTGCTATTAATACTGTTTTCACTTGCTTGAGGTGAACCATGACAAGTAATCAAGATTTTAGCTGATCTGCCGGGTAAATGTTCTTATACCTTTTTGTGGAGTGTCCTTCAATATTGACATTAAAATATAAAAAAAATAATTAAGTTACAGTAGACGGTCGATTTATTATAAAGATCGTTTTGCACTTGATCAAACAGTTTGTAATCGTTACGCAGGTAGTGATACAACGCGGATGCGGTGCGGTTGCGTGTGCGCACGCGAGTACCGCTACTAGTATTAATCTCGGACAAATACATGTCAGTAAACGATAGCTTTTATTCTAGTCCAATACTTTAACGTACTTGGTTTAGTTGACTTACTTTAACTAAAACGGCTATTATATCTGTTACGCTACCACATAAGAACAACAAGAAAAAAACATTTATAAAACTTAAACATTGTTAAATCTTTATGAATACTTAACATGAGTATTATTTTGATACTTTATCAGTATTTTCCTATTAAATCAGTGGGTTGTCCGCGTCTGATTAAAGATATAAAGCCACTAGAAGTAGAGCTCAAACGGACATTTACCTTTTTTTTTATTTTTGTACTAGCAGTACGTCCCGGATTTGCACGGGTATCTTAAAGAAACTATAACGGATAAAATATAGCCTTTAACCACCCCGACAATCCATCTTACACATCCATGAAATAATTTTTAAAATCGACTCAGTAGTTTCGGAGATTACTTCCGTCAAACAAACAAACGGTTTAATGAGTAATAGAGCAGGTACACACATCAACAAAGTCTAGGGATATTGTACATTTCATTAAATATCTAAAAATCGGTGAAGAATTTTTAAAAACAGTAAATGGCAAAATGGTAGGTAATTTTAAGGTCTATAATAATAAAATAAAACATTATGTAATTCTTTTGTTTTTAATATTAATAATATTATTTTTTTAAATCCATAGAAAATTTTTATGATAAAAATAATAATTTCTTACTGTTTTTTTATTAAATTTAAAATCTAATTTTAAGTTGTTGTTGTTGCTACCTCTTACATTAATTACACATCGATATTTTTGGTTGATACTTAAAATTAAATTGCCAATTTCTTATTGCGGAGTTGTCGGTGAGCGGCCGCGCGGTATGGACATTAGCATTATCGTGTTTGAGTAAAAGTTCTTAGCCCATTTGGATTCCGTGAGGGACAACGACAGATTCTAGTACCTCCTCGTGGTATTTTTATGCAGTCATGTTGCCTTGGATCCAAACGAGCTGGGTTCGTGCGCCAAGATGAATTTCTGCCCAAAGCGTGATTATTACGCCTTGGTAAGGGGGGACCTCTTGAGGGTGCTGCAGGCGACTAACTCTTCCTAGGGTTTGGCAAACGCGTGTTCTTCTTGAATCCGGATGAAAATTAAACCGGAACTCATCGATGAACAGTACCAAAGACAATGTTCGTCACTCGATGTTAAATGCTCCCGAGCTCGCTAATGCAGCCGACCGCGATTGCCACGTCGCAACGCTGTAACATGCAACGGTCTTCGAACATGAAGACCAACTTCATGCAACCTCATTTGCACGGTTTGGACGCTTATCAGCAGCTGGGGGTCCCCCTAGAGCCTTTTTACTAGTTACATCGCTGTAAAATTCAGTGGTCTTCTAGCGGTCATTTGGAAAAATCAATCCTGTCTCTGCGTAGTAACACCGAATCTAACCTTGGGCAGTTTTACTACATCCCCAGTACTAAGATAACGTGATCACAATCCTGTTATCACGTCTTGGCTGGCGTGTATGGCCTCAGCAACAACGCGTTCAATAGCACCATTTTCTAACGTGCCCACGGCTCACGGGTTTCATCTCGACTCAAATGACGATGTAAAATTGCTCTTTAAACTCATACGGCCCAACAAATCATAAAATAAAAACAATACAATCCCTTTTTCAATAATTAATTTCAATAAAACAATTTAATTTTTTCTCGTCGAAACACACCTCTAACAATTTTGCCTCCGAACTATTAATAATTCTTTTTTTTTTAATTTCCATTTAAAAAAATTGAAAATAGAATAAAAGAGGTTTCAATCGGTATATAAACTTTTAATGAAAACAAACAAGATTTTAAAATATCAAAGCGAAAATAATGTGGTACTAAGATATCCCTAGACTTTGTTGATGTGTGTACATACAAACACTTACATATTTACAATAGAACACAGGAACATTCTTTGAAGTTAGTTACAAAACTGATTTTTTATTTTGTAAGTTTTAGTTTTGAGGTATTCCTCGCACAGAGTGCACCTAAGCTATTTCTCACAGCGCAACTGTTTAGGTGCCATTCTTCCAGTATTATAAGTTATACTTAAAATTGTAGGTATGTTTTCTCTACGCTCTCGTAATACATAACATTGTCTTGGATAACCAAGTAGCTTATGGTAACTTTACGAACATTGTAGCTAATCGGTCCTTCCATGCATGCGTGCACAAAGGAAGTATGCATGATAGTTGGTTTCTGTTTCAGCACTTCATTTAATAAGACAGCCTTTGCATAATAAACAAACAATAATAAATAACAACGGTAATATATTGTTACTGTGCACGTCCCGGCTTTGCACGAGTGAGCTTATGAAACAACCGTGATAAAATATAGCCACAGTTTGACAATACATTCTAAACACCAGTAAAAGAATTTTTGAAATTAGCTGAGTAGTTTCAGAGATTACCTCCGTCAAACAAACAAACCAAAATTACCTCTTTTTAATATTAGACTGGACAATCGAAATCGACAATACTTTTACGTGAGTAATTCCCGTTGTATTCATTTAATGTCTGGACAATGGAAGTTATCTCTGGCGATACAGATCGCCACGAGATCGCCACTATTATAGTAGGTAATATTATCTACACTGACGTTTAAAGGTGCATCCACTGTGCTGTTGCAGGGTTTTCAATGCTACCGTGGTAACGTTGTTGATGACTTTGCACGACAAAATCTCAAACTTCTGGTAGGTAACGGAACAATTAATGTTTGACAAACAAGATCTGGAAAAAATCCCAGTCGTAATCATATTTTTTCTTGATTTTTAAAATAAAAAAGGACGGAATTATTTGTATATATTTTTCTGAGAAGTTTTTCGACGTGAAGAAAGAAAAAACGAAGAAAGCTTTAGGGCCCCCGCAGACGGCCGACTTTTTGTAGGTCGAAAAATCGGTCATACCTACGAAAAATTTTGTCACCGACTCTCTTGTCGGTGCTAGTGAGGAGACAGTACGCATACTCGCATACTCACTTCTACCTACGGGATGACCGTAGGTAAGAGTGAGTACGTATGCGAGTAATTCCTCTAAACAATTTTCCATTTATTTATTTAGTTACCTACTTACGTATGTAAGTTCCATAATAATTTTGCCTGGCTAATTGAAAAATCGCGGTCAAATCAAAAACTCTGAAATAAAAATCGTAATTTTATAAAAGGTTGTAGTAAATTACTTATTGAATGTACGTAATTAACAAAAAGTAAGTAGATAGGTACCTATCTATCCAATTAAAAGTCATATTTTTATGACTTAGTTGTAGGTATTCACTTTAGAATGATCTTTGTTTCCATTTATTCAAAAAGCATAATTGAGTAGGTAGGTAGGTACCTATGCAGAAAATACGTCAATGTCAAAAATGCTTTTAAAAAAATAAGGTCCATCTCAAAAATACTATTAAAGAATTAAAACCCCTTTTGTCATATCATAATTGTGTGCTTTGCAGAAAAAACTTTTTTGCTAAAAATACTTTAAGCCAAAAATACTTTTGAAGAATAATAATCTCTTTGTTCATCCAACCAAATAAAAAGCATTACGGCGTAATACGCCGTAATATACGTGAATTGATATTTCCAGGTAAAATACTATGTAGAAAAAGACTTTTTGGCGCACTCGCGCTCGCTCCGAATGAAGAAGAAAGTCGGACCCTTAAAATACTTTGAAGGTATTGAGCCCTGGTTTTTAAACGCACTTGCAAGCCCTGGTACTCGATTTTACAAGTATGACCCATCCCTAGTCGGAATGCACCGATTTTATTTCTCACCGACTTTTTTGGCGCCTACAAGGAAAATCATTGTAACCCATTTTTCACTACTTTTTAGGGGAGCGTGTTAAAGTTTCAAAAAATTCATTTAAGTCTAATAATGACTGTAAATTATGTTGCAATTTTGTTACTGTTATCTTATTATGAATGGGCTAGATTATTTTTCGTAACTTTACATAATAGTTCATTGAAATGTTACTACCATGAGCTTTGCATTTGTAAGAGGACGCAATTTTATTTTTAGGACATGTGTGGGGGGTCAATAAAAGCTTAACCTCAAGTTTGTGGGGTCGCCACTCTTGCTCCCCGGCCGCCATTTTGAAAAAAAGGGATGAAAACTCTTATTTTGCGAAATCTCTTAAACTTTGCTTCTTACAAAAAAAATGACAAGACATAATTTGTAGCAAATTGTTTTACCTACCAATATGTTGCTATAACTTTTTGCCATAAATCAACTAAAAAAGAAGTTATAAGCAACAACGTTAGAAAATATTTATAAAAATAATACTTTTTGCTCTTTATCTTGTTTTTATTCGTTTAACAATAAAGAGATACGAAAGTCACATTTAAAAATTGAGCTCAGATACGCTCAGCACGAATATGATTCTAACTCAATTTGGCCAAAATGTGAGTTACAATATTTTTCCTTGCAGTAGTCGTTTTGTCAGTAGGTATGACCGATTTTTCGACCTACAAAAAGTCTGCCGTCTGCGGGGGCCCTTACTGTACTATATAAAAAATACTATATAACACTACTTACCTATATTAAAAAAAGTAATTGCCTGCTCATAAATAAAAAAATAGTTTATTAAGTAATTTGTTACTGAAAATAATTAATTCGATTTTAACTTAACTATTGTAAAATTTTATAATTTATAGTCGATATTTTTTATTATTTAGTTGTTGCTTGTTGTGTAGAGTTACACACGAATGAAAACAATCAAATAAAGGTAAATAAGTGAGTTATTTCTCGTGTGTTGTAGCAAATTAGAATAGGTGAGTATGGTAAGTAAATGTTTCGTTCTGGTTAAATATGTATACCTAAACCTAGTTAGTGAGAACTGGGAATACGAAAATCACGTTTGAATATTACGACAGTCGCATTATAAACTCGCAGTACGATTAACTCGAGTATAATGATGGGGCTTGCTCGAAGTTATTTCATGAGCAAAAACAAAAGAGATTGCGTTATTAATTACATTTTATTACATAACTTCACGCGTTTATTTGCCTGATTAGTTCAATGCTAGTTGGAAGCGGTGAAACTTCATTTTTTATCATGTACATACTCGTACATCACCTGGAATTTATCTTATGATGACGCAAGTATCGACTGATTATTCGCATAGAGAAGACATTTGTCGAGTAACTCATTAGTGTCATTAGTGTAGTCAAATGTGGCATAATAATGCCGCATTTACTATCTTCAAACAACTACAAAGAGTTGATTATGCAGTCATGGAAACGCTGTCATCCCTGCCCAACACCATGTACTAACATGTATTACCAATAGGTATTTCTCATAATATTACATAATATATTTATTGGTAGGTATTTACCGGAATTACCTTTATATAATTTCATTCTGACGTTTGTATATTCATGATTGTGTACAAAAAATAACTGATCTTTACGCAAGTTTATAGAAATTTTATATATTTAACGATGTTGTTATTCTTACTGATAAGTCCATAAATTATGTAAGTAACAGAAATATTTTACAAGAATAATCAAAACAACTAAAGATAAACGACTAAAACTGAATGCTAACTAACAACCACTCAAGTAATATTGTATTTAATTGAATTACCTTTAAACTTTAATCAAGATTTTGTAAAGTGGCCATCTTTTTATTTTGTATCTCTTCTTAATAAATAATTAAATGAAGCTTTTATTTAATTATATTGTACTATATACCTAGTATGGGATATAAACGAGTGAGATACGTACATATTTTTGAATCGTATTGTCCTGCAAATAGGTGTGAGAGTGGCTCTGCGATAGGTGCGATGAGGACGGGGTGGTGTTTGAAATTCTTTCAGGCGTAAAAATGAATGTTATAAATGATCACGCGCACCGAAGTAATTATCATATAAGCTTGAAGGCCACTGCGGTATCCACGACTGTTCGATAATACATTGAAAATAAGTATAACGTGCAATCGCCAGAGGAGAGCAACAATGGATTGGCTGAAATTGGTCGGTATTACTTCAAGAGTGATGTGCTTGTGAAGTTGTGAAATGGACTGTTTTCGTGGAAATGTGCTAGTGTGGGTGTGACAGTGCCGGATGAAATGGAATTAAAAGTACTCCAGACTGGTGCACGATTAGGTCCCAATAACTCGCACTCTAAGTACCATAAAGTACTTATTTCATGATAAAGGCATGGTACCAAAGACGTAAAAGACTTCTATGTATTCTTACTACGAGTATATCTCTACATTTGATTTATCAATTAGTATATTTTTCTTCTTCTTTCAACTTTTATGTGGAAAGGTTTAATATTTGTGATAGTAAGTAAAAGTTATGCATCATATTCATGAGCAATTAATCTATTAACCTTATCGAAAAGTAGGTAATAATTTGATTCATGAAACTGATGATCTTTCATCAGTTCAAATATTTTTCATTACATTTGTTGCTAATATTTACCTGAACTAGAAATTTAGTACACCCATATTTACAGCATAACAACGTAATTTATCGCGTAGATTTATGATTTAAATAAAAAAAATTAAGCACCTACCAAAACAAAATAATGACAACAGGTAGGTAGGTGAGTGCGACTTTTGAAGCTTTTTGGAACCTACCTGTGAAGCAATAAATAAAAGAGCAATCTAAAAAGATTTTCCTTAGAAGTTCCAAAATAAACACCCTTAATTGAGGAACAGTAATATTATAGTAGAACATCGAATCTTACAAAAGCTAGTAAGCTAGTTGTCAGTTAGTAAAGTCCTAATAACTCGATGCAAGATTCTTGCGCCTGAATCACCTCATACTCTGGGTTTAAAACTAATTATCTTGGAAAATTCTGGTCTGATTTCCATCAAACTTGGCAAAGAGAGCTCTCGATCAAGTCTCCTTTCAAAATAAATAAATTCAAATTACCTCTTCCGGTTACAAGGAAAATCACATCTTAAACTTATTCGACCCATCTTTTTGGTCGTGGTTAAAAGTGCCGCGCTGACTCTTTTCAACATCGCTGAGAAACATTTACCAGCCGCCATAAATAGAATTAGATTACCTAGTTATTGTTAACTTTTACCACCCACTCAGCTGGGAATTTATATATAATCAATTAGTGTTGAGATGGCGTATAGAAATAAACTATCTACTTAATAGATTTAGCGATCTGTTACAAAGTCCCATTTACACGATGCGAGATTTTTGCCTGTTGCATACATTGAATTGACGCAATATTTGACTTCCATGTCAAATATTGCATATTGCCAAGTCGTGATCACAGTCAATTTAATAGCCAAAAACTTGCATCGTGGAATCTTTAATCGTGTATCTTAAACTTGTAGATTAAATCATTGTTATGGTAATTAAAAATAACGTTGTATTCTTTTTGTTATAGTTCGCTCTTCTGGTAGCAGTTTCTTCTGTAAATGTCAATGCAGAAGCTAAGTAAGTACTTTTATATTTTCCATATAATAAGCCAAACCAAGTCAAGCAAGGCCGCAAAGTTTTGACACTAATTTTTTCAGAGCTAAAAAAATATTTTATTTTATCCACAGCTAACTAGAACTTAGTAAATTAATACAAAGTAATTGTAATAGTACACAAGAAATAATAATTAACTATTATCAAAGCCCTCTAAACTATTTAGTACTTATCAAAACTTTGTTATGACCTGACGTATTTTTATCTCACAAATTGAAAGTCTCTTTTCTTCCTTTTAATAGTTTTAACCTAACCACCTAGGAAAATATAGTTGGCCGACTAAACCAAATACTTGATGATCTTATTTGACATAATGTTAGTTGCTGGCGTATAAACGTTTGTAAGGGCTGATCGTAAAACGAAATATTTCTTGGGAAATCAAACAAGTCGTTTTAATATCAACCCTTGCATACAGGCGAAAGAGGACTTTCACTCATTATGTCACATTAGCTAAGCGATGGAAACTGAGGACATTGTCAATGTCAGTATGCCGCGCAATCGCGATTAATTGGTATGTTTCACCGCTGTGCGTAATTGAACAATGAACCTACGCTACGACTAACCAACCGCATCTTCTATGCGCGCCATTAGAAAGCACAATTCGACGACACCGCGTAGGTAGGTACCGGTACTACAAATATCACTACCGGTGAAATATGATGTACACAATAGTGATACTAACAACGAGTGTGATGGATGAGCAGTGACGCGGTGGCGACGTCACGATGACTTCGATAGCGAAAGCTGCTGCCGTGACTCGCGTGGAGCCATTGACTCCGCTAGACGGAACCTCCGCGATCATAAAAAGCGAGCGCCGCGCATGCATGCGATCATCAGTTAACTACCGAATGCCGGCATTGTAATTTCCTTTTGTTACAGGAAAAAGATCCGCATACATCTACCGCAGAAAGTCAAGCATATCCATCATCATAAGAAGATTTACATAACGAACCATCCCGCCTCGTCTCAGTATGCCCCAGCGTACATGCCGAGCGCGGAGGGCGCGGTGGCGGTGCCCACGAGCATGGCACTGCCGGCCATCGCCAGCCTGCTGCCGCTCAACTCCGTGGAGCTGTATGACGAGGGGTCCATGCCACACCGCGGCGCCGGCTCCAAGCTCGTGCCGTTGTACCGCGCCCGGGGCTACTACGGCCCTCACCCCGCGGACATCGACGATCAAGAGTACGACCTGGCGCCTCCCCCAGAACCGACAGAAAACACCTACTTACCTTCTGCCTACTCTGATTCTCCAGCCCCCAGCCGTCCTCCAAAAAAGGTTAAGATTATAAAAGTAAACGGTGAACCTCCGCGTAAGAAAGCGCCACACAAAACTAAATCGAAACAGCAGCGCCCAGCACCGCGACCAAAGCCTCAGGACGATGAACATCCAGTAACCAATTTTCACGAACAATTTTATGCTGACTTGGATGGATCTGGAACAATCAGAAAAATTCGGAGACCTCATCGGGTTGAAAAAATAATAGATGGAGATACCGAACATATTCACACGTATAGCGAAGAGCACATCCACAAGCTGGTTTATGACGACGGTAGAACTGATCCGGTCGTCGGCAGCATGTCTGCGCTTGCCGGTCACTCACATCATCCTACGCGATACAGGAACCATCATTCTTTAATAGCTTACCCTTCGGATACTCTTACTGGCCTTTCAGCTCTCGGTTCGATGGGAACTCCGTCTCATTTAGAATACTCTGCTTACAACCCCAGAGAGGTCACTCATGATCATATATTCCATGATCATGGAGAAATCCCTCCTGACGTTGATGTAACTAGAGAACAAATGTCCTACCCCCCAAAGGTCTCCTATAATAGTCAAGGTATCAGAGTTGGTGGTGTCGAACACAAGGGTTATAAAAAGTTCGGATCAAAGTTAGGTAAACATAAATCGCAAGCTCCAACAGATTATTCATATTATGAGAGCATGTACTCGCCCTATAACAAACCTCGTTCCGTGCCCCGACCAACAAATCCTCCGGTATTTTATGGGATCCCTACTGAACCGACCCTAGGTGACTTTAGGAAATTCCAGTCGATTCCGTCATTTAAAACAAAAGATAAAGGTAATTTCAAAACACGCACTCCAGCTCCACCCCTTTATTTTGGGCTGGGAAAGCAAGCGTCTGATTATGTTCCCCAAACCAATTTTCCCGCTCCTTTCGCTGTGTCCTCGACAGTCGTGCACGACTATAAACCCAAGCACTTCCTCGGTGCTGGAGCTGAGCTGCCCCCGGTGCGTAATTTTGGACTAAATAAGTACCAAGACCCCTTGCTAAACTTCAAGGACAACAGTTATAAAAATAACTTTGACTTTGATTCGCTCTCTTCATCATCGAATATATATACAGCAGAGGAGAACATAAGTAATCCTGTTCCAACTTTTCAAGGTAAAAAAGGCAAAAAGAAATCTGTTTCGACACAAAACTTAAACTTTGGGGGACTTGAACATCAAACTACTGTCGATCATCTAGGCAACAAAGGTTTACCTTATTTGGGCAGCGAAAGTTCTGCGCTTAATTTAGATCAATACAATAATTTTGATCCGAACAAAGCTATCGATTCTGCCACTTCAACTCCTTACACAATTAAAGAATCTTCTCCTGTACATTCGTACTACTCAGCAATGGCTTTAAAAGCTTTACAAAGTGATCCGCTATCAGTGGGCGAAGCGTCCAATGATCATTTTCAGTATGCGGAACCTCCCCCTTCTTCCAGCACCGAAGCCCCCATGTTGTCAACGACGGTGCCGCCGTCTTTTGAACAATATTTTCTTGAAATTGATACCACGGAACCAGTTCCCACCGAACCGACAGACTACGTAGAAACGCGACATCGGCAAAGGCCGAAGGAAACCAACCATAGCACGACGAGCACTCACAAGGATACTAGACAAAAGTATTCAGTGTTAGACTTGCCAGAAAAGGATTATAAGAGTGCAGATCGGCCTGTGGCGCCGACGCTCACAGCGCTCCATCATGCTACAAAATACTCGTACAAGCATGGCACCGACATGCCCCGGTCGACGGGCAGTCTGAAGTATGGTGACCGAATCTGAAAACAATGTTATTAACGGATTTTGCGTTTAAGTGCTATTTAAAGTAGTCATTAGGTACTCATGTCGTGATCTTAGGTGTGATGCGGTAAGATACCGTGGTGTGTGAGATAAATTATTTTCAAATCAAAAACGTAAACATGCGCCTATAAAAACGCGCTGCTGGTACGAGTACGGCTTTAGTAAATCAGTTCATACAGTGCGAACGATAATGGTTTTCATGCATTTTACTCGAACTCTGACGAAGTTATAGAAATAAATAACTAAGTTAAATTTTAATCCCTTTTATTTGTTAGGTCGTGCCACAGATAAAATAATACTATGTACCTACAGATGGTCCATCTAGAACATTAATTTCACTCCAATTTTCTTCGGGCTATTTTTTGTGTTTATTTTTCGGTGTCCCTAGCAGTGTTTAGGTCTTGCCTGCAATCAAAAATAAGTAACTCCAGCTAATACACTTATTACTTATACATAGTATTATATTATCTGTGGTTGTGCTCAGTAATGGGCTTCGTCTATACAAAAACACAACACACAACTGCCCTCGACGCCTTCTGAGTTTCAGCTGCATTCACCGCTAAATGCTATGATAAAACTAACAGGAGAACAGTGAAAAGGTATAAAAAGTTTAATCAAATTTAATAGCAATGAGGCAATATTTGGTTTTCTTTTATGCCTTTTTTAATTTCTTCGTGTGAGTACACTTGTATCATAGAACTTACATTACATTACCCACGTAGCGAAGGTCTAAACTGAGTATGTTTTTGAATGTTTCCTTTTATGTGCTGGCATCTATGGCAGCCTAAAAGCTCCCTCACCAAGGTTTTTCACTCTTTTCATACGAACTTCCTGTTTTAATATTTAATCAAGAAGCCGATGCTCCAATTTCTAACAGTTTCGATATATTTTGTACCTACTTAGAGGAAATCTATTTGCCTAGTTCACTCTTATTTTATTGTATGCAACAGGAAAGAATCAAATGTGAATTTTTGGTGCGTTTCTTTATCATAAAACAAATAAATTCATTGGAAGTGTAGTCGTGTATAACGCAGCTTAAAGCTCCTGAGAACAAACAAGTTCCGAGAGAATGGTCTGAGTTACATAACGTATTACGATGTTGGGTCTCCTACTCTCAAAACCGAAACTGATATCAACATTGTGCCACTAAACGCAGGTCAGCTTATTATATTGGCAAATGTAGAGAATTCATTCCACCAACGTAAACTAAACTAGGATTATACGTTGTATCTGTATCGTTTTTGGTTTTCTTGCTTCGGCAGTGACGTGCACTATTACGTAGTGTTGCTTGACATATCCTAAGGTTAAGTGCTTTGCATTTACTAATTTAAGAAAGTACGTAATTGCATAACTCTGTTTTGATTTTGTTTATTAAATATAATAATGGTGTCTATAGCTATACCTACGATATTTATCAACCTCTATATACTTTCTTTTACCTCTAAAGGACATCACACACAGCAGCTATAATATATATTACGGTATATTACATCCCGGGATATATAGCTGTATATTATCGTAAGCTATCACACACACAACATATACTGTAATCTACCTTTCGGATCATTTCATTGACATACGTCACTATTGACGCACAGTCCAACTGCTGAAGTGTTGTAAAGGTGTTCTTATTTTTTAAATTTTTCATACACGGAAAGTACGTATATATAATATCTATATATAATATGTTTTATTGAGATAAGGAACAAAATAAAAAAACAGACAGAAACAAAAAATCTAAAATGTATCTACATAATAAGAATTACATAAAGATTTCTAAGAAATGTCTACCGCTCTCTGGGATACAGCCGTGATCATAAAAATACCTACACTACTTAAAACTAATTTAATAAAAATGAACACTGTATTCTAAACTATATGTATATAATATTCTTATTTTTTCATTACTCATACACGGAAAGTACGTATAAATATATAATTTTGTGATTATTTCCGGGAGTCAAGATCAACCTTTTCCGAACTTCATTAAAAAAGATATTAAGAAAAATAATACCCACATGCGAAAGAGTATATCTTCCGAAGAACGACTTGCTGTATGCTTAGGGTAAGAATGAAATGAAAGTATAAAATAATCATCAAATTTTTGAACATCCTTTACGAAGCGAAATATATCGAGATATACTGAGATATGTCGAGCTATATCGAGCTATAAATATATATTTTCGTATCGCACGGTATCTTAAGATACGAAGATATGAAAATTATATTATAGCTGCTGTGTGTGGTCTCCTGTCAATTTCTATAGAAAGATGTAATGAGATATATCGTGCTATAAGATATATCTTCATATTATAGCTGCTGTCTGTGATGTAGATTATACCAGTACCTACCCACCTACCATTTACATTTTTCATCATGCCTTTTTCTTGCTTGATAAGTGTCAAAAAGCTTTTTCTTTTTGTTATTCTGAGGCAGTTTTAGAATGAAACGAGAATAATGGGTATTAAATATTTTACTTAAAACAAAATCAACAATAACTTAAAATACTACTTGTACTTTTAAAACATCTTAAATTAAATATAGGTAGGCATCCGAAGACTATGACTTAGTTTGTGATAATTCGCTATTCGATTCGGTGAGTAGTTCATTTCTTGTAAGGTCCCCCTCCGTGGCCAGCGCCGATCGCGTTAGTGTAGCTGTCACCCCCGAAGCCACCGAGGCCTCCGTGGCCCCCGCCGTGACCACCTCCATGCCCGCTCCCGCTGGACCCGAGAGAGCTTATTAAGCTGTAACTACCTCCACCGTGGCCTCCTCCGAATCCACCTCCACCGTGTCCTCCAGAAAACACGCCGCCTCCATGCCCTCCACTTCCGATATTATCGTAGCTGCTCAGACCAGAGTAACTGCCGTGTCCGCCCCCGCCGCCGCCGCCGCTGTAGCTGTCACCGTGGCCTCCACCACCGAGACTGCTGTAGCTATCGTGACCACCGGAATATCCTCCGGCTCCCCCGCCGAAACTGTCGTGGCCCCCAGAGAAGCCATGGCTATCTCCACCACCGCTAAAACCGCCTCCGATATCATGGCCACCTCCATGTCCGACACTGTATCCACCTCCCGATCCACCTCCAAAGCCACCTCCAAATCCACCGCTACTATGATCATGTCCTCCATGTCCACCACCGAAGCCACCGCTGAATCCACCGCCGAATCCACCTCCGTGTCCGCCCAAATCGTAACTATCTCCTCCGCCATGACCGCCGCCGCCTAAACTGTAGCTGTCTCCACCTCCGTGTCCGCCGCCACCACCTAGGCTGTAGCTGTCTCCACCTCCGTGTCCGCCGCCACCACCTAGGCTGTAGCTGTCTCCACCTCCGTGTCCGCCGCCACCGCCGAAGCTGTAGCTGTCTCCACCTCCATGCCCGCCGCCAAAGTCACTTCCTCCATGTCCACCGCCAAAGTCACTTCCTCCATGTCCGCCACCTAAGTCATAGCCTCCGTGTCCTCCTCCAAGGTCTCCACCTCCGAAATCGCTTCCTCCGTGTCCACCGTGACCGCCACCTCCATGTCCTCCGAGGTCGTATCCCCCGCCGCCGCCACCGCCGCCGTGTCCTCCTCCGAAGTCATATCCGCCACCACCACCTCCTCCGTGGCCGCCCCCGTGTCCTCCCTTGAGATGTTCCACAAATCCTCCGTGCAAGTGATCGATCAGGCCGCCTCCGCCCCCGTGCCCCCCTCCGCCCCCGTGCCCCCCTCCGCCCCCGTGCCCCCCTCCGAACCCACCGCTGTACCCGCCGCCGCTGTGGTCATCATGATGCTCGTGGACAATCACTTCCTTAAAAGAGTGATGCTGCTCAGGTATATGAACCCGGATATGAACGCTGAAACAGAAAACCAGGATGAGTAAAGCTAATCAATTACATTTTGTAACTTCTTCGCAATAAGTAATAACACAACAGTGCTCGAATTAACAATGAGATTTCATAACAGAACAATTGATCGCAAAGCCAGGTCAAACATGTACGAGTGAGAACAAAGTGTAAGGATAGATCTGTCATTATAACACAATAGGTTGATTTTCACTATTTACCACAATGAAAAGACGCGTGAGAATCTCTTAGAAATCTCTACCAAATTGCTCCAACTACCGACATCGTTTTTGCGGTTCTGCGCCTTCGTGTAGCGTGACTAATTGTATTCAAACTTGTGTAGAATGTTGATAGAGCGCTTAAAATAAATTTTGGAGAAATTTGGTAGACACGGAACATGCAATACACACATACATAATAGATTTAATGAATGGTAGGTACTAACTGTTCATGTCCAAAAGTCGCCAGGCAGATGCCAATGCAAGACAGAAGTACACAGCTCAGCTGAAATAATATCCAAAGTTAGAAATTGTTCGTGTCTATAATTATTGCATCCAACTCAAGTAGGTACAAGTGTAGGTATAAGATAATGAGTAGTTAAAGCAGCACTTATATGCAAGAAATTGAAAGTGGAAGTACCTATCTGAGAGTACTTTAAAGATAGTATCGCTTGTTCAAAAGACGTGCTCACAACAACCGTCTATCTTTCTACTTGCACTCTTAAACTACACTTGCGTAATCTGAATTTATATACAAGCTTCCACCCACAGCTTTACTCACGTGGTACTTGAGATTCAGATTATGATAAACCAATAGGATAGATAAGTCTAAAATAACAATCCAAATAAGTAAGTATGTAATGTTTTTTGTTGAAATAAATGTTTTAAGGAGTAATTAACAAACCCATGATTTGCTTAGAACAGTTACGAGTTAGTACGGAACTGTGAGAAGGTACTCTCTCTACTTTACTACTTTAACTTCACTCAAACACTCGTGTGTGAGTAAAGTTAAAACAAAATAAAAATAAGGAATACCCAGAAAATAAAACTAATAATACATCGATGATACTTTTTTAGACGACTTCCGATCCATCAATTTAAAACTTATAGAAAACCCATCACTTTTTTGACGCTTATCAAAATAACAAAGTGGTTTAAGGCTTTAAGAATTATGTGAGTAACATTATATTTCGTTAACATTATTTGTTTGTTTAATAATAAATAATCACTGGTAGGTATTCCCTTAAAAAAGTTAAGAGAATCTCGCAGTCATGAACAAAAATGCACCTTGAGAGAGCATAAAATTGCTCTGACGACGTGAACTGAAGCCGGTTTTTATAAAAAAATTACCACTTGTTAATTACACTCACCCCCAAAAAAAATAATGGATAAGAGAAATCCAAAAATACTAGGAAACATAAATGTTAAAATACTAGGAAGTTAATTTGTTGATGACCGGATATTCGGGCCAGATCATTACGTTTTGGATCCGCATTGTATCAAGCCGGATCCAAATTGCTTTCCCGGTAATGGACAGTAGGTATTGTGATGAAAAGTACTCACGGTCAAGCGAGGTGCCATGATGCCTAAGAGAGCTACTCCGCTTCCACCGACTCTTAAAGACGAAGGCTGTATGAGTTGTGACCCCGTAACTCGTGAGAGCCTTTTATATAAACGGTGAATGTTCGCAACCCCTACTTCTTGCGCTTAAAAGCTAATTCGCAAAATCGTAATGTTTTACCATTTAAAAAATGTCACCTGTCTCGTATTTGTTCCAAATCCTTAATCCCAATGAATCTTGCACTCAAGTCGTTTTGCTCTTATTGTTACAATTACGCTCTCAAACTCGAATAAAAATAAACCAAGACATTCGTATCAAAATAACGAGTTGTTGTTTTAGCTTTTAGAAAAAAGTGTATCTATCATTCAATTAGGAACTGCAAATCGGAAATAGCACATAATCTAACCGAATGGATACTGTTGATATTTACCACGTAATAATTGCGAACGCAAACATGTTTGGTCCAGTCTGTTACATAAGACTCATTTGTGAAAACACGGGACCTGAATTGAATGGATGTGTATTATTTTGAATGCACTTTTATGAATGAATATAATGATTATAAAACGGTAAGTAATGACCTACCGTATACTTTTGCAAGCAATACATGTAACGATGTATGATATGAATTATAGAGATTTATGTGAAATGTAATAATTAATAATGTTCAATAATAAAAACATCACCATCGCCATTAAATTGTACCCCATATAAAAATTATTTAAGGATATTGAAGAATTTGAGTAATTTTTTATATTTGCAACAAAAGATTATCTAAGTATCTTATCACAGCGTTTAAGCTGCTAAGCTTGAGACTATATGACGCTGTGTAAAATATTCAAGGATATTTATGTATTATGTATTTATTAAAACAACAAATGAGATGAGAAATTTTAAGAAGTTCAATGTTTTTCAGTTTCCGTTTTTTTTGTGAAGTACCTATCAGTAATGTATATCATCATCATTCCCCTGCCCTTGTCCCACACTAGGTGGGGTCGGCACAACATATTTTCTTCTTCCATTCATCTCTATCATTCGTCAATTCCGTATTCACTCCTCTCACATTCATATCCTCTTTCACACAATCCATCCACTTCTTCCTCGGCCTTCCTCTACTTGTATATCCATCCACACTCATGCTCATAACTTTTTTAGTTATATGACTTTCATCCCTCCTCATTACATGACCATACCATGCTAATCTGGCACTCCTCACCTTTTCAGTCACAGGTGCCACTTTCAAACTTCCCCTTACATACTCATTCCTTATTTTATCCATTCGCGTCACTCCACACATCCATCTTAACATACGCATCTCAGTAGCATGCACTCTCCTTTCATCAGTCTTCTTCATTGCCCAACACTCCGATCCATACAACGCGACAGGTCTTACTATGGTCTTACTATCAGTAATGTATATATTCACAATAAAACAAAACATTGAACATTGCTCATACGAATGAACGAAGAAGAAAACATGAAAATTGAGACAATGGTAAAGTATTTACAGCAAAGGAATAGAATAAGATTTTTATTAGATAGGGATAATGAAAATAGAAACGCCTACGGCGAAGCTCATAGATGAACTAGCTGTTCCCTACGGCTTCCCTCGTGCATCGAGTCAGAGTTTATTATTGTAAATTATCCATAAACACGTAACGTGAAATCACAAAATTTAAATTGATTGAACCAATTTCAAATAGACATATTAAAAAATCCTATTAAAATTTTCCAACGGAACTTGATCCTAACCAATCCTTTAGAGGCCTTAAAATTAACCCCGAAGCCCCTATAGTAACCGAGAAAATACAATCATCAGCGATACACTGCATTTTTTTTACAATTCTTACTTCTCAATTAAAAAAAACGACATACCTCCATTTTACCTCTAGAGTAATAATTTTAAATATATTATTATAAAATATGTTTAGTATAAAGTATGTTTATTTTTAATAGCAGATTAAATTGCACTGCTGGGCAAAGGACTCCCATATCAGATTGTTTTACTTAAGGGTTATCTTAGATTCTAGGCATAGAGCTTTAAAAGTAGAGCTTAAGTTAAAAATAGCTAACAAGTAGGTCCATTTTTAGATCTAGTTTTCTGAGATAAATACGACATGGATTTAAAATACTTTGTAGTAGGTTATCACAATCACAATCATGGAATAACCGCAATTTCAATACATACTTGCAATGTTTTCGTTAATGCCATTGACCATTGTTTCCTTTTTATAAATAGAAAAATGATTACATTCAGTTTGTTGTAAACATTTTGCTAGAGGACTGAAAAAGTCGTTTCGTGCTTTTCTGCTGGTAACCATTTCATGGATTGTAACGATTTATTTTAAAAAAGTTATCTTCATAAGAGTTGAGCTCAAAATCATCGTTAGTGAGCCATACCTAACGATTTCAAATAGAAAACTGTCAAACATCTCGTAATAAATCATGTAGCTTAGTCATCTCTTCGCGTTTCCTGTGTTTATATATAAATACTATTTCTTGTAAAAATAGTTTCCATAAGACTGTGAAAATAAAATAATAACTAAAATACACTTCAGAGAAATCTAGTAATAAGCTACCTTAGCAAGTAAATTCATCTGTCCCATTATTATTTCCCTGCCTACTTGTTTTATTTCTTGCAATAAAATTATCCCTAGTAAAGTAGGTTCTGTATAAAGATTGTTTGAATTTCATTCATTTATTACAATGAAATACCTGGAAATTTAAATCAAATAGGGCCATAGGGCACATAAATTGCACTATCAGCAAAGAAAAACTTTACTCGCGTGGTGACATTTTATAAATTATTCAAAACCTGTGAACTCAGGTTTAAGATTTTTATTAATTTCTCAAAAGAATTTACACAAATTCACTTATATGAGAAACTTAAATAAACTTATTAACCGGTACAGCCGTTTTTGCGTAGAAGAATAACAAGCATACATACATTCTCATAAACTTTCACATTTATAATATTAGTAGGATAGTAGGATAGCATAGGATAGGATAGTAGGATAGTAGGATTATCACGACTGTACTCCGGACTCCCGAGGTGCGGTAGAGACATTTTCTTTCAAATCTTAAGAGATGTATCGCTATGAGATAAGTAAGTTCATTTTGTGAAAGCGGCTCTGAGAGATGTCTAAGGAGGTAGTCAAAGGTACGTACGAAAATAAATAAGACTTCTCAATTTCTCCCCAAAAAGCCCTTTGGAATTTTAAGGTAACTGAATGACGAAGGAAATACGACTAAGGTAAAGTTCGAAGCAATTAAGTTTCTTCTTTAATAACAATTTACTTGATACCTTACTGCTTCCTCATTGCTTGATACACACTATCGCTTAGTTAAAATAAACCTTTTTGAGTGAAACATTATGACAGTTATGATTTACGTAATAACGGTCAAGCATCGGCAAATATATCAACATCACTCTATAAAAGATTTATTTGCACGTTACGTCACGAATAGCCTCTGGTGTAAAGATCACCTGCCTCTATCATCAGTTTTCGAGTTGTATAGTTAACCATTCTCGCTAACGGGTCAAGTACATATTTATGTCTGAAATTATTAGTTCATTCAAGTTATCGGAAGTGGCGGCGCTGCGCTAGATTCGCATACATTTTGTGATACTTGACTCGGTAACGAAAATACATTTTGTGAATCAATACTACAGTAAACTGGTAGTAGAGCCTGCAGGCTCTTTGCGGCAACGGATCAATCTCGACCGAATCGATGCGTCCGTGTTTTTCTCACACACGATTTCCGCAAACACTGCCTTGTTCGGTTTCGGTAGGAAATAGACGCTTCCAGACAAAATGATAAATGAGCGAATGTTGCTCAGGGTAGATAAAGTATACGATGTATATGTATATATATATTGTATCGTATATATGGATATATATATCCATTTATACGATGCAAGATTCTTACCTTGCATACAATTAAATTAACTCTCATCATAACTTGCATGGTCTAAGCAATATTTGACATACATGGTAGAACGCAATTCTACCATCTATGTCAAATATTGCTTCAATTTAGGTGATTGATTGTAAAATCTTGCATCGTAGGTATAAATAGAACTTTACTATTACGTTTTTGATAATGCCCTCAACTATAAAATGCCAATAGCTTTTGAGTTATGATGACTCATTGAAGTTATGACTCGATATACCTACTTATCTTATTCAATAGAATTCGTCAATTTAATAAGGGTTTTAAAAATGTTTTTTCTTGTTTACTAATGTCAATAAAAAGAAATAACAACAGATTTGATAGCTGTCTTAGCTAAAGTAAGTTTACTAGTCAAATATGAATAACGGGGTTAAGTTTTATAGCTATTAACAGAACTTTTGGTTATGAAAATTAATAATTTGTGGCTTTGGTCATAAGATTTCTAAATTGATTTCTTTAAAATTGTTAATAAATATCCTTGGACATTCCACACAGCGTCATCTAGTCCCAAGCTAAGCAACCCAGATGACTGATATAATACTTAGATACATTTTTTTTGTAAATACATACATATTATAGATAGAAAACACCTAGACACGAAACAAATATCTGCAGAACATACAAACATTTGTCCCGTAGCGGGGATCGAACCCAATTGCGACCGGTTAGAACATCGCGTCGCTTGACTTCAACGATCTTTTGAGAACTAGATCGAGACCAGTACCTACTTCATTAACTTTTCTGAAGCGCTACCTTTTTATAGGTATGTATAAAGGTACGTACTTACAGGGTGTGTGAAATAAAAAATCAAATTGGTGTAGGTAGTCAATTATCCATTCATGGGTGTAGTGTTAGTACAACAATATTACCGTAGCTAACCTTGTAACACAATTTTCCTGGGGGAAGGAAGGGAACACCCCCTTGGGTGTTCCCTTCCTTCCCCCAGGAAAATTACATAAACTTCACACAGATTTACTTTTATAATAATTTTCACAATAATGGGGTGACAACAATGGAGTAGGATAATACATACATACAGAATACAAGCGTAGGGTGGGTGATCTTTTTTTTTTTTTTTTACTTCGAGAAATGCCTTATGCATTGCCTCCTACCGCGGGGGCGGCGGCGAGAGTGATATGTGGGACTCGCACCCACTAAAACTCAAAGGGGTCCTCTTCAACGCCATTTGCCGGGGCTACCGGCACGCTTATGCACTCATCTGCGGCCCCGACGGCGTCGGCCCTAAAAAGGGCTCCCCCTCTGGTGGGGCTTAAATGCCCCCCACCTCCTTCTCTCGGAGAGAGAGAGGCGCGCGGAACACCCACGTGCGCCACCTCCAGGCCGCCTTTGAGGGGCGGTAGCATCCCCCGGTGCTACCGTCACGGCCTGTGCTATGGGGGCCGGAGATGTTGGAGGAATTTCCTCCTCCGGCGCCCCGCTCTCCGCGGCGGATCGTTCCTTGGCTTCGCCGCAAAACCACGAAATTGCCGCAGAGGACAGGGAGAGCGGCAACGACACACCGACACTCCTCTTCCCCTGCGGTCCCACCGCCAACGCATCATACGGTACGCCCCTATTGTGTCGCGGAAGATAGGGCGAGCGGCAACGACACACCGGCACGCCTCTCCCTCCGCGACCCCTCCTGGCTGCGAGAAACAGAAAAATCCGTCCCCCGTACCCTCCATGGACGCATCCAGAGCAGGCCCACCTCGCCTGGGCCCGCTCGGAACACCCCCTCCTTGGATTCCTTTTGGCTTCACCGTGCCCTCATGACGGCTACTAAGCCCCCTCCATCGCGACAAGATTGGAATCCAGCGGGGGGGAGGGTGATCTGCCTTGACCGTGCTCGACCAGACGAGGAACTTAGCCTAATTTAACTGTCACTCGGGCGACGGCCCTTCCGGATACCAGGGTTGGGTTAGGTTAGAAATCGCCCCCCCCCGCTGGATTCCAATCTTGTCGCGATGGGGGGGCTCAGTAACCGTGATGAGGGCACGGTGAAGCCAAAAGGAATCCAAGGAGGGGACGCTCCGAGCGGGCCTATGCGAGGTGGGCCTGCTCTGGATGCGTCCAGGGAGGGTGCGGGGGACTGAGTTTTCTGTTCCCCGCAGCCGGGAGGGGTCGCGGAAGGAGAGGCGTGCCGGTGTGTCGTTGCCGCTCGCCCTATCTTCCGCGACACAACGGGGGCGTACCGTGTGATGCGTTGGCGGTGGGGCCGCAGGGGAAGAGGAGTGTCGGTGTGTCGTTGCCGCTCTCCCTGTCCTCTGCGGCCGTTTCGTGGTTTTGCGGCGGAGCCAAGGAACGATCCGCCGCGGAGAGCGGGGCGCCCCGGAGGAGGAAATTCCTCCAACATCTCCGGCCCCCATAGCACAGGCCGTGACGGTAGCACCGGGGGATGCTACCGCCCCTCAAAGGCGGCCTGGAGGTGGCGCGCGTGGGTGTTCCGCGCGCCTCTCTCTCTCCGAGAGAAAGAGGTGGGGGGCATTTAAGCCCCACCAGAGGTGGAGCCCTATTCAGGGCCGACGTCGTCGGGGCCGCGGATGAGTGCATAAGCGTGCCCGTAGCCCCGGCAAATGGCGTTGAGGAGGACCCCGTCCAGTTTTAGTGGGTTAAAGTCCCACATAACCCTTTCGCTGCCCCCGCGGCGGAAGGGTATGCATGGATGCATTTCTGGACGATAAAAAAAAAAAAAAAAAAAAAAAAAAAAAAAAAAAAAAAGGTTAGAAATCGCCGAAATTCGCGCGAGCACCACTAGTTCACCTGACTTCACACACACAATCAATACACTCACGTATACGTCTATTACGTGATATCTAGGTAAGTATTTACTAAATTATATTTTGTTACTTACGTAAGTAATGTACGCTTCCTTATTAGTAAGGATTTAAATTATTGTTACGATAAATGTCTGTATATGCGAGAAGAAAGGTATTAATATTCTATTTTATTTTATTTTATTTATTTTTTTATTTTATTTTATAATTAAGAGTCCCAGTCCCATCTAGAGAAATCAATCCTATCATAGGATGAACTTATTGAATGTTGAACTTATTCTGAGATTGAGGCATAGGATTCCTATGCCTCAATCTCAGAATAAGTTCAACAAACAACAATAGTTTTTCACTTTTAAACGAAAAAAACTTTTAAAAAAATAAGCGAGACATTATACACAACGGGAAAATATTGTCGATTAAGACACCGACAATGTTTCGATTCGGAGAATCTTGATCTGGGTTTAATAATAACAACAATAGTGCAAAACATCAACATGATGCGACGTTAATGCCACCAAAAGGCTAGTGAAATTTTATTAGAGAAATGATATAATCTAACGAGCAGAGCAATGCGGTCAAGCGGTCGCATCGTACAGTTGCGTAGATAAATGTTCTACGTGTCTATGACTCTTACTTTCCTGCTTTGGACAATGATGAGTGCTGCAACAAACTCATCGCACGCGCAGTCAGAGCATGTCATGTCATAAGATAAGGGTGAGGCCCCACTAGTGTGTTGCGTCGCGTCCTTACAACGAATCAACGCATTTTTGCTTGAACACAAAACTGCGAATTCGCATCGCATCGCAAATATAACTGGCATGGTCACCAGAACCAACGCTTTTCCCCACGAAATCATATTGCATAGCAGTTTTGTGTACAAGCCCTTAGGCCATCTACGTTGCGTCGAAAAACATATATGCATGTTTATTATGGAACACTAACAACACTGTCCGTTGTAGCACCGGAGAAGCTCCGACCCGACAGCGAAGCGGTTCATCCTCGCCCTGCGTCATCTCTTGTCCGTCAATCATTGAAACTTCGTCGACATGCAGAGTGACGCAATGCAATAAGGTCCATTTATATAAACAGACATTATTATTCTTTTAGTAGTGTTCACGTATTATCTATCGCTACACGGCCGCGCAGACACCAACATTACGTTCACTACCACGGCACGTGGGCACGCTGAATTGTCTTTCTGTAGATATAAAAATCATAAAAAACATAGATAGATCGATAGATTAAAACATTATTGTACACCATAATAAAGAACATAATATAAGCATTTCAGTCATGTACAATGAGGTACTTAATAAAATATGTAAAACATTGCAGTGTTGCCGCCACGATGCGCGATGACGCATAGCGTTGCAATGGGTCCTAAACTCCTAACTTGAAACGTGAATTTATGCTAAACTAGTAGCACGTCCCGGCTTCGCACGGGTGTACTAATGGAGCTACCGGGATAAAATATATCCTATACCCTCCCCGACAGTCCATTCTACACACCCGTGAAAGAATTTTTGAAATCGGTCCAGTAGTTACGGAGATTACCTCCGTCAAACAAACAAACAAACAAATTTTACCTCTTTATAACATTAATATAGAAGTATAGATATAGATAAATACTACTACTATTACTCGTACCTATATTAAAAAGGCACTTATTAAATTTTAGATTGGTTATGGAGTTTTTAAAGCTTCGAAAACCCTTACTCTGTTCATACTATTATTTTATCTCAGTAGGTACTCAGAGTCTATTATAGACTCCTAGTCCTAGCACGCTATGATAATGACGTCATTAGTCATATAAACTATCTACAAGTAAATCTTATGATAAGTAAGTGTTAATGTTTAGTGACGGAGCTTATAAGGCATAACAACGTATTACAGTTGCTTTATTTAAACTATTGTTATATGAAAACGAAGGATTTATTACATTTCGGCTTCTCAACAACATAAATTGTACGAAGTAGAAAAACACCGTTTTTCACTAACGAAACCAACAACTAGCAAAGCAATTTTTTTCTGGACTGACAAATATACTTACATTTCTACATTCATTTAAATAACAGTCGAATTCGAGATAAAGCGTGAAACTGTTATTTTTACATATAAAAGACATAAACGCGCATGTTACAATCAAAGAAAGTTTTACTCATATAACTAATAACTATTTATATTTGACGACATCAGAATCGCCACTAAAACCAAACTAAACACCAAGGAACGTGTACCTTACGATATAGTAGGGTACGCAACAGACGCGTCATAATATCAAACGGATCGTAGTATTCTAGCTGCTAAATAGTTCCCGTTCCCGTGGGAATATGGGGATTAAAAGTAGCCTATGTGCTAATTCCGGATCTAAAAGCTCTCTTTGTAAAAATTTCATTCAAATCCATTCAATGGTTTCGCTTGAAAGAGTAACAAACATTCAAACATCCATAAATCCATAGTCACAAACTTTCGCATTTATAATATTAGTAGTATATTGCATAAATCAAGTTCAATGTCAATGAACTAAATAGATAGGTATTTGTTTGTGGCAAAAAGGTACAAAAGCACTCTACACGAGTTCAGAGCAAACAAGCGATTCTCACTCTTAGGGCCCCCGCAGACGGCCGACTTTTTGTAGGTGGAAAAGTAGGTCGCTTTTTCGACCGATTTTGTCACCTACTTTGTCACCGACTCCAACGCACACGACCGTCACTTTGTAGGTGGCTAGTGAGGGGACAACATCGAAAAATACTAGAACGGTGGATTTGCAAAGGAAGATAATTAAGTAGAAAATATAGTAGAAGATAAGACTACCTAGCTTTCTTTTCTTATAATGCAGCCGAAATATACTTCGGTTATAATCCTTTCTACTAATCCTACGAAAATTCCTACTATTATTTACTTATCGAAAGTTTGTGAGTCACGAAACACGAAAAAACTACAAAACCTATTGTATACCTACTTTGGGATATAGGTAGGTAGCTAATGACATGGTATAATACATAGGCTACTTTTATCCTGATATTCCCGCGGAATTCGTTGAAATTACTTTAAATTACAATAAGTACTTAATAAATTACATGGTTAGGTAAGTACCTACTTGTAATATTATTATTATTAATCCAATAACAATAAATTATAATTATGAATGATTGAACCTACTATCTACCAGAAGTGTACCTAGGTACCTAAGCAAATAAAATTCGGAGTAAATAGTCCACTTGCGGAGTAAGCTCTATCACTTATTCCGAAAAGCGCATCACTAAACGACCTACACATTCGGAGTCGGTGTCGGGTCGGTCGGAATGCCACCTACTTTTTTCTCACCTACTTTTTGTAGGTCGTGTGCGTTGCACTATTGTTGTCAGTACGTTCTATTTTTCGACCGATTTTTCCACCTACAAAAAGTCGGCCGTCTGCGGGGGCCCTTAGGGCCCCCGCAGACGGCCGACTTTTTGTAGGTGGAAAAGTAGGTCGCTTTTTCGACCGATTTTGTCACCTACTTTGTCACCGACTCCAACGCACACGACCGTCACTTTGTAGGTGGCTAGTGAGGGGACAACATCGAAAAATACTAGAGCGGTGGATTTGCAAAGGAAGATAATTAAGTAGATAATATAGTAGAAGATAAGACTACCTAGCTTTCTTTTCTTATAATGCAGCTGAAATATACTTGGGTATAATCCTTTCTACTAATCCTACGAAAATTCCTACTATAATTTACTTATCGAAAGTTTGTGAGTATGGATGTATGGTTATTTCTCTTTCACGAAAAAACTACAAAACCTATTGTATACCTACTTTGGGATATAGGTAGCTAATGACATGGTATTATATGGTATTATACATAGGCTACTTTTATCCTGATATTCCCGCGGAATTCGTTGAAATTACTTTAAATTACAATAAGTACTTAATAAATTACATGGTTAGGTAAGTACCTACTTGTAATATTATTATTATTAATCCAATAACAATAAATTATAATTATGAATGATTGAACCTACTTATCTACCAGAAGTGTACCTAGGTACCTAAGCAAATAAAATTCGGAGTAAATAGTCCACTTGCGGAGTAAGCTCTATCACTTATTCCGAAAAGCGCATCACTAAACGACCTACACATTCGGAGTCGGTGTCGGGTCGGTCGGAATGCCACCTACTTTTTTCTCACCTACTTTTTGTAGGTCGTGTGCGTTGCACTATTGTTGTCAGTACGTTCTATTTTTCGACCGATTTTTCCACCTACAAAAAGTCGGCCGTCTGCGGGGGCCCTTATTGTGGTGAGTACCTACCTACCTACCGTTTTTATTCAATTCTACCGGTTCACAATAAAACTATTTAAAGCAGGGTACCTACTCATCTAGCCACGTAACATGGTAATGTTTCTTCTGATACTGTATCAAATGAGTATCTATCTAGGTTCCTCGAGTAAGGCTCGTCCACACCTACAACCTTTGTACACAATTACCTACACGATGCAAGATTCTTGCTTGTTGCATAAAAGTAAATTGAAGTACCTACTTGATTAAAGAGTTCCATGATTCAAAGCAATGCCAATGGTTCAAACAATGTTTAGACAATGCAAGTCATGATGACAGTCAATTGTTAAAGTAATTGACA
This sequence comes from Xanthorhoe spadicearia, assembly GCA_947086425.1. Classification (NCBI taxonomy): domain Eukaryota; kingdom Metazoa; phylum Arthropoda; class Insecta; order Lepidoptera; family Geometridae; genus Xanthorhoe; species Xanthorhoe spadicearia. The sequence goes on along the minus strand of OX352194.1, from coordinate 5,897,004 downwards.
CTTGATACAGTATCAGATACATTACCATGTTACACGGCTAGGTGAGAAGTTACGTAGGTGTGGACAAGCCGTATTCAATGAGCCTACGTACTCACTGATCAGGTAGGTACCTACATTAGTATCTGAAATGGGACTTTTATTAAAACATAAAGTAAGTAGGTAAGTACATTAAGGTATGTACTTAGATAATTACTTTGATGTTCCTACTTATTACTTGTGTATTAATTAAGATACCTACTTAAATATGAATAGGTAACTATAGGAAACTAACAAACTTTATCATTTGCTATCTAACAAGCGAAGCCAGTGAGTGTGAGTGGGTCAAGGGTAGGTACCTACATAATAATTAATACTTAGGTGTCTAAGTTTAATATTTACTTTTTAAGGATGTTTTGTTTCTACCTATGTTAAAATATTATAATTTATTAAATTACTAGCTGCGCCAAGCAGTGTTACCAGCGACAGTTCCTGTTCCCGTGGGAACACCGGGATCTAAAGTAGCCTATGTGTTAATTCAGAATATAAGCTAAACTGGTACCAAATTTCATACAAATCCTTCAAACCGTTTAAATGAAGGAGTAACAAACATTTCCACTTACACACAAACTTTCGCCTTGATGGCTACATCGCGACATCAAAGGTGACAATCGCCTAGTATAGTACCTATTATGTACTAGCGGCGCCCCGCGGTTTCACCCGCGTAAGTCCCGTTCCCGCGGAAATATCTATCTAAATAGTATCACCTATCTATACACCAAATTTCAACCAAATCGCTCCAGCCGTTTTTGCGTGAAAGAATAACAAACATACATACATTCTCACAAACTTTCAAATTTATATTAGTAGGAAGTAGGAAGTAGGAAGGATAGGATAGTAGGATAGGATAGGATAGTAGGAAGTAGGATAGGATAGGAAGTACGATAGTAGGAAGGAAGTAGGATAGAATAGTAGGAAGTAGGATAGGATTATACTAGTAGCACATCTCAGCTTCGCATGGGTGTACTAATGAAACTACCGGGATATAATATAGCCTATAACCTCCCGGACAGTCCATTCTACACACTCGTGAAAGAATTTTCGAAATCGGTTTAGTAGTTTTGGAGATTACCTTCATCAAACAAACAAACAAACAAATTTTACCTCTTTATAATATTATAAGTATATAAGTATAAGTATATAGATTATAATATCTATGGTATCGCTAATATAATTACGAATAAGATTACGTGAATACGTTCTCTTTTTTTTTAGAGAGGAAGTTTCCGGTGCAGTATTATATAACAGTGCCCTGCGCTTGCGCCGACGTTCGACCTCTAATTACTGCCTACTTAATAACTTGAAATACGCATGTGTATGTATATTATATAAGTAACCTACATTTTATTCATTAAACTGCATTTAACATAAATAACGAAGAAGCCCGATTCAAGAGGTCATAAACTTATCACAAAGTAGATCATTTTTGTCTCTTCCAAATAAGATATTTTCGATACTAAAACCCAAACATCAGCCTGTAGTACAATTTAAACTTTCGCGATATATGAATTTACGGGACTTTATCACGTATTATCAGTCCTTATTATCAGTCTACCCGTGACCACCGAGCACTGCAACGCACTCGAAACGTCGGGAAATATAAAATAACTAGCAACACGTCCCGGCTTCGCACGGCTGTACTAATTAAACTACCGGGATAAAACATAGCCTATAACCACCCGGACAGTTCATTCTACACATCGGTGAAAGAATTTTTGAAATCGGTTGAGTAGTTTCGGTGATTACCTCCGTCAAACAAACAAAAACCTCTTTATAATATTAGTATGGATAAGGTAAATACGTGATAAAGTCCCGTAAATTCATGTAAATTATCAGCGTCCTAGACCGACAGGATGATGTTTGGGTCTTTGGGCGGGGCGGCTTATTCCCAAAGTAGCTTAGTAGGTACCTTCAAAATTTCATAAGCAGTTATTTTTAGTTTATTGAATGTTTAATCGAGTAGTTTGGGAATTGAGTTAAGTAGATTGGGAACTACTGTATGAGATTCTTATCATTTTTAAACAATAGAATGGAAAAAAAATGTGTAAGTAAATGAAATAGAATGAATAGGTGCAATGGGAATAAGCCATTTGAGCCTTTATACCTATAACACTACATTTGTATTTGTATTTGTTTTAACAACAAGTTGTTAGTGGTAGGTACCTACCTACCTAGGTAGGTACCTACCACTAACAACTTGTTTTGGTAGGTACCTAAGTTACTTTAAGAAAAGTGTTCATTGTGGTGGCTAGTTCCTACAGGATTTTAATATCTATTAAGATCGACCTTTTGTTTGGGAAGGACATTTTTGAGCAGATGTATAGGTACTTACTTAAATCAAAATAGTGTTTTTTTTATGCAATCAACGAATTTCTAACATCAAGTCTTTCTTATTAAGTAGGTAAGGTATCTAACCACGAGTACCTACATTAGAAAGCCACTCTTAGGGGCCCAAAAATTTTTCCCACCCTGCTGATGTAGGTACTTAGACTTCATTTCTTGAAGCGAGCTAATAGGAAGAAAAAATAAACTCACGTGATTGGTTGTCAAAAATAATTGTCTTTAGCGTGATTGGCTAGATTGTCAAATCAATTGTCAATTGTTAAATCTAGCCAATCCGAGACTAGACAATTATTTTCGACGACCAATCACGTGCGTTTATTTTTCTTCCTATTAAAGAAAGAAAGAAAGAAAGAAAAATATGTTTATTTCGTAGGACCTCAAGGATCGCTCAAAAACGTACAGTCTTAAAAGCTAGGTGACTCTATTGCCTGATCCAAAACAACTCCCTACACCAGGGAAAGAATCAGGCAAGAACCTGGTGGTCTGGGCCTAGCTTTTTTTTAAAGCAATCTCTTAACAATCTAAATAGTCAAGCTTCAGTGAGAAGCCAGTCAAACAAACAATGTAAGGCATGTCAGAGCAATTAAAAGTAAATGTAAAATTATCAATAAATATTAGCCAATATTATATAAATATTAGCTCGCTTCAAAAAATGAAGTAGGTATAAGTAGTACCTATTTGTAAAATGAATTGGTGTAGGAATTCAAATTAAATAGAAAGTGCCATTACATCGCACAAGCAAGACTCTGTACCCACAGCCAGGAAGTTTAAACCTGTTTAAAACTTGTCCTGTTACACATTTTGACTGCAGACTGCACATGATATTTGTCGACACAAAATAAAGGAATATAGGGGAGAGAGGGGAGGAATGGGCACTTTTTACCATATTTTACCTATAAAAGCCGATATAGGTAAGTACCTACCTACTTAGTAATTTTTTTACAAAGTACGTTGTTTATAATAAATTCTGAAACTAATAAAGTTTCAAATACCTACCTAAAAAAAAAGATTTTCCATTCCAAAAGTCAAAAGTGCCCAGAAAAGGAGGTTGCGATACTGAATGAAATACTCCTCATTTGCATTGCATACTAGCATCTCGTCCCGGCTTTGCACGGGTAGGTATACTAACTAAATTACCGGGATACAATATAGCTTATACATAGGTAACCATCCCGACAGTCCATTCTACACATTGGTGAAAGAATTTTTGAAATCGGCTAATTAGTTTCGGAGATTACCTCCGTCAAACAAACAAAAAGACGTGTGGTGTGGTGGCACTCGGGGACTGCCGATGCCGCGGCCGCCGCGGTAAAGCTATTGCATGCCACCTAGAGGCGAGTTGCTGAACTAAAGTGACAGCGTAAGGTGATTTCGTTACGGAATTTCTGGATTCGGTCTACCCGCTCAGGGCCCGCGAACCGCGATAGAAGCTATGCAATAGCTTAACTACTAATAACAAACTTTACCTCTTTATAATATTAGTATAGATAGATATAAGTAAGTACCTATCTTATTATATTATGCATTCAAACTATGTACCTACTTAATATTGTAATTAACAAACGCATATTACTTACTTACATAAAAAAATTATAGTAAAAAAAAATCGTGTTCACTAAGCAGGATTTGTTATATTTAATTTACTTCCAAATCATAACAAAAAAGTCACTTTGGAACCCTGTGATTTTATTAACTACTACTAGAAACGAATTAAAATTCGTTTCTAGAAGAGAAATCTTCTGCAAAAAGTGGGCATGTACCAAAAGGACATACCTCTGACTACCCCATTAGACATCTTCAAAGGATCTAAAGAATTACACAGAGATCTGAAAGAAATGTAGGCCGCCTTCTGGGATACAGTCGTGATCATAATTATTTCATTTCCACCATGGCAAGCCACCATGGCAGAAATAATAAAAAATCTTCCAAACAATTCGAGTAGGTAACAAGAGGGTGCCCGAACCTCCCGACGAGACTGCCCGTTCCTACCCCCTCTCCCCTACGATGGTTAATTATTAATTATGTATGCATCTCCAAGACATTAAAACTACTACTGCTGTTTATGATTTAGGTACTTACGAGCATTATTTTATCTGTGGTAAGAGGTTATTATTTTTTACAAGTTTACCCGATCGCACCTCGTGCACTATTGTTTAGTTGCTTACCTATATTTCTTTGTAGGTAGGTAATTACTTAATGTTGACTAGATACCTACCACCACTTTATTCTGTGGTAGGTATTGTACCACTATGTTCTAAATGCCATCACTACCTGGTTTTTGTCTATTGTGCGCTAGCTTAGCTCACACGTAAAAAATGGCATGCATGCAAGACGATAGACATCATTTTTTATCTCATAGAGATCACTGCAAGTTGCAATGATAAAGTTATCAATATCATTGCAACTTGCTAGCAAAGAGCTAGCTGGCGTTATCATTGATATCATTGATAACGCCAGCTAGCTCTCCAGTTTAACCTGAGCTACGAAGCGATGCAAAGTTATCAATTTGAAAGTTCAGCTTACAAGGGGGTTCCGGATTTTACTATCGTTGCATTTTGTAGAGTTAGGTTAATTTATATTTGACTAATAATATATTATTATTATTAATAATAAAGCCTCAGATTATGTAGGTTTTTCATGTGAGATTAAAGCTGTAGGTAGATGAAGTGTAAGTAAAGATTAAATTGTAGAGTTAAATTAGAAGTGAAGATTAAAAGTAGATGGGTCTATTTATACCTACTATAGCATAAAAACTCAATTGAAATGATACTTTTTTGTAAAAACTTTTAGTCATTTTGACACTACGAATTACGTAGTGTTAATTTTTCAAGGAAGTTTTACGTTCTCTCTACATTAAAGTTATTTTTTTTAAGAATGAAGAATTTGTAGGTACAATGTCAGCGCCAGTTTTCAAAATAACATTGCTCAGTACCAATTCATTTATGAACACTGCTGAATTTTATTGCTGACTGTTTTTCTGAAATATTTCCCTTTGGATTTCACCACAAAGCCTTTCGTCGCATGGAGGTGAAAGGTCTCAATGGAACCCTACAACATCCTTTCAGAAGTGGTAGTACGAGTAGTGATATTGCTCATCGTTTGTTTGATGCACGTTGGCATTGAACCGCACGTGCAACACATCACTCAAGCGGAACTGCTGTACTACAAACGACCAAGAAGACCATCTTTCATCCCGCTGTGGGCCATGGTACTTCTCATCGTTTTCGTGCCTCTGGTCATTATATCCTTGCCATCGCTAATGACTGGAAGATATCTGGACATGACTCAGTCACTTCTAGCTTGGACGCTAGCGTGTGCGATCAACGCTTTCATAACAGAATCGGGGAAGCTAATCGTCGGCCGACCGAGACCCGACTTCTTCTATCGTTGTTTTCCAAACGGTCTAATGACCAAAGACTTGAGGTGCACAGGCAATGCCAAAGAGATTTCAGATGGAAGGAAGTCTTTTCCGAGCGGGCACAGTAGCTTCTCATTTTGTTCTCTCGGGTTTGTAAGTATCTGGTTGTGTGGTAAGTTACGAGTGCTGTCGACTAACCGTGGGGACGGATTACGAGTGGTGACATGTTTAGCCCCATTAGTGGCCGCGGGAGTCGTGGCCATGACTCGATGTTGCGACAACCATCACCATTGGGAGGATGTGTTTGCTGGTTCGCTTATCGGATTCACTTTGTCATATTTTTGCTATCGTCAGTACTTTTGCCCTTTGGATAATGGTGATGCCGGCAGTCCGTATCAGATACAAGAATTACGTGTTGAGTTTGAGTCACAGGAGTGTTGCTCGTATGACTCAGTAGATTCATGTTCAGTAGGCAGTAAGAACTCAAAGAGAATTAAATATACTTAGGTAATTGAGAGATTATCTTTTCTTTCCTGTTGTGTGAGAGACATGCAAGTAGTTACCTACCTAAGAAAAAAAATATAGTTAGGTAGGTCCTGTCGTTGATGACTAAGTTAGGTGTGTGTGTATAGAGGTACCTATACGTACCTACTATCGACTTTTTTTACACAAATTCAAAATAACACTTAGGTACTTGCACACTTAGGTACTTATCTATGTAAATTGCCTGTGTATTTTTAGCTTTAGCATGGTGAGTCACAAAACTTTAGACCCCCAAGTCAAGAGACATGCTTAACTGCATTGGCATCAGTGTTTATGGTAGCACCATTTTATGTTATAATACCTACATACAATTACCTAGCTGTTAAAAATACCTAGTTAGGTACCCATAGGTAAAAATAAAACAGGACGAAACTTACCACAACCGCACATTAACACGACGTACTAGACGGACGGACGGACTAGTCGTAGTAGTAGTACCTAGGTACCTTCCTACGAACACCTACGAAAACAGACAAAATAATGGGACCACAAGAAAACAGCGCTCCCAGAGCGCTGTTTATTTATATCTACTCGTATAATAATTATAGGCTAAGGTAAGTAGGTAGGTACCTAAGTAAATACTTACTTATTTAGCTCGATAGGCTCAACGTAGGCTCACTCAACACACTGAGATGGCAGAGAAGCGGCTAGCAGTTATAAATTCATAGGTAGGTAGGTAGGTATATTCCCTTATGTTTATTTTATTGGACCAGTAAGTAGGTACTTATAGGTACCTACTATATTAGCTAAACTAAACCCGTTATCAAATCTGGTTGCTACCTATCTCTTTTTGTTGCCAATAAGAGTAACAATAAAAAGACATATTTGAAACCTATGTTAGGTAAGTACCTACATAGGTTTCAATTTAATACATAGGCTATGTAGGTACCTATTAAATTGACAAACCTTTATGAATACGCGACCATTACCCAATTCAAAATATGAGTGATGAAGGTATATACTCGTAGTAAGTACCTACCTACCTACATATAACCTATTATTACGAGTAGGTACCTACATCAAAGCAATCGCATTCGCATGCGCCAGCTGCCAATCAATAACTCAGAGCTAATTGCATCGTCCAGACCTGTCCAGCCAGACACTCATGTATTGACAGTGCGCTCAGTTGGCTCAGTGTTTACTTTTGACCAAAATTGTAAATTTTGTTGGAATTCATTGTCCGATCTTGTACTGCAAGAAGCTAAGATGGCTTCCGGTTTTGGTGTGATGCACATGCAATTGAAGATCCTGGGATTTGTGACTTCTCGTCCAGTTGATCCATTCACAAAACCGCGGCGTATTCGTGTTTTTAGCACCGAGATGCCTGTAAGTCAAAATAAAAATATAAGTTTGTACCTATCTAAATCTTTGGACATTCATTCCACACATGCACACAAGCAACTTAATGCTTGTGTGTGTACTTATATTGTTTTGTTTAGATTTAATTTGGGTTAATTAAGCGTTGCATAGAACTTTTCAAAAATTTTTAAGTGTGTGTTGTTTTTTCTCTAAAGCGAATGTTATTTCGTGGTTTAATAACAATGGCATAGCAAGGCCACATAGCAAAGGTACCTTTTTAGGCGATTTCAAGACCATGTCATTAGTTCTTATCTGTAAGACCTATGAATCTTGGTATTGCTATGTTTACAGGTGTGTTGAAAAATATTAGGGGTTCCAATGAGGTAGAAAAAATAAAAATTATACCTATCTAGGTATAATACCTACTTATACAGGGTGAGTTTTGCTTGAGGACCACATGTCTGAAAACGCGCTACCTAGTTTTAGAAAAATTGGTCACAAATTTTGAACCAACAACGGCGGGCTTATTGCTCAAAGCCATTTCTTCCAGGTAACTATTTAGGTATCTACCTAGTGGAAATATTAAATAAAAATTAAATTTTGTAGGTATCTGCACATGTGCATTTCTATTCCATTTAGATCCTTACCAAATTTTTAAGGAACCACTTCATATCACCAAATCTCAAAGTCGGAGCTATTTTTTGGCACTGTAAATAATTACCTAATTTTAACCATTGTTACAGGTAACACCAAATACAACAATAAGAGAAATAAAAGAATTTACCATGAAAAAACATGTTCAACTTAAGTATTACCAAGTTAAGGTAGAATTCTGTGGAAAAATACAAAAAGACGCATTGACCCTTCAAAACATAGAAGATGAAAGCAATATTTTATACCAAGTCATGGGCATCTTTGTGCTGGTTTCTGTTCCAAGCGAATTATTTATTAGGTCGTACCAGAGATTTTGCTCTATAGGAATGACAGAGGAAAATGCGCTCACTGAAGCTGAAATTGAAAGCTGATGAATTACAGTTGAAGTTTCGAAACTTATACAAACAAACTTAGGCCTTTACTTCTTGTTTTATGTGTCTAATTATAAGCCCGTGAATCGCATTATTATAGTGTCAATAATGCATTTTTTGCGTGACACTGTAGTGCCTGGGGCCTGGGACATTGTTGAGATGGAATAGACTTGCCCGGCACCAAAGCTGTCCTCTAAGCTTAGCCGGCCATATCCACGAAAATACACGGAATACGTATGGGACTGACTACGCCGCAGGTTTCCTTCCGATGTCTGTATCGTTTAATTAGCTTATCTGCAGGACAAAGGCCTAAGCTCCCTTCCTTTTCTCTACTCAGCTAGGTGTGGTCGTAGGAGTGATGCAGTGAAGAAAATTTTGTATCTAAATGTCATTCTTTGATTTGAAACTTGTTGTAGGTACTTATGTAGTTTTAACTATCTACTTATCATTGTACCTAACTAGTAGATTTAAATTTAACTATAATTAGTTACTTAAATGTACGAGCTTTTACCCTTTTTAATAACTTTTACCTACCTTTTTGAAGATGTATTTTTTAACCTCGGAAAATGAGTGGTTTATCTAGGAAGTACCTATATAAAACATTAATGGATAATTTTATGAATAAGATTAACCTAATGATTAGGTTTGAAATATGTTATTTTCTTATTACTCCTTATGGTACGAACGAAAAGAAATAGCAACAGATTTAATTTAGATTTTAGCTAATAATAGGTTTACTGGTCCAATATGCATAAAGGGGCTACAAATGCTTCAATAAATAAAAATTTGTTCAAAATACACTCATATTACACTCGTAGTAGGCACAAGTTTATAAAAACTTGTGCCTACTACAAGTACCTACTAACATAAACCTCTAATTATCTTAATCCAATACAAATCAATTGTAAAATAATCGACATCAGTGTAGGACTAACATGGGATGGGGTAGGTTAAAACATTAAAGTACTGGCTAGAAAATTAAGTTCTGCAGCATTCGCTGTAGGCACCTACTACCTAGAACCTAGGTACACAAAATCAGGAAAATTATACCTAACATAAAAACAGCCAGAATAGTGTACCTACCTACCTACTATAGTTACTTCCGTTCTCTCATCTATTATGGAATTTTGCTGTGGGGCTATGGCGCAGATGCCAAAAGTATTTTTATTCTGCAAAAGAGAGCTGTCAGAGGCCAAGGGAAAGCATAAAAGGATAACCCATTTAGGCTATGTCTGCCGTCCCTATTTAGTCTAGTTACTCAAGTATTGTATAGGCGACGGTCGACTATACCTAGATAGTATCTAGGTATAGTATGCTAGAAAATGTACGCTATTGTGTGCTTAGGTACTTGCAGGTGATTTTGTCATACCAATGATATCATGACAATACCATCAATATTAAATCTAATAGAGTATTTGTTAATACTCGTACCTAGGTACTCTAAGTAAATGTTCAAATATTGTGTCCATTAATAAGTACCTACTTACTATAAGGTTATAACTAGGTACTAACTATGATAAGAATAAGGAAATCATTTTGCTGTTAACAACGTCAGACAGAGTTTTTAAGAATAGGTAGGTTTATGCACCTACCGTCCTACTATTAAGAAAATTTTGATAAAGAATACGTACCTATTCGTAGGTACCTATACCTAATATGGCAAAAATAAGTTAATGACAGTAGGTAGGTACCTACCTTTTAACTAGGTATACGAGTAGGTATATAGATAACTCTAGATAACTCGGTACCTACTATTTTGGACTTTGAAACTTGACGTTTCAGAATTGATCTAAGTACCTACCTACTTACCTAATTGTGAATAATAATTGCAGGTACCTACCTACCTAGGCTACGTAGGTTACCTACCTGTACTGTAAGTATATTTACCTAAAGCTATTCTTCTGTGACTGTGAACTGAGCTGTACCTACGTATATACCTATTTACCTAAATATTCATTAAATATTAAGTACCTACGTTGTAAATAAATAAATATCTAGTCATGCCCCTTTCTAGTATCTATCCACCTATATCTAACCATTTCATTTATTTTTCAAATAAATTAGGTAGGTAAGTACTTCCCTACCTAGTAGGTAACCTACTTACATAATTGAGTATTTTGATTTCACAAGGATTGCATGCAGATTTATAACGCGAGATACGATTCTGTAAAAAAAATATACCTTCCCATCCACCATCAAGGAGAACAATTATGTTAATAAAAGTGAGTCAGTAAGTAATCAAGTCAGTGGTAATCCAGCTTTATGTTATACCTAGTAGAATTTCGGAGAAATAGCTAAGGTACTTTATTAAAAAAATCGAGAAATAGTGGGTCACACAGTCCTAATACAGCATCACTTATCTTTTGAATTTGCCGCGTTATAACATTGCTATCTTTCGTTCGACAGACTCTACCCTACCAGTCTCAGAGCAATCATCTTCTTCTCTATGCTACCAGTCTACCAACTACCAACCAATCCAATCCTCCTACCAGTGGCGGATTTACAAATTTTCCGCCTGTAGGCTATTCAATTTTTGCCGCTCCTACTGACCTTTTAAATTCAGTAGATAGGTGTGCTAGATTAGTGCACAATCATTTATTTACATTTAACCTAATCCATTTGTCTAATATTTCCATTTCCTTGCAAAAAAAAATAGTGCGAGCGAAGCGAGCCGAAATTTTGAAGACAAATAAGTCATGGAAGGTTTGATTTTGCTTATTGTGCTCAAATAAAAGGCTGACACTGGTTTTCTCTTTAAGAAGTTATCGAGCGAGCGAATCGAGCCGAAATTTTTAAGGCAAATAAGGCATGGAAAGTTTTATTTTGCTTATTGTGCATAAATAAAAATTGTCACATGTTTTAATTTTTGAAAAAGTTACGTGCGAGCGAAGCGAGCCGAAATTTTTAAGACAAATAAATCATAGAAGGTTAAATTTTGCTTATTGTGCTCAAATAAGATGCTGGTTTTCACTTTAAAAGAGATAAGAAATTATCGTGCGAGCGAAGCGAGCCGAAATTTTTAAGACAAATAAGGCATGGAAAGTTTGATTTTGCTTATTGTGAATAAATAAAAAGTTGACACATGGTTTCACTTTTGAAGAAGGTACGTGCGAGCGAAGCGAGCCGAAATTTTTACGACAAATTAGTTAAAAATAGTCAGCACAATTTATAACTTTCTTCATTAAAAAATGCGGAATGTTCCATACGAACTAAAAACCAAATTAAGTTAAAGAGACAACAAGTACCCTATGTCACTCTCCATCCCTTCAACTATCACCACTTAAAAAATCACGTCAATTCGTCGCTCCGTTTTACCTTGAAAGACAGACAAACTTTCCCATTTTGTAATAACAGTTTGGAAGTATGAATATGGATGGATATAATTATTATTTAAATAAGAAAAATAAAACATACGTACCTACATGACAAGGAGTATTACTAGATATATTAAAATATTATTTTTATATTCGTTTATTTCTGTAAGATAAAAAAAAATTTGGACCAAATCCGCCGCCCCTAGAATCTGCCGCCCTAGGCTCCAGCCTACTCAGCCTATTGGTAAATCCGCCACTGCCTCCTACCATTTTTTATCTAGGTTGTAGGAAACTGGCAGAATTGTGACAACTACAAACGTTACAGTAGCCATACAAAAGAAGTGAAGTGAAATAGTACGTTTTTTTTCTTTAAAAGTTTACCAGTCTGGCGAAACTTCCACTACCAATCATAATCTATGAAACGCCCGTAAATTTTAATGGCGGTACAACCCGCCTATATTAGGAAGATGTGAAACTCTTTTATTATTTTAGGGGGTCTCGCCGCTTCTCCAGTCAGTCGTATTAGAGGTCAATCGCGATCGTGGCATTGACAGATAAGATATTTGACATTTCTTGTAATTCTTGTTTGTTTGTTTGTTTCGCCATGTTTTCGTCGACTTGAATTTATTGAAATTTATGTAAAATTCACGTAATTTTGACCATAATTAGGTTGATCATAGCTGTGAATCATCTTATTAGTGTTTATGTGATTAAAATGCCGAAAGTTAAGTGCGAAATATGTGGTATTACAACAAGTCGAGTGGATAACCAAAAAAGATTATTTATGGCCCAATTTCCATTGGATGAAGACCGGTAAGTTTATATTAACATATTTTACATCTATTCCAGGTCTATTTTAATGTAATTTGGTGGAATTTAGTAGATTTTCATAAAAAATTGTAATTGAACTTGTTGCATGTATAGTGCTGGGCTGTTCTTTATCGATAATCGACAAAAAATTTTTTTGTGAATTGTTTCTTGCTCTCTCACTCAAAGAATGGTTATTTTGACCTTTCGGACTTAAGAAGGGGTCGAATCGAACCATTCCGCTCCCCCATTTTTTTAAATAATATAATATATGAATTTTAGTTGTGAGGGGTCAGGGGGTATCTGAGGACCCCTGGACTCCCTGTGAAGCCATCAGAGTTCAGGGTTCTACCTGGTCCCACCCCGCTACCTCCCACACGATCTACCCTTCATTCAAAGCGCTTGTTTAAATTTTTTTGCTATAATTATCTACCATTATTTATTTACTTTTTAGATGTAGACAGTGGGTCAGAGTAACTGGTAAAGAAGACTTGGCCTATGTGCCGATAGAAAAATTACACCAATTGAAGCATATCTGTGGAAAGCATTTTAGACCGAAAGATTTTAATAGGAAGAAAACACAGCTTAGGAAAAAAGCTGTTCCGTGTTTTGGAATTACTGCTGAGCCATTATCAGAAGAAATTTTGAAAGAATTTCCTCTACACATAGCTAAAACAGCTGTTAAAGATCGAGAAGCTCTTCCATGTGCAAATATTGGTTTGTTTGAATTTTTTAATAACACCTCTAATGGCATACTTATTAGATAATAGTCAAGTAGGAGGCCTATGCCCAGCGAGTGGGATCTTACAGGCTGTAACTTTTTTTACCTCTAAGAAATAAAAAATAGTAATAATAAAATTTATTTTTTCGCAGCTAGTAAGAAATAAATGTTTTTCATCACTTTACATAACAGTCTTTTTGAATTTTATATTTACATTTTTACAGATTTTCGTTCACAAATATCACATGAACACAGTTATTGTAGCTCTGGCTCTAGCGTCAGTCATATAAGTAAGTGACCTATTTTTTATATATTTTTGATTTAAATAACAATATTGAAATGCATACGTTTACTTTTCAATATTGTATAATTATATATATAATATTGTATAATTATATTAATTGGGTATTATTTAAATGGCTGGCAAAGTATTCGTATTTTTCCAGTTCATTTAATTAATTCGCTTTCTTATTTAATAAATTTATTTATCTCTTTGTTTCAGAACCTTCAACATCGATTCAAAAAGATTTGTCGTCCAGCACTGGTGTTCAGGAAACTGCACCAGTTAATTTGAAAAGAAAAAGATTTAGCAGCCCACGTTAGTATTTTTTATATTTTTGATAAAAATAACTAGATTGAAACGCATACTTACCTTTCAATATTGTATAATTATATTAATTGGGTATTATTTAAATGGCTGGAAAAGTATTCGTATTTTTCCAGTTCATTTAATTAATTCGCTTTCTTATTTAATAAATTTATTTATCTCTCTGTTTCAGAACCTTCAACATCGATTCAAAAAGATTTGTCGTCCAGCACTGGTGTTCAGGAAACTGCACCAGTTAATTTGAAAAGAAAAAGATTTAGCAGCCCACGTTAGTATTTTTTATATTTTTGATAAAAATAACTAAATTGAAACGCATACTTACCTTTCAATATTGTATAATTATATTAATTGGGTATTATTTAAATGGCTGGCGAAGTATTCGTATTTTTCCAGTTCATTTAATTAATTCACTTTCTTATTTAATAAATTTATGTATCTCTCTGTTTCAGAACCTTTAACATCGATTCAAAAGGATTTATCAGACACACCTAGGAAGAAAAAATTAAGAAAACAATTACAGAAGAGCAAAATTACAATTAAACTCCTTAAAAAGCAAGTTGATCACATAGACAAAATTAATTCGCCGGTACTAAAAAGTCTTATTTCTGCCGCTGTGCTAAACCAAAACCGGAAACCTCAAGGAAAACGATGGACTAGAGTAAACAAAAGCATAGCAGTCGCTATTTACAAAAAATCTCCAAAAGCATACAGATATATTACCCAATTCTTACCAATGCCAAGTGTGAGAACCTTACAAACAGTACTTCAAAATATCAAAATGAATACAGGCGTATATCCATGTGTTATGTCTCATTTGAAAAAAGAAGCAGAAAAAATCACCGAAAAAAACAAAGTCTGTGTGGTAATGTTTGATGAGATTGCTTTAAAGAAACGATTAATTTACGATATTGCTTCGGACAAAGTTGACGGATACGTGGATATTGCAGCCGTAGGTGGCAGAACTCAAGAAATAGCGGACCACGCTTTGGTGTTCATGCTCCAAGGCATTCACAAAAAATTTAAACAACCAATTGCGCATTACTTCGTTAAGGGTACCATTTCGACACAGAAATTAGCTGTCATTATAAAAAATGTAATTCAAGCAGTAAGAGACACAGGATATACTGTTATCAGTACGGTATGCGATCAGGGCCCAACAAATGTTGGAGCTTTGAAATTGTTAAAACACCTGTGCGGTAACCCTGATGATGCGAATTTTTTTTTAGTAAACAATGAAAAAATTTTCATAATATACGATGTACCGCATCTTTTTAAGTCTATAAGGAACAATTTTCTCAATGGGGGTACATTAGTCATGGGAAATAAAAAAGCAAAATGGTCACATTTATGTAATCATGAGTATAATCACGTGTTTTACTGACTAAAAACATCATGTCACAAGGGTGATTGTAAATAAAGAAACTTCTTTTAAATTGAATTTTTTTTTTCAACCTTTAATTTTAACAAATTTAAATCGATAAAAGTCGACAATAGTTGTCGATAGAATCTAATATAGATGCACATCCCTATTTTGTCTTCTATGTTGGCTATATTGGTGGCACGTCATTGTCATTGTCGAGGTTAGGTTGGTATATGCGCAGTCCAAGCGTTTCATATAATTCGACTTAGTTTTTTTTTTACTACGTAGTCCCGTCTCTTAAACGTAGTGGTTATATTCTCTTTGAGTTTACAAAATTAAAGGTACTTAAACAAAAACAAAATATATTCTATGAGACATACCTACATAATTACATAAACATAATATCCACCCATTCCCCTTGCCTCAGTAAAGATGTGGGACTTTACTGAAGCTTAGTATGGACTTTTTGAGAGAACTCGAAGTGCAATGATATCCAGTTTTGTTTCATTTGCCTTCACTTACCTATGTACGTTCACGAACACTCAACTTGCACTCAACAGATAATAATACACTATTTAGAAAATAAAACATGAGAAGTGAAAACTAGTAGGTATAATACGTTTTTTTTTTTTTTTTTTTTTTGGCTTCGCACTATTTGTGCATTTGCCATTGTTCAAGTTTACAAGGTTTAAAAATTAGGGAAACAGAATCATGTATTTACAAAAAAAATGAACGCGAACTAAGTGGATGGGATCAGGAAAGTTAGGATATAATTATAGGGAATACTTACAATACGATATAATTACAAATATTTAAATATTAATATTATTATTAGAAATAAAGGAAGATAAACATACATATATATTGGGATCTAAGGAAGCGAGAAGGATAAACATACTTGTAGGAAGGGGTATATTACTGGAGACAAGATCATTAACGAAAGAGGCATGGTCATATGTGTATAATACGTTGTCACTCATTGTCATGAAAACAAAAATACCGCCATCTCTGTGTAGGTTTAGGAGACAAATGCATTTTAGTGACTGACACCAAACCAAATTACAAAGTGAGTTATATCAGAGACAGTTTATATCAATCAAGGTTATAGGTATATACGGATGGACTGGCTGGAATGCTTTTCAGTGTCCAACCTCTAATTTTGTATACTTACATAATGTTTAGACGTCATAACGCGATTACCCGCCAATTAATATTATGTACTATTATTAATTATTACTATTAAGAGCCGTCCCACTGCAGGGCAAAGGCCTCCCTTTCTTCTCTCCAGTTTTTCCTATTTTGAGCCACTGTGGACCAATTTACCCGCCAATAATCATAATCATTTTATTTTATCTAGAAGATTGTCAACCACAGAGTACATTTGTAGGTACCTATTACTTATATAGAGGTAAAACTCCTATAGAAAATTGGGTAAGACTGGTGGCGCCGTCTGTACAGAGGTTTAGGCAATAATCTTTAATTTGATAGCTATACATACATACATACTGCTATAGGTTGTATATATAGATAGACATACGTAGGTACGTATGTATGTATATATGCGTACGTACTTACGACAGCCTTTAATGCTACCTACAGAATTAAAATAAAAAGTAATACTAATGGGTAGTGTACTCGTAGGTATAGTCTGTCTATAAAGTCGTGACATGAATGTTTGAGGAACTAAAATTATTCGTGTATCTGGCAGCACCAAACAAAGGTATAACAGCTGTCGTCAGCTGTCATCGAGTGAGTTCAAGAACATATTTTCCTCTATTTTTTGTTGTTTTCTTAGTAAAACTGCAATGAAATGAAACCGAACTACGCACAAAAGTATCACAAATAAGTAAAGTAACTGAGAGTGACACGCGGGAAGTGATTTTTAAAGTTTTCCAGCAATGTTTAGCGGAATACCAAGTTGGACATATTTTGTGGGATTCGGATGATATTTCTGGGCGAACAGCATCTATAACGGGTATGTAATCGTTTTATTGTTTGTTTCTAATCTGCCTGAAGTAACAAATTGACCTAAATTACGATTTCGAGACCAAAAAAGGCATTGTTTACATTGCATTTTTTTACGTCAGATTGAACATCACAGTAGGTCATGTTATAGGAAACCATCTAATCTTGATACATTAAAATGGCACACAGTCTGGCTACGTTTTCTGCCTACCTAAGTATTTAAAATTTTAACTAATTGCTTTATGTTTAAAATGCTTTTGATTACTTTCAGTAATATTTTTTTTAATTTTCAGGTAAATCAGAAAGTACGGTTAGGCAAATTCAAGAATGATGGGAAGTTTGAAACTCCTGTGAAACACAGTAGGGTCGGCCAAGAAAGCAATGGACAATTTTAATATTTGTGCACTACGGCAAAAAATAAAATTCTTATAAAAATGACAATGAAATCCAATTTTGTTTCATTTGCCTTCACCATCCAACATTATTACACAGTTAAGCACAAGATTTAAAAAATATAACAAAGAAAACATGCCTTCTCAAATTCCCGCCAAAATGCTGGTAGGAACTTTTACTTGGAGCACGAACTGCAAGTATCAAAATTAGTAGGCACACTATAGGGTTGCCATATACATGTTAGCAGCGCCCTCATTTATTTTCACGACTTTATAGACAAACTATACTGAAAAAAACAAATTAAACAATGTTTTCACTGAATTGAACGCATTTATTTATTTCTGTTAGATAGGGTGATCACAACAACAAACGGGTCGACAGAGTCCTATCTCTCAGTACACAGATTTTAACCAACACAATCACAAAATCGTCACGACCGAAGGAGCAGAGGCTCAATTCATAGGACTTAGGTTGAAAAAGCACTTAGGAACGGTAAAATTCTAGGAAACAAACAAGAAACCGATAAATAAACACTCGCGCGCACACCTTGCTTACAAATTGGGGTTGCCATTTCATATCATATTATAGGGGGCACTTTTGCATTTGAAAATGTTAATTATTTATTTTCTAAATAATAATTTATAGTAAATTTATGTTTATTTTTTTTATTCTTGGGATTTAGTTTCAATTTTATAAACTACACTTAGGAGCAAATGAAAAATTTAAAAAATCGAGAAATAGTGGGTCACACTAATCGTACTAGCGCGCTCCTGCCTCTTGAGTATTATGGTCTGTGCTCGTCAGCTCGTCAGAGTAAATATGTTCTGTGGTTCTGTGGCTCCTGCCATCCAACCTACCATACGTTGTCACTCGTTGTCATGAAATCTTAAATACCGCCATCTTTGTGCAGGTTTGAGAATAAATGCAAATGACACCAAATTATAAAGCTATAAAGGGATGGACTGGAAATACTTTTCAGTGTGCAGTGCAACCTAATTTTGTATACTTATGTTTAGACCTCAGACCAATTAAAAAATAAAGACGGAACGCTGCGAACAACGAAGTGAAGCAAGTTAAAACTACGCCACTGTTTTTGACAACTACACTTTATCTTGTCAGTAGCTAAGCTACCGAGGCTCGTAAGAGCACGTCACTTTTTAAAAAGTTAAGGTGTATTTCGTTTTGCGTGCGTGTGTTTAAGTGTGTCAAACACAGTAAGGCGTAGTTTTAACTTGCTTCACTTCGTTGTTCGCAGCGTTCCGTCTTTATTTTTTATTTGGTCTGAGGTTTAGACGATTACCCACTTCAAAGAGAATAAAATCACTACGACCCACTTTGTACTTCGATTGTCAACCCTGTTGTCAACCCTGGCCCCTGGGCGCTGGGCCCACAGAACAACATAATACTCGCTGCCCGCTGGGCCCAAAGGCTGGGCCTACCTAAATAGTCTTTGTTTGGCGGTGTATCGGGTGTATGTACCTACTTAGGTACTTGTTCTTCTTTTCATCTAAGATTTCATCAGTCTCGCGCTCGAGTCGACTCTTCAGTAAATTTCCAGGTAAGCAAGCAAAGCATTAGGCGTAGTCTAGTAATCTAGCTAGAGAGGCTAAAATAATCAAATCAGAAGTTGTCGGTCGAAGTAAGCACTGTCTGTTCATCTGGCCCCGGGCGTTTGTCTTCGTAGGAGAGGAGCGCGTTTTATCAACAAGCTATCTATTTAAAAAGTACCTACTTATGTCATTTTAATTTTATTTTTCCTGTATCCAGGTAGTAGAAGTTACTAGACAATTTTAGACTCAATTAAATTATTTGTTTTAGAATTTGCACCTGAAAGATACACAAACAAAATGGCGGCTTTCGAAGAGACTTTGGATCAAATCAGAGCAGCTTTAGTTAGAGAGGCACCCAATATTGGCTTGGAATATTATGGTATTGCCACGCACATCATTGATATTAACAACTTTTATATAGTTCCTCTATCCCTCTATCGCTTAATACATGCATTGGAACAACCAGGGAGGCCTATTGAAGAGCTTGAAGAACATGCTCGTGTGATTTACAATTCCCCAACTCTAGATATGAAACCTGTCAGAGGAATGGTAAGAGTGATTGATCCGAATGGATCCTGTGTGCTATTTGCCCTTGACTACGGAGTGATGGACATGAATGTCACTCGTGACAATATCTTCCAGCTGCTTCATGCTGATTCTGATAATGTTCCGGGTGTTGCACAGTTGTGCGAGCTTGCCATGTGCTTCCCTTTCGGAGGAGGCCAGTTTTCTGAAGAAGCTGTGAACACCTTTAAGTTCTTTATGGGACAGACAAGAGAAAAACTGAATGTTATCATCCGAGAGATGAACAGCTACAAGATGGGAGTTGAAATCATAAGCAGCAACAGCAACCCTGATACAGTGTCCACAGTCATGGCTTATTGCAACCAATCTGCCCTGTACTGTTCCCGCCCTTAATGTGGAGCGAGATCTCATCAGGTTGATGAAACTACTTATATTTTTTAATCTTGTTATTTAAGACTTCCATTCCACTATTTTATTTATTCATAAGGAATACAAGTAGGTATCAGTAAGATAAAAATGTACTTTAACTTTTGTTGCTTTTTTTAAGTCTAATTTATTTAATTATTTAATTGTTATTTTTGATCTTTATTTAATTTAAGATTGACTGATTTGTTTAGATTTGTTGCTAATGTACAACCCATTTCTTGAATGCAGATCATCGTCCAAACTTAATAATAGTAACAAATTTGTTCCTAAAATCTGTGTTTAAGAAACCGGCTGTTAGTAGGTATTATGATTTGATTACCTATATAGTAAGCCATAATGTGGCCAGGTACTCATCTAAGGAATGATTGTGTGATTCAAATGTGATTTAAGAAGTTAAGGTATAATTGGGTTTGAAGGAAAAAAATGTGATTGGGAATATGAGTACCTAACTATATTTTATAAAAAGCTGAAGCTAAATCATAGTTCTCTTTATAGTTCAGATGAAGATGAAAGGTTTTTTTATTTTATTTTTAGTTTTATATTAAGTAATTTAAAATACCTACCTACCTATAGGTACGTAAAAAGGATATTGTTTGATATTTATGTGTAGTGTTTATGTGCCAAAAGTAATCCATAGTAGGTACTTACCTACTGTAAGTAGTTATCAAGTCTCAAAAACCATTTCACCCAAAAAAGGTTTGACGACTTTATAATAAACTTTCTATTTACTTCTTAATTCGTGTTTTATTTATATATTTATATTTTATTCAACGGTGCTCTTGTTGCGGCCAAACCTAGCTTAAGACCTAATGTACCAACTTGAGACAATGAATAAACGAATATGAATATGAATAATATTTTATAGGTACCTACTGTCGCTTGCTACCAACTTTGATTATAAGTTGTAGCACTACCATCAGTTTTCTAGTTGTTAATAACTATCGTCGCTAAAGGGTAGGTAGGTAGGTATTTCAAATGTATGAAATTATGGGTATTTAGTATTGATCTAGTTGAGCTGCGCTGAATTCTCCTATGTACATTTTATGATACTTAACTTAACTAACTCTGTATCGAGGATAGTAGGTACTTACAGTAAACTGGTGGTAGGGAGGGTCTCTGTAAAATACTTTACTTACCTTAAGTAGGTACCTGCTTAGGTTATTTTTATGTAAGAATGAAAGCTTCTTATAAGAGTTCTCTACACTTCTGCCTCAAAGCGAATCTGCCCTAGCGAATTTGTCATAATCTTATTAAAGCGAATACCTATATTCAATTCATCTTTGACTGCCACGATCTCAGAGCAATCATCTTCCTTACTAGTAGTAGTAGTATGAGGAAGTAGTAAGTTACTACTTCCTCATTGGCCACGATATATATTAGAAACTACTGCATGTATTGGTGCCAAGCTCTCAATACTTCTGCCTTAGAGCGAATCTGCCAATAAAGCGAACTGGGTGCGTTTCCATTTACGCGGAGCTGTGCGGAGCGGTGCATGAATTGACCAATCACTATGTTAGAAATCTCGCTGAACGGATATTCATATAAAATAATTCATAGCGAGGTGATGCGGAGCGGAGGTAAGCGAGGTGATGCGGAGCGTAGGACAGCGGGGCGGTGCGTTGCGGAGCTAGGAGAGCGAAGCGGCGCTTCGTCCCAGTGTGCGGCGAGGTGCGGACCGGGGTGCGGGGGAGGGTGTGACGCCACGAACTTAACCCTAAAAAGAGTTCTCTTCCAGTTAACCAGTAATTGGGAGAGAGAGATGGAGTTTTACAGGTGGGTGTACCTACGCGCAAACATAAGAAAATAAAATAAAAAAAGCAGAAATATTCCTTATCCTACATATACCATTACAACTTAATACATTCCATATACCTACAAAATAAATACCTACAGTTAAATATACCTAAATAAACAAATAATAATAACATACATAAACTAAATAAAAATAAGTACTTACTTAAATTATTACCCCATTAGACATCTTCAAAGGATCTAAAGAATTACATAAAGATCTTTAAGAAATGTCTACCGCTCCCTGGGATACAGTCGTGATCATATTTCATTTATTTTCATTTCATTTTTTTAAATTAATAAATAAAATACCTACCTATGCTTGTGGTATGGTAACTGTGGTATGGACTAGATGACAATACAGATGACTGATAAATACATTTTTTCCGTAGCAGGGATTGAACCCGCAACCTCCGCGTCTCAGGCCGATACAAATAGGTAGGTAATAAGTAGGTTAGTCCAAAGCATTAAATTTTGTCAATAAATAAATAAAACAAGTTGATTTCAATTTTAACTCTTTTTTCAAAACCAATAACACTTTTCCGAAAATAACTTTTTACATAGGTAGGTACTTGGCTACCTACATATCCTACCTATCTATCAACATTTTCTAAATAAGTCCGTCTCTACATACAATCAACAATTTTTGTCTGAACAAAATCACTAGTAAAATACTTCATTTGAAAAATCACAAGATGTGAAATAGTATACCTACACAATGCTTTATGCCTAATTACTATAGCAGCTTAGGTAGTAAACATAAACAGCACCTACCTCTTCCTACATACTAGCACAGATAACATAAGTATAGATACCTCATCTCGAACATAGAAATGACTCCTTTTTTCGTCGGGCTATTTTTGTTTGATTTTTGCGGCGCCACCTAGCGGTGTTTGAAGCGAAGCGCCGCCTAACGAAAAAAGAAAGGAGTCATTTCAATGTTCGAGATGAGGTATCTGTACCTACTTATGTAATCTGTGATACTTACTAGTAAACTGCATAATTTAACTTAGGTTTAAATAAGAACCCACATATTCCACTTAATGCTATAAATGCGAAAGTCTATTTGGATGTATGAATGGATGTTTGTTACTTTTTCACGCCAAAATGACTTAACAAATTTGGCCGAAACTTCGAATGTTGTTTGTTGTTTGAAGTTTAGGCAAAATGTATTATAACAGTCATACGAGTATACTTAGGGTATGAACTAGAAATACTAGAATAGCACCATAGGTTAGTGTTCATTCGGGTAAGAAAGAAGTGTACGACGCCATAGATTGATACTAGTAAGTACTCGTATTAAGTATAATACGAGTAGCGGATCCAGGAAATGTGTTGTCGATAGAAATATAAACTTTTTTTGAAGTTAAAAAAAAAACATTTTTGAATGTAACTACAAATAATTCCCTCCTAAGATATATTCTCAGTCTCACAATATTTGCATAAATTTTACCCCCTTGAGACCCCAATATCTTTACAACCATTTTACCGATTTAGCTCATAATTATTACTACTACCTACTCGTTATTAGTAAAGGCAAAGGCAATATTCGTCCTTGGTAAAAGAAATCCTCGTTTGCTTATAAAATAATCTACTTATACCACCTACTGTAAATGTACAAAATGTTCAAAAGTTTAACTTGATTTAGCTATAATTTTCCTTCGTGAGAATCTTCTAGCATGTAGATCATGTCGCTTGGTTGCTCGTAGCGTATCACAGCTGAATAACCTGAAACAAGGAAGACACGTGTGAAATTTTTAGGTAGGTAGGTACTTTGCTTGATATGGCAAGGATCAGCGGGGCTGTTAGAGAATATAGGTCACTTTATTTGACTAGCTCCCCACTGAAACTTGACTATAGTTTGTTTAGGTTACTGTAAAAAAAGGATATATAACACGTTGTCTTCTTGCCTTTTTAATAATTCTGGTGTATTTTTCGAAAAACCCTGCGTAAAAGACGCCGGCGCCGCTACGATTGCGTTTCGAAACGTAATCGTGGCGGAATCTGTTTCTGTCAAATAACTCAAAAACTACTGGATGGACTAATTCCAAAATTAGCAGGACAAATACAGGAGCCGACTGCATCACAAAAATGACATTTGTTTCTTCTTTATTTGACTTTTCCGCCAGGATTACGTCGTCGCGTTGGATCTTGCATGTAAAACGATTCAAAGTGAATCTTCACCACGTCTTATCAAAATTAAAGATTTTTCTTTCTTTCAACACTTGATCAAGCATACTATCGCCAATAAAAAAAACATCTTGATCAGATCAAGCGTATCTTTTAGAATGCTTCTTGAATTTAAGATCAGGTTAAGAAAAAATATGAAACTTGCTTCCTTTCAAATTAAAAGGACTATGGAATTATTCCGAGAACCTGCTACTCTTCTATCGACATTGTTAATTGAACTAATAGGTACTTACCTACACTTAAGTGCCCGCGTTATGGGCCCATCCTTGCAAAACTAGCCCCACTGGCTTATTTATTTGATGACTCCGTTGAAAAGGAATTTAAAAGAGCACGTGGCCAAACGCAAACTTTAAAATATAATATACCTACCCACTTTATGTTAGTTTTAAGGTAAGTATTATACTTAAATAAATAAATATTTATTTCAGTATTAAATTAAATTCCATATCATTCAACATATTCAGATAAAAGTAAATACATTTATTAAATAACATGATATAATATATAAACAGTGACTCATTATATTGACAAGGTCTGTTAGTTAAAGTTAATTTAAGTATGTATATCAAAATCTTTAACAAAAATTATTTATTATTTATATTATTAATTGAAATGGACGAATCCATGCAGGTGTATTGATAAAATGAAACAACAGATTGAATACATTAAAATATATTTAACGATTAATGAATACTGATCGTAAAAGGAACTTCTATTCAAATAGGCATGATGAATTAAAAAAAAAACTATTCTATTAAGTTCTTATCTGTCTCATAAACTTAAAAAACTTGCTTTTAAGGTTTGTTATGAGAAAAATAAAAATATTTTGATTTGATTTGATTTGAAAAAACCCTTTTATGTCACATTATTAGCACGAAATTGAGTTTTTAATAAAACATTTTGTTTGACGCTAGAACGCTCGCATATGTTATAGTACCAGATTTTCGTCATGCCAAGTAAGGCCTCTGGGACGTAATTAGGAAGTCCAAAGTTTTAAACGAAATGAAATAAAAATGAAAGTGTTATTCCTTATAACGTAACCGCGGCGGTGTTCAGCTTATCATGGCGGAATGCCATAACTTCTAATTTTAGCTTTTCAAAATATTATATTTATCTTGTTCTTAGATAAATTTTTTCAGGATCTATGAATTAAATTAGATTAGTCCATACATATTTTTTTAGCAATTCTTGACTACTGTCATCATGCCCATTGTCTATGCAACTTTCTTAACACACGTTTACACAACATAAAATACAAAAACTACATACTGTTGGTACTTATAAAATAAATTAAAACTATTACTTTGGAATGGAAACAACGTAATTATAATACTGACCTTTTTAAGGCTTTTTTATAACATTTCACATAATAAAAATGACAAATAACATGTAATAATAATTATAATACAAAAAAATAATAAACTCGTAACCTCCCATATACCTACATTTAAAAAAAAATGAGGATCTGACGAGGTTCTTCGTAGTTAAGAACAGAGATGTAAGTACTTCGTGAGTACATTTATGTTTACATTTTCTTTTACTGTTCGCGTTTACCTTGATCTGTTTTGAGGAGGTAGCGTTGAGCAAGGGCGTGTAAAACACAAGCGACTAGCGCCCCATATCCGAACCATCGGAAAGTAAGCCAGCCACCATACGCGCCGTAGAGACGGCCGCCGATAAAGCTGCCTAGTGAAGTACCTATGCCTTCGAATACTGCGCCAACCAAACCCTGAAATACACAACACAATATTATCACCTCTGTGGCGCAGTGTGTGAAGCCTGCGGGTGTTTTCTATCTATGATATGTATGTATTTACAAACAATAGGTAAATGTAGATATATAAGTATTATATCAGTCATCTGGTTATCATAACACAAGCATTAAGTTGCTTAGCTCGGGACTAGATACTGTGTGGTGAGATAAAAAAAGGTGGGCGGTTGATTGTGCCGCTGAGTATAGGTAAATAAAGTTACATTTGCACCTGAACTGTGGTTTCTGTGCCGTGTGGGGCCACGACACTGGCGTATGACGTCATAGTAGGGTAGAACATTCCAAACGTGACCCCTTGAAGTGTTTCTATAGGCAGAACCCACCACGGGTTTCGAAGCAAGGAGTATAAGATGAAACGCACGCCGAAAGCAAACAGCACTAAGCTCATTGTGTTCGCGTGGCCCACTTTACGGAGTATATATCCTGGAATTTATAAGAAACAATTCTAAGTACATTAAGCGGTGGAATTGATCATTTTATTAGACTTCAAACAAGTAGGATGGTTTGGAACAACGTAGGTTTATTGACGACCTCTGTGGCGCAGTTGTATTAACGCCCGGCTGAGATGCGGAGGTTGCGATTTATTTATCATGGCAATATTTGCTATAGCGTCAAAATAAAATGAAAAAAAAATGCAATTTTACGAAATTCCCCAAGATGAGACACAATAACTTACCCGAGACAAACAGAAACGGTATTTCACCGCAAAACGTTTGAATCGCGCTGACCAGGCCTTGCAGTGTCTTCGTGTAATCCAACCATTCGCACGACTCTTGAGAAATATCTTCCAACAACCAGAACAGGAACTGCCATAGTAAGCCGGTGCAAAGCCCGACGGCGATGGTCCATAGAAGAAATACTATTGTGGGCAGCGAAGACAAAAGTGTTCCTACATCCACTAGTATGTTTGTTGACATTTTGGTAGTTTCTATCTGCAAGTAAAATATATTTAAAGTTATACATCAGAATAACAAGGCTACATTTTGTTTGAGTCCTACGCTAAGCCGCGGTGAGCCAGATGTAATTCTAAGGTTCCAACGGAAGACCAGCGCAGACCATAATATGGCCAGAGTTGGTACCATTTTTGGAAATATTATGTTCATTAAGTATCTTCCACTGTTTTATCTATTTCTGTAGGTCATTTAATATTATATACTTTAGTTTTAAAAAATAAATGCATTTGTCTACACTTCTACACTAATATTATAAAGAGGAAAACTTTGTTTGTTTGTTTGTTTGTTTGTTTGGTTGTAATGAATAGGCTCAAAAACTACTGGACCGATTTTAAAAATTCTTTCACCATTCGAAAGCTACATTATCCACGAGTAACATAGGCTACTTTTTATCCCGATATTCCCGCGGGAACGGGACTTACGCGGGTGAAACCGCGGGGAGCAGCTAGTATTGTATAATTCTGAATAAACAACATCCAAATACTTACTTTAAGTAAAGCCGATACGACAACATCGCCCGCCATGAACACAAACATGAGTACGAAAGCTATAGTATAATCTTTGACGGCACCATCGCTGAACGCGTCTATCAAAGCGCCCGTCGCTAGAGAAAATATGCCCCAGCCCACGGAGCCCCATAGACGCTGTTTTCCGTACGAAGATACTTTGCTACCTGGAATACATTATACCACAGATTACATAAGTACAGATACCTCATCTCGAATATTGAAATCACTCCTATTTCCGGTAAGTGAAAAGTACATAAAAAAGTATAAAGTTATGCTAAAAATTAAAAGTGTCATTTTAATTGACAGCACTTTCGGCCCTAGCGAAAGTAACATTTTACGCCCCTAGGGGCGAAAAGTGCTGTTCACCCTTTGTTCAGATCACTTCAAGTGTTTTCTTCAGTTTATAGTAACTAGACCTCTGTGGCGCAGTGGGCGAAGGCCCGGCTGAGAAGAGGAGGTTGCGGATTAGATCCCCGCTACGGGACAAAATGTTTCTATGTTCTGCAGATATTTGTTCCGTGTCTGGGTGTTTTCTATCTATATGTATGTATTTACAAAAAATATATCTAAGTATTATATCAGTCATCTGGGTACCATAACACTAGCATTAAGTTGCTTAGCTTAGGACTAGATGACGCTGTGTGGAATGTCCAAGGATATTTATTTATTATATTTGATTTAATTATACCTACCTAGTAGATTGAAACAGATGGCATCAGCGAAGGTCACAACGACCGCTTGCCCGATCCAACTGATGATCATCATTGTGAAGAATAGCCAGAACTGCTTCGTGAACTGCGATGACTCCTCGCCTTGACTCTCTGCTGCCGCTGAGAAGATCTCGTTTAACTGACGATTAAATGTAAGTATATGTAGCGCCACGTAAGAAGAACGCTGAGGGGAAAAGCTGCGCAGTAGGCGATTATGAAGAATCTTAAGTGGGATTGGTGAAGGGACTTACGCGGTTTCACCCGCGTAAGTCCCTTCACCGCGTTCCCGCGGGAATATCGGGATAACAAGTAGCCTATGTGTTAATCCAGGGTATCACCTATCTACATACCAAATTTCAACCAAATCGGTCCAGCCGTTTTTGCATGAAAGAATAACAAACATACATACATTCTCACAAACTTTCACATTTATAATATTATAGTAGGAGTAGGATAGGATAGGATAGGATAGGAAGTAGGATAGTAGGATTTCACATTTATAATATTATAGTAGGATAAGTAGGTAAGTAAGTAATTGCGGCGATAAAAGACTCAAAAGGAGTGAAACAAAGAGATAAAAGCAAAATTTTAAGTATCAGTACTGAATTCTACAAGAAGTTGTATTCAGATAACAATTTAGAAAATTCAGCAGATTTGAACTATTCGCGTTCAGAAGACATACCGCCTATCACAGGACTCGAAGTACATCGCGCGCTTATCGGGATGAAGTATGGGAAGAGTCCTGGAGAAGACGGTGTCACAACAGATAGTTTAAAAGTTGGAGAACAGGTTCTACTTCCACACCTGACCAATTTATTCAATTCGATTTTATCCACAGCTGACCTCCCTTCAGGATTTTGCCATTCAAATATTATACTGCTTCACAAAAAAGGCGATAAAGCAGAAATTCAAAACTACCGTCCTATCAGTTTGATTTCACATATTTACAAAACATTTATAAAGGTCATAGAAAATAGAATATCTAAACAGTTAGATCTACATCAGCCTGCAGAGCAAGCCGGATTCCGCCGAGGCCTTTCCACTACCGATCACCTACAAGCAATAAATCAGATAATAGAAAAATATAACGAGTACAATCTTCCTCTCTATTTAGCCTTTGTCGATTATTCAAAAGCATTTGACAGTTTAAACCATTCCGCCATTTTTACAGCTCTCAAAAAACAAGAAATCCCAGACACCTACATTCAACTTCTCAAAACAATATATCTCCATAGTACAGCATCTATCAAAATAGAGTCAACAGGAACATCTTTCCCTATAAAACGAGGAGTGAAGCAGGGCGATCCCCTTTCCCCAAAACTCTTCACAGCCACATTAGAAGAGATCTTCAAACATTTAGAAAACAGCTTTCGGGGAAAGGGTATTGTTGTGGGCGAACGGAGATTAACCAACCTCCGTTTCGCTGACGACATAGTCCTCTTCTCTTCCACCGCCGCCGAACTTGAAACAATGCTCAACGAACTGAACACCGCAAGCCTCGCAGTTGGACTCAGCATGAATATGTCGAAGACGAAAGTCATGACGAACACCACTCAGCATAGGTTAGAGGTAGGGGATGAGGAGATTGCGTACGTCACTGAATATTTATACCTAGGCCAATTAGTATCCTTCCAGAGCAGGCAAGATGCTGAAATCACAAGACGCACGGAAAACGCCTGGAAGTGCTATTGGTCTATGAAAGGCTTGATGAAGGGAAACCTTCCTCTCACACTCAAACGCAAACTAATGGACGTATGCATTCTTCCCATCCTCAACTACGGCTCACAAACCTGGTCGATGACAAATCTGCAGAAGTCCAAACTCGGGGTTTGCCAGCGAGCTATGGAGCGCAGTATTCTAGGTGTTAAGCTAACAGATCGCATCAGGAACAGTAAACTGCGCTCCCAAACACAAATCGCTGACGTTGGGCAGCAAGTTGGCAAATTGAAATGGGACTGGGCGGGCCACGTCTGCCGCATGTCGGATGAGTATTGTGGGCACGGACCACCACCGAGTGGATCCCACGAGACAGGAAACGACTACGCGGCAGACCGCGGCGGCGGTGGAGAGATGAACTCGACTCATTCTGCCCACATTGGACCGCACTGGCTCTTGGTAGAGACGAGTGGAAGGAAGG
Source organism: Xanthorhoe spadicearia (assembly GCA_947086425.1). Taxonomy (NCBI): domain Eukaryota; kingdom Metazoa; phylum Arthropoda; class Insecta; order Lepidoptera; family Geometridae; genus Xanthorhoe; species Xanthorhoe spadicearia. The sequence goes on along the minus strand of OX352194.1, from coordinate 5,866,671 downwards.
AAGGGAGGCCTTTGCCCTGCAGTGGGACGCTACAGGCTCGTAATAATAAACCATCTGATGCTTGTCGGCGATGTAATGGACCATCGGAAACTATCCAACACATTACAGGAGCATGCAAATCTCTTGCTCAAACAGACTACAAGTTCCGACATGACCAAGTGGCCAATATAATTCATCAAAGACTAGCTGCTAAGTATAATTTAATAGATTCTAGTACAAGACCTACACCATATTATAAATACACTCCTGAAACGGTGCTGGAAAATACCACACATAAGCTCTACTATGACAGAGCTATCCTCACCGACAGGACCACACACTTCAATAGACCTGATTTAACCCTTCTCAATAAAACTAACAACACAGCCTTACTTATTGATATTGCCGTTCCCAACACCCACAATCTTCAGAACACTATAGCAGAAAAACTTTCGAAATATATTGACTTAAAAAATGAAATAACTCGTATGTGGCGCCTCCATAAAGTTTCTATCGTCCCAATAGTTCTGTCCTCCACAGGGGTGATCCCCAAACAACTATTTCAGTCTCTTGAGGTACTAGACCTCCCAAAACACACATATGCACTACTCCAAAAGGCAGTAATATTGAACACATGCAGATTAGTCCGGAAATTTTTACAGACTGACCTTAATGAGGATAGTCATACAGACACACAACAGCTTTCACTGATATGCACTTGACTTCGGTCCGTGCATTTCAGTTAATTTCCAGTTTCTTCGTAAACTGAGTACAAAAAGTATAAAACAATAAATAATAATAATAATAATAATAAGTAGGTAAGTAAGTACCATTGCATTATCACAGGTAATTTCACACGATGTTTGAAATAGTTCAGTCTCCATTTGATATTGAGCTTTCGAATGGCATATTGGGTATCGCAATGTTCCTGAAACATAATGAACAACATTAAATACATCTAAAATTATGTATATATTATTAGGAAAACCAACAGCTACAATAGTCAGTAATAAATACAATTATAGCTCTAGAAGCCAATTACAGGTTCTCACTGATAGAAACATATTATTTTATGAAATCAAAATGTGAACACCTTCTAAAATGTAACTTAGTAAGTATAAAATTGTATACATACTTATAAATATTATGTTAGTATGGATAATCATCTAGAATGAAGCCTTTAGAAGCTTTTACTCTCAACTTTAAAAAGCGCTTTAATACTATGTATTATCACTGGTACCTCATCTCGAACATTGGTTTCACTCCGTTTTTCTTCGGGCTATTTTTGGTGTTTGATTTTTGCTGCGTCACGTAGCGGCGTTTAGGCATCTGACTGCATGCTACTTAGCACTAGATGGAATTACTTATTTTTGATTGCAGACAAGACCTAAACGCCGCTCGGAGCGCCGCAAAAATCAAACATACAAATAGGCTACTTTTTATCTTGATATTACCGGAACCAGGACTTACTTACTTACAGCTAGTATAAAATAGTTACCGTCAGGCAAAGAGATATGGTTTAGCTGTACAAAAACGCAGTTGTGTTCCGTCAGCGTAGTGGACACCGGTATTGAGCCGGTGAAGCTCAGGTTCGTCGGGAAGCCGGCGCCGGCTTCTGTCCGGGGCTTGCACGACGCCGCCGCGTCCGCCGACCAGCCCTCGCATATTTCCATCAGGCGCCATGGAGACTCCTTATCCAACTTACATTGCACCTGCATTTGTACACATTCATGTATTTACAAAAAAAAACTATGTATCACTCTGGTTACCTGGCTTACCATGGCGTGATAATACGTTTCGGCAATACAGTTTAGGTTCTAACCCCCTTATGCATAAAAACTTGACAATTTAATACAGGTTTTAAGAACGTTTTTTTCTTGTCACCCATATGTCAACGAAAAGAGATAGCAACAGATTTAATATGCGTTTTAGCTAATACAGGTTTACTGGTCGATTATGCATAAGGGGGTAACTGTCCATACTTTACGTCAGCGCTTTAGCTTACGTCAAAAGCAGTTAATTATAGGACCTAAACTATAGGTAGTGAATTATACAGTGTAGATTACAAAAATTCTTTCATTTTTGTATAATGGACTGTCGGGAGGGTTATAGGCTATATTTTCTAGTATTTTTAGTACACCCGTGCAAAGCCGGGACGTGCTAGTATAAAGAAAAAGGCTAGAGTGGGATAAAGGCTGGAAGTAAAAGATAGATAGTCTTCTTCTTCTTCCTGCCCTTATCCCACTATGTGGGTCGGCACATTGTGTTTTGCTTCCATTTCCCTCTATCAGACGTCATCTCAGCACTCACATCTCTCTTACTCATGTCATCCCTCACGCAATCCATCCATAATTTCATTGGTCTTCCCCTATACCTGTATCCATCCACATTCATATCTAATACTAATAGAAGATAGATTGTATAGATATATAACCTGACAATCATCTCCTTCCCACGATTTATCAAAGTCCAATTGCGAGGGCTTCTGAGGGCACGTTCTGAAGTTGAGTGTATGATTCAGACAGGTCATGTTAACTTGTTCAGCACTAAGGATAGAAGTCAGTTGCTTGTCGGTACAATTTAGTTGACACGGCTCGTTTATATCCACGTAGCCTTCGCCTATACGACACTTAGGTGTGTATGTGTAACCTGAAACAGAATTATAGTGTACAGATACACGTTGAAAAATAAAAATAGATAATTCGTGAGATGAGAGCATTTTTCAGCACTCTGGAGTGTATTTCTGTTTGTAACTCTGAAAATCAGATAGTCAAAATGTTTATGAAAGAACACTACGATCCATTTGTGATGCGTTCGATGCCGAAAGGAGAGGTATTCCTCAAAGCGCACCTATTTTGAAGAGCAACTAAACTATTCCTTGTGAGGAATAGTTTAGGTGCTTTTTAAACAGAGGGTATAAATATTAAATTTTTATTCCTTAATGCGCATCAATGAAATTTTTATTTATTTCTAACCATTATTTCTTTTCATTACAGGCCTTAAAGGTGTAATGTAGAATGTAGTGATGGGGTTGTATTTCATCTGATTAGTAACCTTGTATAAGTGGAATCATTATAATAATTGCCAATCAGCTGACATAAGACGTACCATCAAGAGTGACGTTGCTGGCAGCTATATAAGTACATTGCTCCGTAACCTGAGTCTTGTTGATATGTGCACTATACTTTACACTGTCTGTGTGACTGTAGCAAAACTGCGGTAAGTGCCAGTGCTCACAAACCGTCTGCCACATCTTAGGAGAGTTCATATCGCAATTCATCTGGAAATATATAAATAAATAATAAATATCCTTGGACATTTCACACAGCGTCATCTAGTCCCAAGCTAAGCAATTTAATACTTGTGTTATGGTAACGAGATGACTATATAATACTAAGATATTTTTTTTGTAAATTCATACATATTATAGGTAGAAAACACCCAGACACGGAACAAATATCGGCAGAACATACAAATATTTGTCCCGTAGCGGGGATCGAAACCGCGACCTCCGCGTCTCAGCCGGGCCTTCGCCCAATGCGTCACAGAGGTCGATATAAACTATTGGTGGTCGCGAGGTGTGTCGCGTTTGGGGCTGTAGAATCTAGTAGACGAAGTGGTCAGTCAGACCCACAGGTAATAACCATTGTCTTTCCTGTGGTTATGGCCGGCTAAGAGGGATGGTTTAGGTGCTAGGCAAGCCAATTCCATTTCAACAATGTCCCAGGCACTAGTGTCCCGTTAAGTGTAGGCAAAGATTGCTTCCTGACGCTGTGTAGAGATCATTTGGTAAAGATGCAAAGGCCCAAGTAAGTGGTCGAAAATTATATCGATAAAGAAAGAAATATTAGTGAAGTTATCCTGCTTTCATTATCCCATATTTTTAGGACTATTTCATTGCCATTGGAGTGACAAATGCATACTTTAAACATATATTAAATTCACAAATCTAGGGGGCCCTAACATCTTGCTACCCAAGCCAACCTCACCTGCACGTGGTGTACCCTGCTAACAAACGAACGAGGCTCTGGCGACTCACCAAGACGCATTGGCCAGCGTGGTGTTTTATGGCTAAAAACCTTCTCTATCATTATGAATCACACCCTGAAACCGGCTGGGTAGAATAGAATAGAAATTATGAATAAGACCATTTTTCTTTAAAGCTTCATTTCTTACATGACAGGTCGCAAACGTGTTGAGTTCCCCAAGAGTGGAGACCTTGCAGGAATCAACAAGCTCGCTGCTCTTGTAACAACTCCGTAGCACAGTGACGCCATTCCCACAATCCAGCTCCACGGAAACAGCGCCTCCATTCGACGGAATGAAGTATATTGCGCCGAAACTAATTATCGTCACGATTTGGAATATTATGAATATTGATTTCTGGATTTTGAACCTAGAACAAATATGAAGGTTATCCACGAGAAAATTTATAATATGCGTATAATCAGCCAATAAGAGTAGTAGTGTTATTATAGGAGAGCAAAATTTCCCTTTAATTTACTAGCAGTACCAAGCGGTGTCTAGGATATAAACGGAAATGCCAGGTGATGTTTTGGAATAATTCTGTCCAAACAGTTAGACAATCGAACTGCTAGTAGGAATAGACGGAATTAACGGGAATTGGAATAGTCAGTGTTAAATGAGGGGAAATATCATACGGATCCACCAATTTGAGACGAATGAATACCAATAACGAAATAAGAAACAAAAGCAATGTAAATGGATGGAAACAGCCGATAACATAAATTGGTCAACGAGCTTCAAGGTCATTTTTAATAACAAGATACTTTTTGTTTAAAAATGAATATCAATGATCATTGACAGAGTCTGATTCTTTTTAACAAATCTTTTTTTTAGTTTTTGGAATTCTTTAGATTAGATAACGAAATAAGACGGTAAGTTTTTTAATGGAAATCTAAAATTAATACTTGTGTCATTCGAATAAGTGTTTAGCTAAAGGGTTGATTACACAGGACAAGTCAAGTGGAAGAACAATGTCTCCGAGTTGCCATAGCCCTTCAAAACTACGACTATTTACTAGGTAGGTTTTACTGATTAGTTTCTATATAATATACTATCTATCAAAGAACATCAAAACTGTGTGTTGCATTGCAATCAATGTAGACATTTGGAGAACAACATACACACCTACAATAAGTTTTCGTGTAAATAATAAGTACCTGTCTGCTATAACTCCAAACAATGGCTTAGCAATGAGTCCGAATATCGGCAACACTGTGTAAATTAATCCCACTGTTGCTGAAGAGAAACCCAGCTGCCGTGCGTACGTTGACAAATAAGGAACCAGTGGTGCTGTACCTGAAATGTTGATTTAGCTCTGAGTCTAGGCGTCTGGAATTGCTTTCACATGAGAGAAAGAGAGATCAGTCTTCTTCGCCCCTAAGGCCAGTATTCAGAGACATTACTCAAGCATTTAACTGCATTGAACATTGCACTCTAACCCCCGGTTCCTATAACAAACTAACGGACGTCCGTAGGACTTGCGCCATAGCAACGTTGTTATCTGTCAAAAAGTTTCATACATTTTATGTTGAAATAACAACGTTGCTATGGTGATGGACCTACGAACATCCGTTAGTTTGTTATAGGAACCGGGGGTAAGCTACGTAGGTAAGTATGTGTCGTTGATATCAATAACATTATACGAGTGTATAGATCTACAACTCTTGTTACGTAATCAGCATTAAAAGTGAACAAGTTGACCATGAACACAATCTTACCGAATATTACCTAGGTACTTACATAAAATAATACAATAAGTTTCATCCTACTTCCTACATAAAATATTTTATTAGGTGTGTACCTATATATGTATACATATACCAAGGTGAAACTGAAAGTTTGTAAAATTTTTTGGATGTATGTCGATCTCTTTTACGAAAGAAAACTACTGAACGGGTTTGGCTGAAACATGGAATAGGTAGGTATACACAGACCTGGAATTAAATATAGGCTATTTATAATATTATAGGCTTTTTATACGGAGGTAAAGGCGGGCGAGTAAGCTAGTTACTTTAATAAAGGAAGACAGGGTTTATTTAGTACTTGCTTTATTCCCACACAAACAAAGGTATCATTTGTTTGTATAATTTAAAGTAGGTAGATAAGTCCTCAGGTACATTATTTTTTTCATAACAAACTTTTTGTCACAACAATTAATTAATGCTTTGTACCTATTAAGTAGGTAATTTAAAACTTATAATCAATCAATGCGCACAATGACCTCTTAGAAATAAATTAAAATGTATAGCCTTACAATCAGGACGGATGTCTTAGAAGATGTTTGTTTGAGAAAACGTTAAATAGCATAGATTGCAGATTGATATAACTGTATCTACCTGTGCAAAACATAAAGATTAGATTAGGTTTAATACTTCCAACTTACATCTTAGTAGTATAATAAAACAGGTGGGCAGTTAATTTTGCCGCTGAGTATATTAATAAGTGGGGTATATTTAAGATAATAGGTACCTACTTTGCCTAAAGGTTCAGAGGTTGTGAGGAATTTGCAGTTTATTCAAATCGCTACTCCTAGCGACACCTATCATGCATTTTAATAAAAAATACTTGAATAAATAAATAAATAAATATCCTTGGACATTCCACACAGCGTCATCTAGGCCCAAGCTAAGCAACTTAATGCTTGTGTTATGGGAACCAGATGACTGATAATATACTTTATAGGTACATAGATACTTTTTTTTTTGGTAAATACTTACATAGGTATTATAGATAAAAAACACCCAGACACGGAACAAATATCTGCAGAACATACAAACATTTGTCCCGTAGCGGAGATCAAACCCGCAACCTCGGCATCTCAGCCGGGCGTTCACCCAACTGCGCCACAGAGGTCGTCATATCACGTTTTGATGTAGGTATTGAAATAAAAGTCCTATTTCTATATCGTCATTGGTACTAGTATCTATCTATCTAGTCAACAATGTCCTAGGCACTAACAGTGTCCCGTTAAGAGCCATCGCACGACACCCTAAGTTGGCTAAAACGAATTCAAAGCTGACCTGCGATGACTGCCACACACACACAATGCATCGTTTTCGATTTATAGAGTAGAGGGGGTCGCCCAGTGTATGCCTAGGTTTACTGTAGGTAGGTAGACAAATAATTTAGTATCAAAATATAAATCTTTCTTTAGGTCTAACTAAGCGATTGCATTGTGTAAAACCACTTTACAATAGGTACCTAAGTATTGATATTCTAATTTCCATGATAAAAAAACTGTACATAAATAGAACTGAAAAAAAGTTCACCTAGTCCGATTGATGGAACCACAAGGCCAGAGCCATATCGTGAAAATTTATAGATACAGATTAACTGAATCCTTTGGAATTTTTAAACCTTTGGGCTTTGTTGAAGATAAGTGAGTGAGTGATAAGCTGAGTAACACCATAATGTCAGCATTTGCGATTAATATAATACCTACCTGAAATGAAAAAATATGATCACGACTGTATCCCAGGGAGCGGTAGACATTTCTTAGAGATCTTTATGTAATTCTTTAGATCCTTTAAAGATGTCTAATGGGGTAGTCAGAGGTATGTCCAAATATAATATTTGGTACCATGCCCACTTTTTGCAGAAGTTAACTTTTCTTACGTGACAGGTTGCAAGCCCATCGACGCTGCTAGAAAGCTAATTGGTTTCCTCACGATGTTTTCCTTCACCGTTTAAAGCTCGTGAAATTTTTCGATACGAAAAGTTCATTGATGCACAGCCGGATTCGATCCCACGACTTTCGGATTGAAAGTCGAGGTATTAATCCACTTGACCAACACGGCTTTTTTACGTGTATAATTTTTATAGAGAAAGTAATAAAGTCTATTATTATTATTCTATAGTGCTATGGTCACCTTACTCCGACTATATTTGAAGCTGCAAGTGCTGCAACTGTTTTTTTTTTTATAATATATGCAGTAAAACAATCAATATCTACTTAGGTAGGCGGTATGTACCTTATGTAGGTGTAGGTAAAAAACACTACGAGTTAGGTCATAAAATGACAGACTTTAAGACGGTACTTACTAATTAGTAAGTACCGTCTTAAAGTCTGTCATTAGGTAGGTACCTACTAAACTTGCAAACCGATGGTATTGTTCATCATTTTAATCAGTCTAAATCTAAACAATAGTAATAGGTACATAAGTACGTATTGTAATATATTGAGTAATAAATAGGTACCTACCTATATATCGTTGTTGTGGTAGTTACCTACTACATGTAGGTTACACACAAATATCTGTAGAAATTTATCGCCTTTAAGATTATTTTTATCTTAACTTTACTTATTAAATCGATAATAAACCTTTTTTTGGGTAACCTTTATTCTAATTTAGCCCTATTTGATAGAACTACTTAACGTGTCATAGCATACAACATACAGTTACGAAGGTAGGTAGGTACCTACCTACTTCCAAATAGTTATTCATCTCGTCTTTCTTCGGTTTAAAGATGTTTATTCGCATAAGAACAAATTACAGTTCACTTATAATGAGAATTACATTTTATTCAAATTAAAAATATCGTAAAGCTAGTGGTGAAGCATACAGAACTTAAACTTAAACTTCATAATTTTTTGCTGCGCGTAAAAAATAAAGTTAGGTGGGTACTTACCTACCAGTACCAAGCTTCGGCAAATTCATTGAGAACCTAAATGATTTAGGATAAGAACCTCACTTCTTGCATCTAATCTAAATATGCAACCACCAAGGTAGTCAGATTATGTAATTATACTTCATTTCTTGAAGCGAGCTAATAGGAAGAAAAATAAAAGCACATGATTGGTCGTCGAAAATAATTGTCTATTCTCGGATTTGCTAGATTTGACAATTGACAATTGATTTGACAATCTAGTCAATCACGAGATAGACAATTATTTTTGACAACTAATAATGTGAGTTTATTTTATCTTCCTATTAGCTCGCTTCAATAAATGAAGTATAGATACTTAATATTTTTTTTATTATTCTAAATTATAAGTAGGATTTAACTGTTACCAACTTACCAGCATTGAAAAAGAAGTAGTGCCCTTTTATTGGAAGCAGTTTTTTATTAACCTGTATATTTGAAGTCACCATTTTCAAAAGTTACTTTCTTCTGAAACAAATAATTTTTTTTCATAAGTATAAGAAAAATATAAGTAGGCCCTACTTAGTGTAAAATCATAGTGTGGTAGGTTAGGTAGTTGCAGAACGTTTTGAAATTGATACGTTTGACACTTATAAGCCTAATTAGTAATTAGCATAATAGCAGTTTCAAAAGGTAACATAGTAATTATTAATTACTATGTTACCTTTTGAAACTGCTACTAGACTAGAGTGTTGTGTCACATGGTTATTAAACTCATGCCTAGTAAGCAATAACAGATATTAAGGTGGTCAATGGGACTGTGCAAAAGGAATTTAAAACATTTTGCTGGCCAAATAGCTTCATGGTGGCCATCAGTGTATGTTTAAAATAAACCTATCAGGTTGCTTACTTATTTATATGGTGGGTGGGTATAGGTTTTTGAACATAGGTAAGCCTTTTTAAGTGTTATCCTACTAAAATAAATCTAAAGATTTACTTTAGTAAATCAGTCAGTCAGTCATTTAGTAATGGCCGGTTCCTATATCCAACTAACATATGACCGTAGAACTGTGTTCTGTGCTAGTCATTGAATCAACTTTACTGTGTCTGAAAACATTTTTAAAATAAAAGTAACATCTGAGAAAATAATCCTGTTTAAATTGTTCTTTGAGTGGTAGGTATTTCACAAGAAATTAATTTGATGAGTAAACAACCAGAAAAGTTTTTAGCTCAGGTTTTTAGGTTTATAAACAATTTTCTCATAGATAATGAACCTTCTCGATTTATTCAATAAAACTTTTAAAATTGTGTGTTGAGCGCATACAGCCTGAAGTAGAAAAGTTAACTAAACTATAAAAATTAAACTAACCTTTCTATGTCTGTTGCATGTTTTAGTAGGTCATTGACTGAAAATCCGGTTCAAGTAAAACAACAAGAAAAACATTTAATTCTTCTCGAAACTAATACTAAGTACCTACTTCTAGCAAGAACAGTAGGTAGGTACATAATTGCGAAAAAAACAAAAAACTTAAAAGCGTACTTTTGGGTTAGGTACTTACATTGTATTTTCGACTCACTATAAGAAAGTGTATGAATCGTAAAGTTATATTCCATCAGTGCTTCATTGGAACTTTTAAAAACTTAGGCACGCGCGCTTTACCAGATCTCATTAAATTCCCATTCTACAATTGCACACACACACTGCGCAGCGCAGCGCAGCAGACAGACTACAAGATTAGGACTAAATAAAATAAATCAAGGAAAGAAACTTTTATGAAGTAGCTAAGCATGTAACTTTAGATAATGTAAACATTGTTTTTTTTTACGAACGCATGACATTGACATGACAGCTTGAATGATATCGGACAGTGACATACTTATCGACGTAATTTGACAGACATTGTTTTGACGATCAATAAAAATTGAGTTAAGATTTTTTTTTTATCTTTTTTGTATTTAAAAAAATAATTAGAAAATTGATCGTCAATAAAATGTGGAGTTGAAAAGAAAACACACCATGTGTGTGTTATAGAACTCGATGAATTTTAGAGTCAGACCTTAGGATCTAAATTTATTTTTTATTATTACCAGGTCCGGGTTCGCACGGGTGTAATAATAGAGCTACGGGATGAAATATAGCCTATAACCTCCCGGACAGTCCATTCTACACACCCGTGAAAGAATATTTGAAATCGGTCCAGTAGTTTCGGAGATTACCTCCGTCAAACAAACAATAGTAGATTACTACACGAGGAAGAAAGGCAAAGATTTCGATGCACGAGATGGTTATCAGCGAGTGCGATAATAGTTCGAGTGCATCGAAAGGCCTTTCTTCCGAGGTATGTACTCTGCTTTTCATTACGAATCTATGGAAATTACCAAAAAAATAGATGAAAATTTAAATTTCACACACGAAAATTAGCTGTCTCGCTTTTTTTAAAATAGACTACTAATGTATGACTAAACAGCAGGTAACGATGGCATGGCGTAGTTGCTTTTCAGATTTAAAAAAAAAATACTAACTGGTAGAATGGCTATAAACGTAGTAAGCATTCTACCAGTAGGTTTTTTTTTCATATTTCATACTTAATGCAAGGATGAACAATAAAATTTAGAAGAACTTGAACACTTAGCATGCATCGACATGCCACAAAAGGTATGTCAAAAATGAAGTTGACATTTGACAGTTATTTCTTAACTTTCCTGCCCTAGGGCAGGAAAGTTCTTGTTTTCCCTAGGGACGGAAAATGATACTTTGAACCCTATAATCAGGCAACTTCGTGCGTACTTTCCGTGTATGAGTAATGAAAACAAATTTTACCTCTTTATAATATTAGTATAGAGTAGGTACCTACCAAGACTGGTTCAAGAGGCTACAGAATTTACCAAACACCGAAATTTTAATAGAACATGACTTTTTACTCTCTGGAGCTGGAATCCGGTTGTGAGAAGATTGAGCAAAAATCGAAAAAGTCCATAAAAGAGCTCGATCACGAGTCAATAATTATTATTAAGTATCTTTAAACATACACGGAAAGTACCTACGCACGAAGTTGCTCAGGCAGGGTGATCAGTCACAGGGTTTAAACTAGCATTTTGCGTCCTAAGGGTCGTAAAGTTACTTTCCTGCCCTTGGGTAGGAAACTTCGTACTAAATGCCTTGTGCCTACTCATTATTAATAGTCTAGGTACTATTAATAATGAGTAGGTACAAGGTACCAAATATTACTTCAGTATTCACTTAAATTCACTAGGTATTGTGTGTTCTATATATTCTTTTTAGCTCTTACTTCCATAACAACTTTTTGAAAAGTAAATATCAAGTAACCTACTTATATAGTGATTATGTAGGTACCTATAACAAAATTCGGGTCCTCCTTTTTAGATCGATCGAAAACTACTTTATCACTACGACTGTGTCAGTACCAAGTTACATGCAGATTGGATAAACGGTTCGACAGTTATGCCGGAGTAAGTTCTTTCTTTGTGATTTTGAAACTGTTACAAAAAACTGGAGCCACCATTTACGCTGTTTTCAAGTAGGTACAAAAGGCATTACATCATCTTCTCTAACTTTTTTAAAATATTTCTCTTCCAGTTGTCACCAGCTCCCAGAAAGTCCACCATACTTCGGCTCCGAAAACCCATAGGTACAGCCCAGAACAGCTAGCAGAACTGGAGTCTCAACCTGCTGGTCGCCTACCACCGACTAACACATGATGATAGCCTACTACCGGGTACACCATTCTCCAGGACAGAGGGACGAAGAAACGGAATCATTCCCAGGATGCTTTCAATGTGAACTGTGATGGTATGTGTTTAGGATGCTCTAAAAACTCTGGCCTTTACTAGATGATTTATTACAGTCATCATTCTCCTGCCCTTATCGCTAGGTGGGGTCGGCCCAACTTGTTTTCTTTTATTCATCTCTATCATTCGCCAACTCCGAATTCACTCCTCTCACATTCATATCCTCTTTCACACAATCCATCGACTTCTTCTTCGGCCTTCCTCTACTTGTTTAACCATCCATACGCAATACGCATACTTACCTACTCATTATATGACTAAGATGATTTACATAGACAGTCAGGCAGGAGGCAATTTTGTCTACACATTTGAGACATGGCAGGAGGCTGAGACAGGCCTGGGATAAAGTTGAAATGGAATAGGCTTGTAGCACCTAAAGATTAGTTTTAACATTTTAACATTTCAAATGATTGTTATTTGTATTTCATAATAGGAACTATTCATTTTTTAGATTATTTTTACTAGCATAGCACCATATCTAGTTGACGTAACTACATTGTGTGTTACATAGGTACTTATAACATGATTGGTCAGACGCATGCATTAGCAAAGTGTATAATTATGTCAGCACCGTACGCGCCGTACGCGCCGTACGCGCCGTACGCGCCGCATTTTAGAATTCGTTGTATGCAATGACATGAAACCTCGCACATACCTAGGTAGGTACAATAATATATCCGCATCGTACGCGCCGCATTTCGTAAAAATATGCGACCAAATTTCAAAATACGGCGCGTATGGCGCGTACCTACCTACGGTGCTGACATTGTGTGCGATCAGCTTTAGAGGCCAGTAACTGCCTTTCCTTCAGTCAACCTTTTATAATCTGCAGGACCTTTAGGATCACATTGAAAAGTCTTGAATCATCCAAGCGTCCTTCCAACGTTTTAGAAATCCTTTATGACGATGGTCGTTTTATAGGAATACCTAGCTGATCTGTGTGGCCAGGGCCATGATAAAACTGATAAGTAAGTACTTAAATAAGCGCAGATGAACTAGTACAAAAGTTGTAAGCTCTCCGGAAAGCTTTCCCATCCTAATAACACGATCATAGGTAGGTACCTATTCAATATTTGATTCACCGCACTTTATAGGTAGTACGAAGCATTATACATCCGAGAAGAGGCGGGCCTACTTGATCTTTGGTTTGAAGTCCTATTTTCGTAAGGTGCTTCAAGGAAAAAGGAAATTAGGGAGGCAAAGGCAAATGACTTGTCTCGCCGAACTTTGAAGCGGTCGCGATGCGGCTCCTCCTTGCATCGCTATTGGCTTTGAGCGGCGTTGCTCCGCCAATGAGACCGCGTCTTTCCCCACTCGCAACACTTCAGTTACTCAAAGATTGCGGTTTTCCAGATTGAGAAAAATGGTATAATTTTGCATATTAATGACACAATGTACGGTAACACCCGCTAGTAGGTTCTTTCGTCCCGCTCATCGATATTTAAGCTAGGTTTTCTAATACGTTCATTTACACTCAAATTAGGGAAATGTAAATTAGACATTAATAAAAAGAATATTTGAAAATGATGAGGTAAGCGTGTAAAGCGTGGTAGGTACGTTTGCGTTGGCGGCATGAGCTTTAGCGATTCCGTGCAATATTCGTCGCAAGATTGATTTCGAGCAAAGCGTTCGAGTCAGTCAGGAGCGCTGCCGCCGCTCGCGACGCGCGTCACTTGCACAGCGGGAAGCTTGTGAAACGGGAACGAAAACTAAACCGCGAATTTATAAATAATCAACAATACTTTAATTCCAAATTTCTTTAAAAGTTTTAATTTTTTAAATAAAAAAGTGTAAAATAACAGTAAAGTTAGAGGTGATTTCGAATTTGGTGCAATTTATTTTACAAGACGGGACTTTTCGGCATCAAAACGGCCGTGGAGGAGTATCTTGTTTTTAAAAAAGCCGGTAAGTGAGTATGTCGTGGTACCTACCTACCTTATTTAGGTTGTGTTCATTTCTACATTTATTTCTTTGTAGTGGAAAACAAGTAGGTACCTAGGTACCTACATACGCATATATCATTTTATTAATTATTTATTCACGAATTGCGTCGCTAGAAATAGCACAGCGTTTACCATTGTTAGATATGTGGTTAGGAATTGCGATTTGACTTCGTTAAAAAATAAATACGTTTTTCGTATCAATATATTGTAAGAGTTTTATATTTAAATAAGTATCGTAATATAATAGGTATTTTATATTATAGGTGTTTTTAAACGACTTCAAAAAATGAGGAGTTTCTCAATTCGACCGAATTATTTTATAAACTTTTTTACTTGTGTTCGCGGATACCTACCTATATAGGTACCTATGAACCGATTTAAAAAATAGGTGCCTATTGATAGCTAGGTATATAATAAATTAGATAATTAAAAATGAGCTGGATATCAAATGCATAAAAAATCTCAAAAACTGTGCATTTCAATCGAACTGACATCAACTTATATTTTATATAACTACAAAAAATAATAATAATTACCTAGTTGGCGTTTTACAGAATGCGGCATGTCATCATTTATTTCCGTCATGTATTTAGGTACCTAACCTACCTACTTACCTATAATTAATAATATAGGTTGCTGGCCTGATTCAATTGATAAGTAGGTAGGTACTTATAAATAATTAATATCAGCAACATTGGGCGGGGTCCGATACCTATGGGCTACGGCTTCCATTTTTATTCTGTGCTACGGCCATTTATAGGTAGGTAATTTAGCCAAATTCTCTAAAATATTATAAGACAGACCGTATTCATTATTTCAGACCCGTGCGAAGCTGGGACGTGCTGCTAGTCTACTATACCTAATTATAATATTACATAGATTAAGTCAAACAAGTCAAAAAAAAGATAAATTGCATAGCATTACTGACTTTTAAAACTACGAACGAAGTTAAAATTACATTAAATTTTTTAGTTTATATATTTTTATAGTGTTAAACCACAATTAGTCGGTGCTTTTATCGAAAATATCATCTTACTGATAAGTGATAGTTTCGAGCTGAGCTACGACATTAGGGCTTCGTGGCGGAGTGGTAAGGCAGTCTGGTTTGAGGTCGATCGCTTGTATCTCGCGGGTTCGAATCCCGTCGAAGCCCAAAACTTTTAGTAAGATTTTTCATCTAAGTATTACTTTTTTTTCCGGAAATGTTAATAATGAATATATTTGTTTGCAGTGGCCCGGGGCTCCGATGGGGCAGGCCTCGATGGGGGAAGTGAAGAGCTCGCCCGCCTAGACCCAGGCCACTCCAGGTTCGAGATGAATGAGCTGCCTCCCTCGTATGCGCTGGACACGCGCAGGATGCAACTCTACTCGCATTCACATTTACACCCTGTGAGTCATTAATTGCATTTTGGTTTTATTTATTTATGTACTAGCTACCCGCTTCGGCTTCGCACGGATCCAATAAACAACAACGGATGTAATATAAACCTACCTCTTGAATCACTCTATCTATTAAAAAAACCGCATCAAAATCCGTTAGCATACATAAGGAAGGACATAGGGATATAGGGACAGAGAAAGCGACTTTGTTTTATACTACCTATGTAGTGATTTATGCAGAACATAATAATAATCCTAATGTCTTAAGGTTGTCTTCAAGAAATCGCTTCTAAGCAATAAGACCGCCCATTGTACAATTAAGTATACTATACTAGCTGCGCCGCCGCTGCGCCCCGCAGTGTTTCCGTTCCATTGAGAACACCGGGAACAAAAATTTTATTTTTTTAAAGGTAATAATCCCATTGAAAAGTTTTAAGGACCTAACGAGGATCTTCGGAGTTACAAACGAAAGGAAATTGCTAGAGATTGCAGGAAATTTCTCTCTTCTCATAAAATTGAAGTTGTTCAAAGATAATTTTGAATTTTGTAATGAGACAAATTCCCATTCAAATGTAAATCATCCACTCCCTAGGTATACGTGTGTCCAGTTGCTCCCAATTCACACAATACTAATTGACGAACAGAATCTGTGCGGTGTCAGTAACTAAGAACTGGTTTGCGGTGCGCTTTAAGGTCTGATCTACTTACTTAAAGGTACCTACTTAAAAACCTTATGATTATAATAATATTTAATTACGTACCGTACTGAGGCGATAATATTCGTGTTGATGACAAGTGAGCTGTTGTTTTTCAAGCGAGCGCCCAACGCTATCTTCTTTTTGATATTGAAACTTCGGTGACGTTCGTTCATTAGTTGGACTGATATCTGGAGGTCGTGGAGCCGTAGGTAATCTGCTCCAACACTTTAAAAAATATATACCTACAATGAATCAAATAAAAGACGAATTGAATGCAATGCTCTACCATTGCAAAACAAATATTCCTTTAAATCGAACAAACGTTGACAATGAAATTGAAAAAAGTTGAAAGTTGAAGTGCGAAAATAAGAATTGAAGTAACAGTAAAGTACCTTATGGTGTTAGGTTTCAGTCTTTGAGTGGGCATTCGTCTCGCCCTGCCTCGACACTAGAGGGGGTATTGTTCGGATTTGTACCTACATTGGTAAGTACTCATTATCGCATACGTGAAATATGGTTTTATAAATCTCTAAAATTAAGTATTAAAATTTGTACATATACAATCATAGTTATACTAGTTATTTAAAAAATATGAAACATCCTTTAAGTATATTATGTATATATAATAAGGGTTTTTGAATTACTTATGTCCTTCTTTTTATTTAGGATCGCTAATCAATTTTTTAATTTACCTACTATAGACTTATTTAATTGCATTAAAATCCGCCCAAAAGTATAATAACTCTTTCATAAAGTAAACCTTCCAATTTATAGTAAGATAGGTAGTAAAGGTACGTACTTTACCTACTGTTACAGTTTCTATTGCATTAACTTCATAAACATTATGAAGTTTTACAGCTTCTATTACAACTGAGCTAAAGTTATCTGCAGTAATGTTCGTCACTGCGGTTACATCACCGACCTTGTTTGTTTGACTTTAAGTAACAAGTTTTATCAATTCAAAACGACACGTATTAAAAATAAAACAAATCGGTTAATCTCAACCATCATCCAAATTAATACCATGGTCTGTTTTGAAATAATGGAACTACTAGCTGCGTCCAGCGGTTTCACCCGCGTAGTTCCCGTTCCCGCGGGAATATCGGGATAAAAAGTACCCTATGTGTTAATCCAGGGTATCACCTATCTACATACCAAATATCAACCAAATCGGTCCAGCCGTTTTTGCGTGAAAGAATAACAAACATACATACATTCTCACAAACTTTCACGTTTATAATATTATAGTAGGAATTAGTAGGATAGTAGGAAGTAGGATAGTAGGAAGTAGGATAGGAAGTAGAATAGGATAGTAGGAGTAGGAAGGAAGTAGGATAGGAAGTATAGTAGGATAGTAGGATAGGATAGGATAGTATTGCCTGGAAATTAACTAATTCTTCAGCCTTCTTTAGATTAGGTACTAAGACCAAATTCATGCAAACGATGTCGCGGGCGCCGCCTGCTTGTATATTATTTTAAAAATTGCAAACTAGCCTAAAAGGTTAAAGGAATAACATAAAAATATCAATATGTTTTAATTGCATTTAAGTCATAAGCTGACGACCCGCGATCATAAAATAAATTAAACTGTTTTTGTCTTGTCATTTCCGCTGTCCATCGACGCAGCCCTTTTATTGTAATGATTTAATAAAATAAGTTAATTCATGACGTAAAAAGTCAACGTTTCGAAAACGGCTTGTATTACCTGTGTAATTGTTACTTAAGTACTGTTTATTTAAACTCTACTGACTTGATCTCTGCCATTTCTTTGAATTTAGTTTAAACTTAAGCAATAGTTTTATTTAACAGTGCTCAACTCACTCTACATACCTACCTACCTACTTCCAAGCTAACTTTGCGAAACGTCAGTTTTACATCACACACAACTATCAATTTTGATACAGTATCAATATCAAGTTTGAACATAGCTGAGGGTTGGTTCGTATTCGTACATACTTGAATCATGAAGATGTTGGTAAACATATTTTTAAGTCAAAGTCGTTTAACTTTAGATGAGGCGTGTTTTTTGTAACATTGTATTTGCTTACTTTATTTAGTTCACTGGTTCTAGAAAATTTTATAAATCTGACCGCACAGCTCTTTATCTCCTGCCCCTGACTTAAGTTCATCGCAAGTAGATTGTTCATAAGATTGAATCTTGTTTATCACTGTAAAGTTAAAAGTTACAAGATGACGAAATTTTCATGTGCGAGAATGTCTTTTTAACCGACTTCAAAAAAGGATTTTTTTCCACAGTTTATTGTTCGTTGTTTAATATCTAATGTTCACTGAGTACACCTACTCCTTCCATTTGCCAACCGAATAAAAAACATAATTAGGAGAATATACTAGTACCACAGATTACCTCTAAATAAGTCAGATACCTCATATCGAACATTGTTCTTTTTTGTTCAGCCTATTTTTGTGTTTGATTTTTACGGCGGGGCGCCTCGAGCGGCGTTTAGGTCTTGCCTGCAATCAAAAATAAGTAACTCCATCTAGTGCTAAGTAGCATGCAGTCGGATGCTTAAACGCCGCTAGGTGACATGACGCCGCAAAAATCAAACACCAAAAAATAGCCCGAAGAAAAACGGAGTGAATTCAATGTTCGAGATGAGGTACCCGTGCTAATACTTATATCTTTGGGATGATTGCAACCTCTGTGGCGCAGTGGGCGAAGGCCACTGAGACGCAGAAGGTTGCAGGTTCGATCGATGAACTTTTTTTGGTGCGGATTTTTAAATGCTAATCAGTTAGTGGGACCTTTAAATTGTACCTTCACAGACTATAGTGAAAGTAGACGCGCCGGCGGCGCCGGTAATGATAGGTCCCTACTAAACGAATACACTTTCATAATGCAAAATAAACTACAAATAAAATGATAATAATAAAATTTAATAATGCCAAAATAACAGTTTTTTTACCTAAGGAGTAAAAAACTGTTATTTTGACATTTTTAACATTTTGACATTTTTATTTTATTTATAAAGATTATTTTAATACTTATGTAGGTATATACTTCATTATACACTTACAATTATTAAAAAATAAGAATTGTTGCATATTTGCAACCTACTCTTTCACGCCAAGGTATTTAACGGGTTTGGTTGAAAGACCTAACTATGTACTTACCTATTTTCTGAAACTAGGAATAATACGTAGGTACCTATATAGTTAAGGATGACCTAGAAATTACGCATAAATAATGCTTTACATTTTAAGCGACTACAGTCCTTATATTTAATCTTTATCATAGTAATAAACACTTCCTTATTACTTGACACTACAGGCTACAGGTTATGCAAACATTTCCACATTTTCTACACGTAGGTAACATTTGTACTACTGATTTTCAATCGGTTGAGCAGCTCCTACGATCTTATACAGGCTTGATGAAAACATAATTTTATAAATAAATTAAAATTGTTACATCCGAACACGAGCTACATTATTTCAGACAGCCTCAAAGAGCTAAAAATGCACAAAAATTCAATATCAACAAACTTATAACAAACGGAATTATATAACTATGTAAAATAAATAAATATCCTTGGACATTTCACACAGCGTTATTAGTCCCAAGCTTAGCAATTAAATGCTTGTGTTATGCTAACCAGATGACTGATACAATCCTTAGAAATTTTTTTAAGCATTAAGTAGGTATTGTACTTTCTTCATTAGTTTTAATGTAGGTTTGTAGGTACTGTTTCCTTTTTATGTTTCTTCTTATTATCTATATTCTTCTATAGGTACCAAACCAATCTATCTTTATTCATTAATTGCTCCTTGTAAATTAGCTATTGTGTCTTTGATTATCTATAGTTAATCGATCGAGCGAGCGAAGCAAGCTAAGATTTTTTTCGATGGAAGTAGGTAGGTACTTATGTTTGTTTGTAAGTTTCATTTTTGTGTGCTCGCATAACTATCGATCACACACAACAGCTTCATCGATGTAGTGGTAAAGTTATTGGGTTCGAAACGAAGGCGTTTAAAAAAGTTGGTCGATTATATTTAAGTAGGTAATCTGGTATCATGAGCTTTATTTGCACATTCCAAATTGGTATACGATTTTATTCTGGCATGTATTAGTACGTGGCTAATAGTTTTCAGAGAGCCCTGGTCTTCTTCTTCTTTTCGGGGTCAATGGTTCTACTATCAGAAATGTCGCCAGCTCTATGGCATTAGACGTGGCCGTATTGAGGTCTTCATTTGTGCATGTCTTCGGGCACAGAGGACATTCCATGAGATGTCTCATTATATACATATACATACATATATATAATATCTCATTATATAGCCCTGGTTATTATTCCTGAGATTTTATTCTAATAGATCGCAAATTTCCAATCTTGCAGCCAGTTTTTTTCAGTGTCAATTTTGTGTCAATTTTGTTGAGAATAAGTTTTCTAACTTATTATTATTATTTTCAATAGAAATAATTGTTTATTAAATCAATTTTCATTTAAACATAATCACTATCAAAGCAAATAAGTAATACCTATAACTTTACAAAAACCTCCAATATTTTATTTCTACAGAATCGTTAAAAATTAAAAATTTAGGTAAGTACGAAATTTTAAATAACTGACCGATTTTTATGGTTTTCGATTTGTCTTTACCCAGAATAGGATAATACGAGTAGATATTAAATACATTGGCCAATTGACTAAAAAAAAGAAAATAAATAAAAAACTTATGAATGTAGCGAGTCTGAATTAAGTTACGTCGGTCGTATTGTACGTTGTTTACCTACAGATGTTTTTCTTCAAAAGCTCTCCGATAGTTATAGGAAAATAAAGTGTGTCATTGTTATGATGTGTGTAATATTGAGAAGGAATGGAGACACCACATTCAATTCAATTCAATTCAATTCAAAATAATTATCTTTATTGAGGATACAGGTGACAAAAAATATAGGGCCTTACAGTTAGGTAGGTATAGTATCCCTCAATCGGCGGTCTTATCGCTCATGGCGATCTCTTCCAGACAAACTTAAAACCAAAACTAAGGAGAAATGCCAAACTCCAGTTAACGAGATTTAGCACTTTGGGTATTTACCAGCCCCCGAACTAGTAAGGATACTGTGTCTCGGAGGCTCGCAATCGCTCTCAGCGCCGTTATCTTCGCGTTATGCTGTCCGGCATTTCACAGTTAGGTCCAAGTCTTTGGATCCTATTGCAAACTTAAAGTAAATTAAATTAAAGAAATGTTTACCCAGTGTTCCAGTGTAAGTTGGTTGTGCGTGTGTGTACAAATTGTGTATGAGTGTGTGTGTGTGTGTGCGTGTTATATAGTGAAATACAGATATGTAAATTATCATTTGGGTTTCAGCTTTACATAAAAGGATTCAAATAGGTACTAGATTTTAAATTCATACGTTAGTATATAGCTAGAGTCAGGAAGTGGTCATTCAGGAGTGTATCCTTGCATTTTAGGTATAATAATAATTTTATTTTTATTTTATGTTAAACATAATAAGTTCTTCAGTACTTTTATAGTTAAGTTGTGAGAGCAAGTTAATAAGCTTAGTTAAACTTAGTTGTTATATATTTTGTTCATATTTTGTTAAATTATAGATGTATCGTTTTTTATTTAGTCTATTATATAATTGTGGACCTAGGATGGGGAAGAATCGGCTGTAGGTTACGGTTCTGTGAGGGACCATTACGCAGATACGGTCTGATCTTCTTTTTTTGTCTTTCAGGTAAGGGTCGTAGGGTGTCAGGGCGTGCATACGCATAGTAGTTTGAAGCACAAAGAGCTGTCTTACAGAGATAACTTTAGTAACATTAAATAGGATACCTAAATGGTTTTTTTATCATAACTTAGAGCACAGCCCTTTGTGCTCTTTCCAGCTGCAGCATTTTTGTTTTGGCAGCACCCCCCCATACTGTGATGCAATATCTTAATGAGGATTCACTAAGCGCGGTATTTACCATCTTAAGAGTTGTTAGGTTAGCAGAAGATCTGAGATTTTTGAAAATATAGATCAACTTTCGGGTTCTAGATGTCAAGATATCAATGTGACAATTACAATTATTATTATTAATCAGCATTAATAATAATAATAATAAAATCATTTATTTCTCTCACAAATGGTTAGGTTAGGTACATGTTAAAGTTGTCATGACTACAAAATAAAGAGCTAACAGTTTTATAGATTTCCAAATAGTTTATGCTTAGTTTCACGATGAAATAGGTAACTATAATTAGCAGATGTATGATTAAGTATAAGCTTCATAAAGTAGGGTGAACATGCCAGTTCACGACCAGTTAGTGGACTTGTCATCTTTGAAGTAACATAACTCTCAAATGTGACATTGTTTTGATTCCAATTTTTACCTAGGGTTGAAGAAAAAACATCAAGGAATCAAATGAATGTAAGTTTTAATATAAATTATGATTGTTTCTATTAAATAATTAAAGATATAGCAAAAAGTGCTGTTTTGTTAGTTCCCGGACACTTGCGGCCAGCTTACGTCCGACATTTTCGTCAGTTTGCGACCACTCCAACGTTATTGAAAAAAGAGCCTTAGCGTGTAGGCTTTAAGGTTCAAAATAAGAATATAAATGAAAAGTTTACATTGATTTATAAAACAGGCTTGTGGAATCAATAGACGCAAACCAACATTCTTCAAAAGAATCTAGTTGGTTTACGACCTCGAAATACGAGACATTTTACATGTTTTTATTTGTGAAAATAGGATTGGTCGCTAGGTGACCGATTTCCGACCACCGAAAAAGCGTGGTTTAAAGTGTCTGTATTTTAGGTTTAGGAATAAAATTTTGCTGGTCGGAATCTGACGTGAACATAAATAGACCTTTTGGAACAAAACTACAAGGTCCAACATGCCATATTAAGGAGTATAAGCTAGAAAACGTAAAAAGAAGATAGGTCGAAAACAGTCATTTGCCGACCATGCGGTCGTAAAACAAAGAAAGTGCCATTTCAAACGCTAGTTTGGCGACCACCCATTATTTTAATTAAAAACATACATTTTTAAATGAATTGTTGCTTACAATATAAATACATGTTTTTGTCTACACCCTAAGCTACATTTCAATGCGTAAATCTCAATAAAACATATATTTTCTTACGTTTGAAAAAGTGTCCTCTCACTATTTTTTTTGTAATGTTTTCAACCAACCTTCATGTTTTCACTACTGCTCATGTTTGGAGGCTCCCTGATGGGCACCACGTATCCTAGGACACAAATCGAGATGCGGGATGGGTGAAGGCTAGACTGATGTTTCATTTAAAAATAAAACGAACAAGATCATCAGTCAGTTTGACTTATTATAACGATTTTACGAAAAAATGGTCGTGAACCGGTGGTGGTCGGCAAACTAGCATGTTCACCCTACAAGGCACAATTCGATTATTTGATCAAGTAAAATAGATCAGAAAAGGCGATTTTCGGAATTAATCATTATGAAATGGATCGGACAATGATGAGTTGTTGAAACTAAATAGGTATAGATACCTACGTTGTGTGCGAGTTGGTCATAGGTACCGCGTTTTATTACTCATGTGCGAGGAGCAAGCTGCATGCAACTTAACCATAATGTTATTAATTATTATAGTAGAACGTATTCAATAATCATCCATTTGTACGTACCTAGTTTCTAACGGAAAGGCACGTTCACAAAATGATAGACTAGGTTGTTTATTATAAAAGCTCTTATACGCACCTATGTAGGTACTTAATTAAAATATCCTTGGAAATTTCACACAGTCTCATAAGTACCTACCTATCTATCTATATAGCCTATCACCATACGCGCGCGGATCGCCCACGAAGCCGTGAAGCCTGCGATACAGGAGTGTAGATTCCAATGGCATAATATTCTTCACGGCTTTGCTCGCGGTACGCGCCTCGTTTTTTTTTATTATATCCCGCGACAAAGGAACACGATCAATTTTATTGTTATCACTCAGCAATATATACTGTTTTTTAAAAGCTACGACTTCGGCAGAATTCGAACCTGCGATGGATGATACAAGCGATACGGACTGCCGTTAGGGGGTAAGGCATTGAATTTGCAGCCCGTTGTTGTCATTTAAAAAGTCGAAGGTACCGAAAAGGAAAACAAGTAGGGTTATCAACAAAAAGAAAATAAATGCCATTAAAAACGCAACTTGTAAAAAAAGTTCAATGTACTATTTTTAAAATTATTTTTTTTTTACAAGTAGGTATATTTTTAATGCCATAGAATATTGTTGACCAGGTTGATTTGAATATCTTAAATCTGTATTATCGGGGAGTAAAACATTATTTTCTTTAAGTCAACTTATTCTGTAACAAAGTTTCAAAAGAATAGGCACCTGTAAATGTGCTCGCGATACGAATGAGCAAGAATCGGTTTAAAAACTTACGAACCATTTCGTTCCGTATTTGCACTTAACTGCTTACGTTTTTTTTCCTACCAACAAATAGCTTTGTTTTAGTGAAAACAGTCAAAGAATAAAATAGGTTCTGTAGTTCCAGGAGATTAGGTTCACTTTACAGAACACTGCAATTTATTTTTATATACGTATACTCTAGATCAATATTAAATAAAGATTTTTGTGTAAAATTAGAATTATTCACTTGCGGGTTTAAATTCTATTAAAATAATTTAGCGGTCAGATCTGATTTGGTTTTGTATATTTTACTGAAATTAGCAAATATCACGACGAAATACCTAATCCGTCGTGATAGGTTAGCTGATTAAACATAATTATTTTTATGAATGTATGCATTTCATAAAGATGACGCAGAGACAGCTGTATGGCACGGGCGAACTGTCTCATGTCTCATCGTAACCCGATCGGACTAATAAATGAAGTAAATATAAAGGTAGCCAGGAAATAAAGTACCTACGTGACAACTACTAACTAACCATAAATATGTTGTAAAATTAACTTTTTTTATAATTTACATATTGTCTGGGTGTATTCTACTAGATATCCATAATGTGTATGTTGTTTTGCTAAATATAAAAAAATGTATCTAAGTAGTATAATCAGTCATCTAGTTACCATAACACAAGCATTAAGTTGCTAAGCTTGGGACTAGATGACGCTGTGTCGAATGTCCTAGGATATTTCTTTAATATTTCTTTAACTTGAACTATTAATTATTAATATTCTATATCTATGTAATATTAGGTTAGAAAACTGTGTTCATTTTTATTAAATTAGTACTTAAACTTAAACTTATTTCTCGGTCAAATATTCGTTGGTAAAACGTGGTTTAAGTAGAGATTGAAAGTGTCAGTGATTTGCCTGCTTTTATAAAATCATATAATTCATCGGTGTCGCAATATTTGACCTCAATCAAATGTAGCGTAATAGTAATAAATAATTATGCCAATGTTTATGTGTCGAAACTGAAGATTGACCGAGCTACAGCTTACGTTTGCATTTTGACAGAAAAACACTAATAAGTAATTATACTTCACATAATAAAAAGGTATAAATTCATCTTAAAGGTCAAAATAGGTCATTGTTTTCTTCAACCTATGCTGTTCCACTGGTGGTCTCCCCTATCAACTTCCAAGCATTGCAATCACCAGCTTCGTTTTTCCAATCAGCGGAATAGCCGCCCATGAGCCCATCCTCAGGCAGGCTAAATATGAAAAAAAGATCACTAAATTATGATCACGACTGGTATTCCCAAAGTGCGGCATACATACATCCTTTCAGATCTTTAAGCATACTACATACACTATGTACAACTAGAGCGTAATCGGTGTCCTTAGTCACGATAAGATTTTCCCGCTCCCTGGATTTTAATTTTGTGATGTATCTCTCAGAAAGGAGTGGTTTCTGGTTATTTCTTATAGATTGAGCTGGGGGTTGGACAAACCGTCTTTTTATAGTGTCTTATATTAAACACACTGTTGGTACATTATGTACATTATATTCATTTGTTTTTATTAATATTTTCTTAAGTCTGAAGAATTATTTTCATCATGATTTAATACAAATTCTTAACGATTTGTCGGTGGTCATCTCTACTATCTCTACTATTTTGTAAATAGTCTACTATATTACAAAATTATTTTTAAATCTTTCAGTACTTAACTAGAAAAACCGTGTTGCAGCCATCAGCAAAGTATTCGTGTAGGTTAGGTAAGTACCTAAACCACAAACAAATGCACATTTGTATGGTACTACATTTAGTACATTTCAAGTGCTCCTGGGTGGCCCAGTACTACTTTTTACATGTGTATATTTTACACGAGCGTCAACTTTCATACTCCTTCCACAAACAAGATTGAATCTTAAAGAAAACCACCTAAGGACCATTTAAGCTGGTGAAGATTTAAGAGTAGCTTATCGGAAATATTGTTAAAGCACATTGCTAAATCGGTCGAGTACTAAGCACAATGGAGCTATTTCACGAGCTAATTCACATTGTTGCATTTTTTTATCTTGATTAAATTTTTTTGATTGATGAAAAATAAGAGTAAAAGTTGGTACTTATATAATAAACCCTTGTTACAATAATTATGGAAGAACGAATTTAGGTGAATTTAATCAAGCCCATTTTTGCTCCTGACTAAAACTACCTGCAACGATGAAAAACAAGGTTAAAACAGTTAAAAGTACCTTGTTCTTCAAATGATAAATTTTAGTGTTTTGCAAAATTTGTCTTTAGCGCGAATGTAATAATAAATAGATACCGATAACAGTAACAAATAAGGAGGTACTGTTGGTTTGTTTGTTTGGTTGACAGAAGTAATCTCGTCTAATAGGCTATATTTCATCGGGGTGGTTTCATTAGTACACCTGTGTAAAGCCGGGACGTGCTGCTAGTATTAAAACTACCTAGTGTAGTTGCTTTGAAGATAAATTATCGTATGCAAGTTGTTGATGTCTTTAACTCTTATTCAAAATGAGTTGTGATAAGTACGAAATTATAAATTCGATGATTTTATATACGATGAGGAATTCTCGTAGTGCGTCGCGTTTTGATACCGTGAGCTTGAGAACGCCCATTAATTACAACGCTATTTTAGTTTAATCCCACCCTGCGGTACACTGTCGTCTCGTCACTATCAAGATGTTAAAAGACATTTTTTAATTTAAAATTTATTTCCATTTAGAATAAGTATGTATGTATATTACATTTCAGAATTCCTTGTTCATTGTTTATCAATATGTCAGAACAATATTTTACTAATATTTTAAGTTGGTGTTTGTTTATTTTTAATTTGGATAGTCACATTGTCACAACGGAGAATTAATTTGTTTCGGAATCTTAAAATAGATCGTGACCTGAAAATATATAATTAATTTTCTTTACTCTGATATTCGCCGAAAAGCAGTGAATTATAGATATATGATTAAGCTGTATAATGGCTGATAATTAAAAATATATAAATGTGACGTAATTTAAAACCTGGCGCAAATATAGGTATGTATTAATAAATGCGGCACCTGGTGCAATATAAAGAGATAATCACGAAATAATATGAATTAATCGATAGCAATAACGTACAGTAAGTATGACATTATCTTTAAATGAATTTCTATTTTTAATGACAATAATTATACTTTATGAAGTTGTAGCCAAATGTCATTGCAAAATAACCATAATTTATCACTTGGGCACCTAGATAATTATAAGTTTAAACCGATCGAAACTCATAGTAGTATCGATATAAACAAATCAGAAATTACAACATATAAAGCGTATTTAGCATTATTTATATATATATATATAGTATAGTATACATGTTACCTACTCATAGTACTATTGAAAAGCCGAGTCCCTGGTGACACGTCTTTCAGTCGCATCTTTAAGAAAAAAGATGAGACTACAAAAAAATAAACCTATAAGATGTACCTATACAGGTTAGGGTAAATTTTTAGTCCAGCTCATACAATCAATTTCATTACTTAAACTATCTTATTGAATTTATAATTTACTTAGACTGGTAACTGTTAAAAAGGCCATTTACAGTACTAGGTATAATGCTATATGATTTTGCTGATTATTTTAAGATTCCATGCTTCTCACCTCATTCAGGGTAAACACAGCAACCAACATCCCTGTTATAATAGACGTAATGGAAACAAATAGTACGAAATAAAAAAAAAACAGACTCCGATTTCGTAAGAAGAGACCAATTTCCTGCATTCCTCTTGTTTGTTCTGTATTGATACCCTGGGTGAGGTGAGCAGCATATGGAATCTTAAAATAATCAGCAAATTATTATAGCATTAATTGACGACCTCTGTGGCGCAGTGGGCGAAGGCTTAGCTAAGACGCGGAGGTTGCGGGTTCGATCGAAATGCTTGTATGTTCTGCAGATATTTGTTCAGTGTCTGGGTGTTTTCTATCTATAATATGTACTTACAAAAAAAATATATATTTAAGTAACATATCAGTCATCTGGTTACCATAACACAAGCATTAAGTTGCTTAGCTTGAGGCTAGATGACGCTGTGTGGAATGTCCAAGGATATTTATTTATATTTTTTTTAATGGCAAATGTCCTAGTTAAACGCCTAATTAATTATACGTTCATTGAGATAGTTTAATGGAATAAAATAATCTTTTTCAATGAGATTGTGAGACCTTGTACTTGGATGTTGAAACTTAATGGTTTTAGCGTAGTCTTAGCGTAAGATTCTATTTATACCTGCCTTATTAAGGACTGATTCAAGAACTTTAAATTGCTTTTTGAACTTTATTATTTATCTTAAGAGAATATGTAAAGTCCCACTGCAGTGAAAAGTCTAGTTTCCTTTTTTCCAAGAATTTGGTGGTAATAAAATAATGTCCTTTGTTTTCCATAATTTTGATTATGTTTAAGAAATATGGTATCAAAATTTTTAATTTTTCCTCTAATAAAATAAAAATAAATTACAGTCACGTGTAAGCAGAAATTACACAGACATTTTAATTTTAACCTAACCCTGACACCACTTTGGTTCAGTCATCAAATTTGGTAATAAAAAAAAGCTTTTAATCTTTATTAAACTTAAAGATATTGGTTGAAATTATGCAATTAGACGCTTTTCATTTAACCTATTTGTTTTCTTTTTTTCATCAATTTTCTTTAATTTATTTTCCAATCAAGTGTTGTTGTTGATTTTTATTTAACTATGAATGGAAATGGGCAAATTGTTAACAAGGTCTACTAAGAATTTGTGAACAGTAGGCATGCAAATATGTTCTTTATATAGAATGAAAAATGACTTATCTTAAAATATAACGCATTTTTGTGTTCGGAGAACGATTTTTTGGTACAAGAATTTTTCTCGGATGTCGTGGTGCAGCAAATAAATATTGGTCGTGAATTTGAGAAATGAATCGATCTCGCTCTTTTATAGATGATTCGGAATTTTATCTCTTTCACCCTAATAGCCGGCTGACAAACATGTATCAGCGGTTAATAGGTGCGTTCACGCAGCTGTTGCGAACAAATCAGCTCGGATATAGCTGACACTGTCAAAAAGCTAACACTTCGGCACGAGGGATAGCCTCTCGGCGTCTTTGGCCCCTTTTCCTAAATGTTTATCCTACTGATATTATAAATGCTAAAGTTTTAGAGGATCGATGGATAGATTGATGGATGTTTTTTACTCAAACATACGGATACATAGGATACGTTTTTTTGTTGATTTTGATTACTAAAAATTTCCAGTCCTGTTTTAATACAGATCGTTTAAAAATGAAACTATAAATGATTAATAAAGATCGCACCAAATAAATGATCAATAAAGTGCGATTCTCATAAACATAATTGTTGATGACGATTCATATAAAAATAAACAACAAGATGACAAGCATAAATAATTTGTAATTAGAACCATGGTTGATGGTATTTTATAGTAAGTTTATATACTAATTAAAAGTTGTTCGCTATTCGCTCGTGTGTCGCACTGCACCTTAACAAGCGAAGACATTACGACGAGGGTCGCGTCTTCGTTCATTCAAGATTGGAGAAAGCATCCTACGTATTTAAAAATAGATATTGTAGAATATTTATTGGCCATCTCTTTCGGATTCGATTTAATATTAACATTGGGAAAATATAGTATGCACGTGTTTATTAGATTGGTGCTTGCTTTAAGGCAAAATTTAAGCTCGGATTCTTTTTAAGAGTATTTACGACGCGATTCGTTTCTAGGACAGTTTGAAATAGAGTAAAACGGCTGATTGATACTTTTATGCTCTACATTTATCGGTCCTATACCTTCAATTAATTTTGAAGTAAGTACGTACTACAAGAACAACAAAGATCTATGGTTACTATTTATAAGATTTCAAACATTCGTGAATTTAGAAAACAAATGTAGAAAATAATATGATTCTAGCTGAAGCTAGTCTATTGCGAAACTCGAATATTTTTGTTTTTCTTCATAATTTTTTTATATTAATTTGCTTTTCCCGAGAAGATTATAAATTTGATCATTGTTTTTAGAGATGAGAAATCCTACTAAAAGTTTACGACTTTGACAGGATTCGAAGCCGCGAGATACATCCTTTAGCCGGGTTGTCATTAACCTCTCAGTCACTGCCTACAAGTATGACACCAAAGGCAAAACTATGAGTAGGGAATGATTTAATTATTTCGGTTGAAGCACTGATGTTGTTTGTTTATCAAATAATTTATGATTATAAATAACAGCTGATCTGCTTGCGATTTAATTCGCGTGGACTTTAGGAACAGGTCGTTTTTATTTAGTTTTTATCAAGAATCTACACTTAAAATTTTGACCAAACTTACAGAAATTATAAAAAAATACCTTTGATCAAAAAATCAGTTCTTAGCGACCATCTACGTCATTAAAGGAACCAACATGAAAAATTTCAGCTTCGTAGCACTTGTAGTTTCAGAGATTACTTGTCATGTATGTTTTGGTTTTCTCCTATATGTATGATAATAACAAGAGAGAAGATGATATTAGGTGGCATCTAAATTTATTTCGTTTTGTATAATAGTGATTATGTTTTATCTAAGTAACGGTATTAAATACCTATTATTTACCTTCCTAGAAACAGCTACTAATTGGAGTTAAGGTACAGAAAATATAACAATTTAATTTAGTTAGGTTAATACATCCTTGACACTATTTCCTTGGGACTAGTTGAGTCTGTCTTGAATGCCCAAGGATATTTATATAATATATATTTTTATTTGTTTACTTTTCGAAATTTAAGTTGTGGGCGTTGTCCTCGTTAGGTTCACAGTAATTGAGTGACTCTCATCGAGGCGCGTGCGGGTGTAGTGAGCTAACTGAGCAAGCATGGTTTGCTGCGACGATTCAGCCGCTCTCTGAATGAGTCTACAGGCGAGACGCTGCAAACTGCGTACACTAGACGACTCACTATCCTACTAACAAATTCTTATAAACGCGAATTTTTTAGTCCTTACGGCCAAGCTACGCTTCCTTCTAGAGTAAGAGGTTTTTGATGATTAAAACTTTGTTTTTGTTTTGAAAAAAAAAAACTATTTTATTTATAGATTTTTGAATCGATGTACGGTTAGCCTAAAAAATTAAACAAGTTGGTCTTAATCGACTCTATTTCCCACCACGTACACTTTCCCAAAAGTAACTTCATTTCGTCCAGACAAAAATCGTATCAAATGTAAAAAACTATTTTACCAACCACCAATTCTAAAAAAAATGTTTTTTTCTGTCAGGAGCAGTTGGCACTGCATGCCGTATCTACCCACGAGCTACTGAAACCAAAAGATGAGCCATCCTACTCTTTGGCAGCATCCTCAACATTGTGCTCTGTAAACCTTTCAGGTAAGTGTAGTGATCATTCAACTTTTCCTAAGGTATCGTTAGCTTTTTAAATAATTTACGAATTAATAATTATAATGAAAATTGATAATTACGTCGTAGATATACGAAAACAAAGTTTCATAGCAATTTACGAGTTACGTTTAAAAAATTGTCATTACATGCCATTACAAATACAGATAGTACGTACCTACTTACGTAGTTGCCCCGTTATTCATAAAGTTTTGTCAATTTTATAAAGGTTTTCAAAATGTTATTTACTTTTAATTATTATGCCAATGAAAAAAAATTGCCGAAACTAGAATAAATAATAATAAGACATCCGGGCCTACTGCGTTTGTTTTTCCGTATACCGCTTGGGGCTACGTAGTTGATCCTTCACTTTGATTTATTATTCCAAACCTGTAATATCCTATTACTCTCTCTTGATGGGGAGCAATTAGAAACAATTCCGGATTTGGTACGTTGCCCACGCATTTCGAATTTAGCCGAAACTGTACATACAACCACCTACTTAACGCCAAAAATAATGTAATTAGGTTCACGCGTCTACAAAGAAATTCGTTTATCAAGTGCGTGTGTAACAACAAGGTGTCACGTTATGCCAGCTCGCCTGAATGGTGCGCCTAATATTCGTTTCCTGTTTCAAGTCAGCGACCGGAGCTGTGACTCCGCTCTTCGAGGGTTCAGCTGTGTTGGCACGAACTTAAGTATATAATTTACGAGCGAACGAGCATTGTTCATTCAGAACGGCCCCGGCTGATTGGCGATATTAAAAGTGTCAAGCCGCCGCTGCCGGAAATTCATTGATAGATTTAATCGCCCTGGTCTAAAATAGCAATGCAATGCAGAATTCGATTCGAGAAGTAAATTGCTAAGTCATTAATGCCGTCCGGTCGATTCGGACGGAGCACTTAAAATTGACGCTATTTTCACGAAGTTTTCCGAGATCCTTGAAGTTGGTTCAACATTCTACGATTCGATCGTTAAGATTATAAATGGTTGACAGACCAGGTGCCTATGAGTAACCTGCTTTATGCAAGTTTTTGTTACGCAATGAAAGCCTTCGAGAAATAAATGTTGCTTAAATCGGTCGAGCGAGCGAAGCGAGCTAAGGTATATGATGGTAGTGATATACCGGTTTACTGGTGATCTAATGAGCTCCACGTTGTAGTGAATAAAGAAATTGAATTCCAAAGGTGATCAAAAAAATTGTTAATCATAATTATAGTCAATCATAGTCATTTATTTATAAACACCTTTACACGTAATATTGAATGTGGTATCATAATTATCAAGTTAAGATACCACATTCAAATTATATTTGACTAGCCGTCCCGCGCGCGATTTCATTCGCGATGACTTTAGAAACAACGGCTAGGTACAATTTGTAAGAAAGCGACGCTTATGTTCCTCAAGGAACCAACTCTTGCAGTTTCAAAGATATCGTGAAGGTCAACATTTTAACCAATTTTGACTCCGCCAAATTGACCTTTAGGGTTAAAATTTTGAAAAACCCTGAAACAGGTTTACCTTTATTTTCAGCTAAGAATCTATACTTGAAATTTTGACGCTCCAACTATCACCATTTTGAAGCTATGAAAAATATGACTTTTAACCTTTCCCTTGACCTTTGACCTTAAAATTTGTCAATAACGGGTGCCCTAGTATTAAAAGGAACCTACATGCAAAGTTTCACCATAATAGCTCTTCTAGCAACAAAGATATAGCAAAAGATCAAAAAATTCCCAACTTTGACCCGGCCAAATTGACCTTTAGGGTTAAAATTTTTAAAAATCCTGAAACAGGTGCTCGTTCATTTTAGGTCAAAAATCAACTTTCTAAATTTTGACGTTCCAGCTGTCACCATACAGAAGTTATAAAAAAGTTGACCTCTGACCTCTAATTGACCTTTGATCGAAAAATCCTTTTTAAGCAAGAGTCTCCGTACTATTAAAAACCTACATGCAAAATTTCAGCTTCGTAGCACTTGTGGGTTCAGAGATGCGTTGAAAGGTAAATCATGTTTTTTTTTTAATTTGCATTTATTACTCGAATTTGACCTTTGATTTAAAAATTCATTCATAATAGGTGCTTACGTCTGAAAAGAAACCTACATGCCAAATTTGAACTTTGAAACTCTTCCAACACCAGAGATATCATGAAAGGTTAAAATTTT
This sequence comes from Xanthorhoe spadicearia, assembly GCA_947086425.1. Taxonomy (NCBI): domain Eukaryota; kingdom Metazoa; phylum Arthropoda; class Insecta; order Lepidoptera; family Geometridae; genus Xanthorhoe; species Xanthorhoe spadicearia. The sequence continues at coordinate 5,832,318 of OX352194.1, read as the reverse complement.
ACCCAACTTTGACTCTGCCTTATTGACCTTTAGGGTTAAAATTTTGAAAAAACCTGAAACAGGTTTACCTTTATTTTAAACTAAAAATCTATACTTGAAATTTTGAGGCTCTAGCTTTCACCATTTTGCAGCTACAAAAAATATGATTTTTGACCTTACCCTTGACTTTTGACCTTGAAATTTGTCAATAACGGGTGCCCTAGTATTAAAAGGAACCTACATGCAAAGTTTCATTATTATAGCTCTTTTGGTTACAGAGATATCGCAAAAGGTCAAAAAATACCCAACTTTGACCCAACCAAATTTACACTTTGGGTAAAAATTTTGAAAAATCCTGAAATAGGTGTTCGTTTATTTCAAGTCAAGAATCTATTCTCAAAATTTTAACAATCTAGCTGTCACCATACAAAAGTTATAATAAAAGTGACCTCTGACCTTGAATTAACCTCTGATCGAAAAATCCGTTCTTAACGCTCATCTACGTCATCGCAGAAACCTACATGCAAAATTTCACTTTAATAGCACTTGTAGTTTCAGAGAAACCGTGTCTCTTACGTTTTGACCACTCCTTTATATATATAGATTAACATATTATCATATACAACGATAATCATGAGCATCATTATAATCATAATCAAATAAAGTCAATAGGGATCGAACATTTTTGTATGGAGCCTGGCATACTACTAGTCCGCCATTTTGAAAAACACAAGTTTTTCAAGTTTTTTTTTTTTTTTCACAAGTCTTTCAAACGCATTTTTTTATGCACATTTTTTAACGTTAACATCATGTAAAATATTTTTCTTTAAAGTGTTAATTTTCGCTAAAGTCATGTATTTCCCCTCCTCCCTGCCAGCCATAACCATCGTATTTTAAGATGTGAAAAAAATGAAGTTGAAAAAAAAAAAATCACAACTTTTGGACCCAAATATCTCAGAAACTATATCACTTAGGAGGTTTGATCACTGAACACTTTTTGTTTGTAATAATTTACTCTATCGATTGGGTTACATCGCTGGCCGCCGAAACTTGTTTTTTTTCAAAATGGCGGATGAGTGGACTATGCCAAAATGTTCGATGCTCTTTGCATTATGATATGATGATTATTTTGATGAAAATGATCATAGTTTTTATTCTAGGATATAAAGTTCTTGAAAAACATTGATGAAAGTATAGAGGTGGTCTTGTTTTTCCAAACTTATGTAGGTATTCTTAATAAGAATAAATGTTACACTTCCCTATATACCTTTTCAGCAGATATAATTAGCTAGTTATAGACTTACAATTTCATGTTTTTGATGAAACATACTCACTTTTAAAGAAACAATGTACTTTCATAAATAAAACATAATTATAGGTAAATCCGCAACATTTTTTTTTAGCGAATAAAAAAGTAACGTAGTTTGAAATAACTGCCTAACACTTCTTTATATTTTCGACATCAAAGAACAATAACACGTCAAAAATGCCTGTTATCACCGTCAAAAACTTAAGCTTAAAGCGTTAGATCCGACTACGATAATAAAGTTCATTGACTTTTCACTAGAAATAATTTATTTTATTGAATACCTATATATTATTATAGGCTGCTTTTTTTTTGAAATTTAATTAAATAGTTGCTAAGCATACGAGTGAAATCTACTCCCTGAATATACAAGAGCTTTTGAATTTTTATACTTAATGTAGAAGACAACATAAAATATTAGTGGTCTTTATTCATAAATATAGGTATCAATCAGCTAAAGGCAGGTAGTAGGTATTGAAGGATTAGTTGTTTACATTACAATCACAGCCACGTTAGCCCTTACGTATGCCATGACATCATTTCATGGTATAGTTAGCTTTATGTACCTACTGTCACTTAACATAAATTTTCCTGAGGTATTTTTATTGCTGCCGATAAAATTAACGTAGAACATTTAGAGACTTGGTTTAGCTTGATACATAAAATATGTTTTTTAAATAGTTTCTCCAAATGTATACTAATTTTATAAAGAGGTAAAGTTAGTTTGTTTGACGGAGGTAAATCTCCGAAACTCTCAGCATCTTTAAAAATCAGGATGGTTATAGGCTATATTTTATCCCGGTAGTTTCATTAGTACACCCATGCGAAGCCGGGATGTGCTGCTAGTAGCTAGTAATTTATAATTATTTTGTCGTTATAGTCTACTATACAATATTGCATACCTGGATAGGGCCGAAACTGGGCTGAAGCTTTGAGGTTGTAAGTTCTAGGTATAATAGAGATAAAGAAGCAATGGTAAGCTTTACTTAACCTCCACAAAGTGCCCTTTACTTGCTTAAGCATTAGGTATCTATAACTACAAGTTAGTATAGGGTTTTTATATACGTGGTAGGTTCGATTCCCTGACAGGGTTTTTATTTTATTTACACAATTCATGTCATCAATCATCAAAATTATGGAATACTTTTTAAAACAAAATAATGACTTCTTTCAAAAAATATTGTGTCTAAAATACATAATTATCTAAGGTTCTAACTGCTCATTCATGTAGCGTAGCATTATGGCCTGTATAATTGGGTTTTGAAAGACCTACTCCTATACTACGTTGAGAAAAGTAATCAATATTAATTATCTTGTAAGTAAAAAACATACGACGACGATCCAATAAATACTTTAACTCATACTGTGAAAACTGTGAAGTACACGTATTGTACGAATATAAGCCATAAAGCAGCCCATAACTAATGCAGTACAAATATGAAAGCACATTTTGCGATTTTAATGCACTGTATAGGGCACCTTTAACACAGTTTACACCTTAATCGATTTGACATCGAGAGAAATCGATTATACTTGTGCTGATAATTCATTTACGATGGTTTTATCATTGCAATTCTAAGTTTATTGGAAAATAACGTGTGTATCGTCATAATCAACGAAACAATACCTTAAAGTAGCTTTTGTTTCAATGTCAGACAGAAAAGTTTGATGGGCGCAGTTTATTATTTTTTTAAGTCTACAGGTTTCTCTTTACCGTGTTTGTACAGATTGAAAAGTGTGCCGCTGTTTGGGACATTGTTAAGATAGTATAGGATTTCCCAACACCTAAACCATCCTCTCAGCTTTGCCGGCCACATCTAAAGAAGAGACAATGATCAATACGTTTGGGGTTGCCTAAGCCGCGGGTTGGCTTGGCTTACTATATTTTTGAGCGTAGAATCAAAATGATTTAAGAAATTAGTTAAAAAAATTTCATTATCCGTGTTACAGTTGGTAACTTTTTTCAGAAACGGGTCTGAAGCATCTGGCAGTAACTTAATTGAATTGCATACCTACTGCATATTTTTATTGTATTTTTGTTTGACTTCTAATTAAAAAATAATTGTTAGTTTTATTTTTTTCAAATTAGAAATTTATCTGCCATAAAGTTTCCGGTTTTTAATAGGTCATAGAAAAATCGCTTCTGTTTACACCTACTTTAAACCCAATTAAATTTGCATTTGGGCAATTGTTCAGGTGTTATATAATTAAAATGTGACTAAGTATACTTTCGTTTCAATGTTTATGTGCTTAAAATATCGGCAGCGATTAACTTATACCTACCTATCTTAAACTCTTGTACCTAGCGGGCAAAGGCATCTTATAGGTACTGTGACGTCATCTGGGGTCACGTCCCCTTAACCTGAGTGCTCTTGTTGCACACCGCTCATAATTCAATCCGATAACAATGCAAATATAAAAAATACTTAATAAGTAATTTTTTTTATTGTTTTTGCAGGTTGAAGAGTAGGTAACCTATGTTTAGTTTGGTTCAGTGTTATTTTTCAAAATGAAGTGTTTTCAGAAATATTAATATAAAATAAAGTATGTAAGTATTTGACTTTTATAGTTTTTTTTTTAATTCCAAAGAAAGTTCTAAGAAATTTATGTAAGACTAGTAGCACGTCCCGGCTTTGCACGGGTGTACTAATGGAGCTACCGGGATAAAATATAACCTATAACCTCCCGGACAGTCCATTCTACCCACCCGTGAAAGAATTTTTGAAATCGGTCCAGTAGTTTCGGAGATTACCTCCGTCAAACAAACAAACAAACAAACAAATTTTACCTCTTTGTAATATTAGTATAGAACACTTGACACGAGATAATTACCATGATTTGTGGTTTATTAACCACAAATCATGGTAATTATCTCGTGTCAAGTGTTTATAATATTCAAAACCATGATAGTTTAAAAAGTTTTATTAGTATAGAAGTATAGATATTGATTATAAAAGTAATTAAGCAACTTTTTCGAATCCGCACTTCGTTTTTGAACACCGTAGAATCTCAATAAAAATAAGAATATGATGCCTGTATTCAACAGCGCGTGGATGTAGGCTAATTAGATTGAAGAGATTGAAATCAAACAATAATCTTTCTAATCAACATCGGTTATAAAGTTGTTAAGCCATGACGAGGGTCTACGTCTGAAAACTCATAGCAGTTAACAACTAGAAATTGTGAGACCAAAGATAATGATTATGAAGTTGTTTAAAGTAAACAATAATTTTTTATTTAGAACATCTGGGATCGAGTCAAATGATCCTAACATCTATTCTGCACAGCGAAATTTCGGCATCAAACCGCAGGTCAGCTTAAAGTTCTTGGAAACTGAATTTGGAAGGTTAACCAATATAAGCTGACCTGCGATTATTGTTACGTTGTATCATTTTCGATTTGTAGAGTGGTCACCACCGTCTAGAACCAGAGGGAACAAGAAATACGGTTTTGAGCTTAACTTTCGGAAGCGAAGTCTTGTGAGGATGCATCACATACAGTTAATATTTATAAATATTTTCATAAAATGATTGTTAGATTGAGATATTATATTCACCGTCTGTGACGCTCTATTCAACTAGCAGCAAGTTCCGACTTTGCACGGGTGTACTACTGAAACTACCGGGATAATATATAGCATATTACCATCCCGACAGTCCATTCTACACATCGGTGAAAGAATTTTTGAAAGCGGCTGAGTCGTTTCGGAGATTACCTCCGTCAAACAAACAAACCAACTTGACCTATTCATAATATTAGTACCTAAGTACCTATAGATGAACAAAATATAATTTTCTTTTCTGTACCTACCTTTACACGTGTTGGGCTGTGGATATGGCCAGCTAAGCTGAGAGGATGGATTAGGTGCTTAGGTGCTAAGCAAGCCTATTTCATCTCAACAATGTCCCAGGTACTACAGTGTCCCGTTAAGTGTAGTCAAAGCTTGCCTCCTAACGCTGTATAAATCATCTAATGAAGTAAAGGCCTGACAACCTACCTCTGCTTATAATCTAACCACATGAATAAAAAGAAATGAGTAATGTATGTGAGTATCGATGTCCACAAGTGTTCACTTTACGTAAGAGTTGCCACCAGTCGGCGTCATCGATTACAATGCGTGTATTGCGCCTTACCTAGAACCTTACGTTATTAAGCTTTATTGTTTAAGAGAACAATTACCTTTTGTACCAGTGTGATATCGACTCCTTTATCAGTAGACGCGTTGAGTAACGCCTAAGTCTCAAATTCAGACTATTTACCGTATAGCCACATTAGCCACTGCTTGCGTTGCTTTGCTACCTTATTTATCACTGTTCTTGCATTCATGATTTGATGGTTTCAATAAATAATGTAAATAAAGATAAAAAAAATAATGACAGATCATAGTTTTACACCTGTAGCTACACAGAAAAGACAAATTCACCAAGAAATAATGTCATCAACAAAACTTTTATTGCAGCATCATTCGAACATTTTTTCTTCATAAACCAGAATGTATTCATTTTCATTTGACATTTTACGATCTTGTTTACAATCCACCGTATTATTATTTACAAACACTGTAAAAACTTTTCTCTTTTCACTAATTTGAAATACCTTCACGACAGATTAACGACGCTATTTTCCAAACATTTATTTTTCTTCTTAGCCAGGTGTTTTATAAATGCCCCGAGCACAGAATAAAGATCCCCGAGGTTTTCCAACCCCTTAGATACAGATGGCTGCTAATTGAGCGGAAATCAGCGTATTAAGTTTCATTTGCCAGAGGCAATGAATTGTAAGTAATGTATATTGTAAGATTTTGGCCTTATAGGGCTCTAAGCAACATGCCACTTCTTCATTTCCAACAGAAATTTACATTGTCTATTTCGTTTCTATTTTTATTGGCTAGCTTTCGATATTAAACATCCGACGCTTCGGCTTGTTTTCCTAAAGCTAATGATTAGGTTGTTTATACTGTATCTAAAAAAAGTAAGAGTGGATAACAATAAACAAACTGTTATTTACTTATATTTCGTCGCCGTAGAGCAAAAATTCACCAAATGGGATATTTAGTGTTTCGGAACATAATTTGATATGAGATATTTCAAGCTTGGTTCTTATAACTTTGACTAGCTATAAAAAAGCGCATTTGTGAGGTTACATTTAATTTTTTTTATTCATATTTTTTTAGAGGTATTTACCTCTTTTTATTTACATAATTAACTAAATTGTAGCCAAATAGCAAGTCGATGACTTTTCGCTCTACTGCGACGATTTATCAACGAATACACATAAATCTATTATTAAACATAACTAGGGTTGCCATCTGCAAAATTTGGAAACCAGGACAAGACGTTTGAAAACCCCGGATTTTAGAGGTCAAAACCCGGACATTTTCTAATCAAGCGATTTAGTTTTTGTTCCGCCTACAGGCCTTTGTTATGGTTTTGTATAGATTCTGACGTGAAAAAACAATGCGAGCGAAGCGAGCAAAAATTTTTTTAGTTTAAACCACCTTAGTGAGGATAGGTTTTAAAGATACAATAGTCTGGTCGAAAAATTGCGAGCGTAGCGAGCAAAATTTTTTTTAGGTAAAAGCAAAGGTGTTAGGTAGGTTTTTATTCTGCTCTCCGGAGATAATATAATTTTTTACTAGCAATAGTTGCAATTTTCTCAAGAAAATAACGTCTGATACTGCTAATTGATCTATGAATGAACTAAGCGAGTGGAGCGAAGAATTACAATAGATACCTATATAAGGTGAAAATATTAATAAGTAAAAGAGTTCAATCTTCTGAACTCTGAGAAGCAAAAATCTGAATGTTTTCATCACATCCTTAAATTATTTTTTTGAGAAATCCTCGATTTCTGGTTATTATCGATTTTTAGTTTGCCATGATCGGCAATCGCCCGCAATCGACCGTAGTAGAGAAGTGCCAGTTCGGTTCCCATAAAAAGTCGGAGAACTAACACACTCGGCCATCACGTCGATTAATAAAAATATATGCACAGGTATTCATAAAAACATTACCTAGGTCAGGACCTAGGCTCAGCCCAAGGGGGTTATCCGCCCTCAAGTGAGTCTCGGGTAATCATGACTTTAAAATTTTGTCGTCCGGTTTGGTTTTACCCGGACTACAAATGAAACCCCGCCCGGACGCTCCCCGGACGCCCTCTAAACTAGGACAAATCCGGGGAAACCCGGACGGATGGCAACCGTAAACATAACTAAACAGCATTTTGATCAGTTTGTTTAATCATTGATATATTTAATCCACTACAAAAACATTACCCAATACTAATGAGTACTGCGTTGCCAAAACAAAATAGGCAACTTATCTTCTATATATAAAAGGTTTTTGGATTTTGTTTCGCAAAACAAAACTGCGGGCTTACCATGACCGTTTATAGCGATTCAGTTTAGGTCCAACTACGATCCAGTTTTGACGTAAAGTAAGGCGCTGACGTAAAGTTTTGACAGTAAGGCAGAACCTAAACTGAATCGCTAACACCTCATGGTACGGCTCCTGAGATCCCTAAATTACCCGCTTACCTATTTATACGTTTATTTGTTCGTATATTTATAACCATTAATTATTAGTAGGTTTGGCGTACAGCTTGAAACAGCTTGATTGTCACCTAGCGTGTGAAGAAAAAGAGTACCTTTGAGCTTAGTGGCTAACTCGGGTGACATTTTTATTTTTTTATTTTATTTATTTGGGAAGATAAACAGTCATACATTATATCTTATAGATATAAGGTGTTGAGTAAATATAAGCTTAAGTAAACATATGACCCACAACATCATCCACGGACATGGATTTTACGGTCACCCATCCGAATTGTGACCGCTCAGAAAGTTGTTGAACTTCAACGATCTATCAGAGCATTATAAAGCTTCACCACGAAATCTAATAAAATGCATCCAATTTGTAGGTATGAGAAATATTTGAGTGTTCTCTCATCAGTTAATATCTCCGTGCATTCACAAGCAAGTTGTTCAGCGTCATGGGTAATTCGCACTGCTCCCGAACTAACGTTTCACAATTGTTATTTGTTATTAATTTCACGAACGATACGCCGGCTTTTATGTTTTATAAATACGAGGCATTGTTCTATAAGCGACACAATACATCGCGGTGTTCGTGGCTGGGCTCGAATCCGATATGCAACTGCATTACAATCGGCTGCCCGGCATTCTTGTACATACGCTAACTTCATCCGAACTGAATAACGTAAAACCTGAATGTCTGAATTGCTTTATAATAAAATTTTAGAAGGTATTTTATAAAGAACGCATTAAAGTTCTGTAAGTATTTCGTTATAGGTGTCTAAACTATTATTCAGCAAGCACACACAACATTAAATGGTGAAACTGTAGTATACTTACTTAAAAAAATATGGGAGCTTATGTTCCACACAGAGCGTCATCCTAGTTCCAATCAAAGCAAATTATGCTTTTTGTAAATATATATGTACCTACATGAAATCTAAGTAAATTATGCTTTTTGTAAATATATACCTACATAAAAAATAACCAGACTACAAATATTTGGACTGTGAGGGAAAAAATGGAGCATAAAATTTATCTTCAGGGACATTCCGTTTTAATTTTATGAACGGAAACAAAACTGCAACAAGACTTTAGAAATAGGTTTAGCAGAACCGGGTTAAACCTGTTAAATTCAAAACCACAACAAAAAGAGTGAAATCTCAATTTTAGAATAATAGTTTTATTTTGTACAGATACGGAAGATTAGCGAAAACTGAGTTTGATGGCCACCAAGTGCAACTTCGTCTAAACTATAGGTACAAAATAAACAAAAATAATTAATTTAATTTTAATATGAATTGCTCATGATGAGATAGGTACATTGGGTTTTCATGCGATGGCCAAATTAAAAAAAATCAGGGCATCACATCTTTATTCATCAGAATCTTAGCTCGTCAGGAGGCAACTTTGGCTACACTTTACGGAACAACTGTAACTTTCAAAGTCAATTTATTTATTTAAAACATAAAAGATTTTTAACATAAGACTAAATAAATTACCTTACTGACTTGGAATTACATGAATTTTATTTTGTACAGTAGAAGAACCGAGGCTATGTTTTTCGTGGCATTCAGGCTTTCTCAAGTTATTTGACTTATTGACGAACATTTTGAAAGCGTGCTTTGTGGCCAATAATCTTTTTTATTTTGGTGTTTTAATGCCTATAAACCATTGGAACACTAACTTAACGCCTATTGAAGTGCCAGTAAAAGGAAATTATGTATTATTTATTGTATTTTAACGTGTAAAACAACAAAAGACGCTTTTATTTATATGCAAGTCGGTCTCCAAAAGAGGGTACAGTAATGAGTACTTTGAAGCTTATGGTCTGCTGTAACATGCATACTTATCTCATCAAAACAAAACACATTACCAGGTCGCTAAGGAACATCTATTTTAATTCTATGCCGCCTACTAAAAAAATATTTAATAACTTTTGACAATAACAAGATATAAGTAATAAAGGTATGTCCTGATCCAGAAGGACATCTTTATTATTTTTTGTGTCCCTAAATCCGACACTGCATAGGTATGTTATGAATATGTTTCAGTACCTACCTACATAAAACGTTAAGAGACGAATTCCAAGAAACCCGTATCGGGAAGCACGTTCGCGTAAGATTGGCTAAATCTCAAGTGTTGAATGTAACACATAACAATAATGTAAATGGGTACGTATGCCAGCAGTTACTCAGAACACAACTGTTTAATGTTCTTACAAGTCTATTCTCGGTTTTGGTTATATTTATTGAGTATGATTAAAGAATCGATTGGTACAATCATTGGCATTTTATACATCTTTTGCAGATGATTTAGGTGGCGTCAGATAAGTAAAATAACAGTTGTATAATAACTTAGGGCCCCTTATTTGAACAGTATAAGTTAACAAGAGTTAAGCAAATTCTACGTGCATTTTCTACGTTAGGATAAATGATGTCAATTTTATTGATCGTCGTTTTCTAGACCATGTCTTGTCTATCCAAGACTAATTAAGCGGACTAGTAATTTATTACAAAGGTACCATTTTATTTCCTAGCTGCTGCATTTGTCATATTTGTTCCATGACAACAATTGGACAACCAGATCGAAATGTGACATCTGTAGGTCCTAAACTCCATATCAATGGCCAATATATCTAATGAAATACAACAAGATAACAAAAAGTATTAAACAGCTATCTTTACATCGGTTGAGCAGATTTACATAAACCATTAAAGACATAGCCAAGGCAGTCTGTAAAAAATCCAATTCGGAATAACTATATTTATCTATTAAATCGCTATTTTATTTGATAGACTGCCTTTATGTTGCTAGGAATTTTTTGCCTGAGTTGAGATTGAGTTTGCTCTAACCTGAGCTAGCCTTCGCTCAAGTACGATTTCCCATTTAATAATAATAATAATTATTATTATATGGGAAATCGTGATTATAATGTGGAAATCGGTGATTATAATCACCGGAACGTGTCTCCATCACTTTAACATCAAAATTGTCAAATGGCCTCTGCATGTTGGCTTCGGCCCCATGCATGCCTACCAAAGGTCCGGGACTCCATAGTCCCGTGAGGTGAAACCTTGACATACATAATAATAATAATAAATAATTTTTTACAACTTATACTTAGTGTTAAGTCAGGATATAAGCTAACATGGTACCAAATTTTTCTCAAATCCGTCGTTTAATCGTGAAGGAGTAACAAACATTCACACTTACACACTTTCACCTTTATAATATTAGAGTGTTTTACAATTATTGTAAAATACTTATAGAGCATTTTTTTACCTTCTGTTGCAGGAGCGTCATCTTACGACAGTGGAATTTGTTTGCAAGACAACACCGCGTCCGACCAGCCAAACCAACAGCACATTAAGAACGAAGATGATCTATCCCGGGTGTACCAGACACTTTCCCTGCCACCTCTTCAGAGGGATGACAGTAGCCCTAATACCAGGTACATGACAAAAATCATCGGTCAATCAAATAAATGTTCAACCGTGTAGGAATACGTTGGCTCAGGCAGACACTGAGATACCCAGATACATACAAACTTTCTATTTAACTTTTTACACTACTTTTACAAGCAATAATATGATTTTATTTTCAGTTTTTGATGCCCCTCTTTTGTGGCGGGCATTTTCATGATAACTTATGAAATCTTTAAAAGTTATGTCATACCAAATTAGATATTTCATGATAAAAATGCAATTTTACTTAAGTTGTATGTGAATTATAAAATCTATATTTATTTTAAGTATATTATATATTTATCGATTGATGGAATTATGAATGGTTCTTGCTATTTTGATCATTGTTAACAAAACAATTCTTTACTCCTCTGGCTTTCCATCAAGTTTAAAGTGTTTGTTTGTCTCGTAGCAACGAAATGAACCGGTCCAAGCCGGCAACCCCAACTAGCTCTGGCAGCTCCGAGATGAAGTCCCAGTCCACCACTACGGCATCGCAGGCCCTCACTAAACCACCCTACTCCTACGTAGCCCTCATAACCATGGCCATACAGAACAGCCAGACAAAACGCGCCACCCTCAGCGAAATTTACTCGTACATCACTAAGGAGTTTCCCTACTTCGAGAAAAACAAAAAGGGCTGGCAGAACTCCATCCGACACAATTTAAGCTTAAACGAATGCTTCATCAAAGTTCCCAGGGAGGGTGGCGGCGAGCGGAAAGGAAACTATTGGACGCTAGGTATGACACAGCGCTATATTACTGTTGCAATTGCGATTGTGCATATTGCGAATGTGCTTGCGATTATGTTTTGAGATATTTGTGTGGTCAGTGTGATAATTTTGTAGATCCACAATGCGGGGAGATGTTCGAGAATGGCAACTTCAGGCGGAGGCGTCGTATGAAGCGTCCTTTCCGTGCGCCTTATTCGAAGTCTCTGTTTGGGGAGGGCTACCATGTGGCACACGTTGGCCAACACGTGACGCATATGCAGCCGCTGCCGCTTGGAGCCAGGAATTACTTTGGCTCTGCATCTCCGTACCACCCTCCGGCTTACCCCAGATATGATACGTAAGTATTCTAATTGGAACATGCCTTTCTTTATAACTAGTAGGTAATTTTAAGACAGACTTCAATCAATGAAAAAAAAGAAGATTTTTTATTATCGCTTTATTATTGACGGAATAATCGGTCAACATACATCACATATAATATTATAACGGTCAATTTAATACGGATTGCAAGAATGTTTTTTTCTTGTTACACTTATGTAAAAAAAAGCAACACATTTAATAACCGTTATAGCTTAAGTAAGTTTACAATATGAATAAGACCGTACTTTACATACGGTTTTGTTTTACATTATCTACGTTTCTGACTGATCAAGGTTATTATACTATTATTGGCAGAAGACCTCTGTGAACATATTATATTATAATAGTAAGTACCAATAGTTTATCAGCTCGATTCTGATAACACACTTGCTTCACCAATTTGTTTTTTTTTTAAAGTATAAATTCAGTTTTGTTTGGTAATTTAATTTTGTTTTGAAAATAAACTTTACTTTATTTTTGAATTTGATTGCTCTCATTGATTTCACGCATTTTTAAATGTTTATTATTTCCGAGACATTATTACACATAATTAATAATTAGAATAAATATTTACGTTTAATGGATGCATGTTTACATAACATACACTAATGATGTGGTGATTTAATAAACATTTTTACTTCCGATTTCCGTAACAGTTAAACTTTTGAACGTTATAATAATTATCAGCAGAACGTCAACACAACATTGAAGATTAATACGACGACCTTTCTTTGAATGGAGGTGTCCTTTCTGATTGATAAGATTTAACCTGACATTTAGGTAATAAGAGACTAGATTTGATGCAATTGACCATTTGACCTAGCGCTGGCTGATAAGGCGAGGCGAAGTATCAGAAAAGAAGTTTTATGAAATGCCCTCAGCGTTTATTTTCTGTATTTTTAATGATTTTTTTTATTATATTGATATTTGAGACCACAGGAACTTGAAATGTTTGCAAATTATTGCTAAGCGATGTAATAACCTAGAATAATCTAGATCATGATCTGATGTTGGTAAATTAAGGTATTCTACAGCGAAGTGAAAATGAATTATTGTCTTGATTTCTGTTCGGCAAGGTGATGGTTTTGAATCTCGTAATCGAAGCAAAAACTCTCACTTTTACTTTTATCCTCAAAGTATTTAAATACTGTAAATTAGGCCCGCAACGTTAAAAGTTGTTTGTTTTGCCAAGCAATCTTCGCTTTGTTATAATTTGACCATCACACTTTTCGGTCTCTAAAGGTCGTAGCTCACTTATATTAAAGCAAGCAATAACAGCCCTCCGATGGCCTAACTTGTATCAAATTGTTTCGAATCAAAAATAACAGTAATCCAAGAAAACAATAATCAGATTTTACGCTTAGTATGGAAGTTAGTACCTAAGTAACTTACATACCATCCAATTTCTTAGTTTTTTTTCGCGGATTACTGTTACTTTTGATTTGCAACAATTTGATACAAGTTATACAATCGGGGGCAGATCTTACAGTCAAATTTATCATTCCGCGACTGTACCACGAGAGCGTAGGAAACTCGATTAAAACAAAATTTAAGTGGGTTTAACAATATTTTTAAACTAGCATTACGTTCCGGCTTTGCACGGGTGTACTGAAACTACCGGCATAAAATATAGTCTTTAACCATCCCGACAGTCCATTCTATACGACGGTGAAATAATTTTTAAAATCGGCTGAGTGTTTTCGGAGATTACCTCCGTCAAACAAAAAAAATAACCTTATTATAATATTACGACCCGCCCCGGCTTTGCACGGGTGGATCACTCTATCTATTAAAAAAAACCGCATCAAATCCGTTGCGTAGTTTTAAAGATTTAAGCTCACATAGGGACAGAGAAAGCGACTTTGTTCTATACTATGTATTGATAGTGAAATAGTAATATAGTAATAGTATAGACTAGTCACTTGTTTTTCAGATCGTGGATGGGTCCATCCGCTGGTGCATTAGGCTACTCCGGGATGGGCCGAAGTCCGCCCGGCTGCTCTCCTCATAGTGGGCTGCCACACCAGTCATCTGCCGTCAACCCCTTCACTACGCATCAACTACAAGGGCAGGTATGTATTATTGTTTAACGACATTATTATAATCACAAGTGAAAATTCATCACGTAAAAATATTGTTAAAATATACCGGCAATGTTTCAATTCTTCCGGAGAATCATGATCTGGGTATGAGTATGGTCACTCCTCGCGGGCGCGTCTAATGATAAGTGCAATGAAGTTGTTTAATGACTTTGAAAAAGGTTAGGTTCTTAATAAAAGTTACGACTTCGGCACGATTCGAATGGCGATGACACAAGCGATCGTCCTTAACGCGGACTGCCTTAGACCAACTCAGCCACGAAGTCCTAATTGTCGGAGTCGAAACTATCATTTAGATCAAATTATCGGTTTTCAGCACCGATGAGCGCCACCTACTTTGTGGCTGAGTTGGTCTAAGGCAGTCCGCGTTCAGGACCATGATCGATTGTATCATCGTAGGTTCGAATCCTGCCCAAGTCGTAACTTTTATTAAGATTTTTCATTAAATTTTTTAGATGAGTTACTTACCTACTATGTGTGGTTTAACACAATAATAAAAATATAAAAACTATAGGTTAGGTTCTGTTTTCACTGCATGTACTTTATTTACTCTACCTATCTTTATGTATGTATGTATGATTTTTTTATGAGTATGATCACAATATACTCTGACACTAGTAAACTTATTTTGAAAAAAAAAAAAAATATCGAAGGGACTTTTATGTTATTAATTTTGGTCTTACGACCTTGATAACTTTGTATTTAAATAGAAAACGATACCAAAAGAAAATAACAGGATACCTACTACCCATGTTAAGTAGGTTTTGTTATTAACGAAACTTAAGTAATTGAAAGTCGGTACTACACTTGTTTTTTGTTTTGAGAAATTAGCACACTGATATTAAATGACTTACAACTAGTTTACGGTATCCATGACCTTATTGACAGGTGAATAATATAATGAATAAATTCATTTGAGTACTTTTAATTCCTTTGTACTTATGTATTTGTTTTATTTTTTATAATCGACAAAGCACCCGTGTGTTTGATCTTACTTTTTTTATCAAGATACCATTGGCACAGCATTAAGAAAATAATGTTGAACTGCAGTTCAGTAAAGTTGAAAACAGTTTCATAGGTAGTTATTGGTGTTTATTACACCGCATAACGATTTAATTTCTTCCCATACGTTATTAAAACCAGATTAAAGTTGTAACAGCGTGTTAAAAAGCAGTAAAAATTTGCTAGATTACTAAATCTTAAATGAAAACGAAAATGAACTATTGATTCATTTTTCTTAAAAAAAAATGAAATGTGAACGCGTTTATATCCCAGGGAGCAGTAGACATTTTCTTTGAGATCTTTATGTAATTCATATTTATCATAGACTAGTAGCACGTCCCGGCTTCACACGGGTGTACTAATTGTACTACCGGGATAAAACATACAGCCTATAACCATCCCGACAGTCCACTCTACACAATGCTGAAAGAGTTTTTGAAATCGACTGATTAGTTTCTGAGATTACCTCCGTCAAACAAACAAACAAATTTTACCTATTTAATATTAGTATAGATATAGATATATATATAGATAGTATAGAAAAGTCATTAGAATAGCGTCCTTCAAACCTACGAATGCGTACCTAGTAAAAATTTTAATAAAGTTTTCTTAATTTCAGCTCCAAAGTTCGCTTCAGCCCATGCAGTCGATGTCGATGAACACTTACAATCCTATTGGAGTAAATGCTCTTGGTGAGTACACAGTTATGTTTTCTTTTTTAACCGACTTTTAAAAAGGAGGATAGGTTCCACATGTATGTTTTTGATGATAAGGATCTTTGAAATTATTGAGAAATTTAAGTCTTTTTAATAAGAAAATAATTTTACGACTTTGTTTTTTATTGGTACTGTGGGTAGTTGATCTTGCAACTTCTGTAGTTCAATACGCATCAGACGGTCAGAATACACTTGAACCTAGTGAATAATATTTTCAGATGGATCCCCCAGTCCCGGCTCGGCGTATGCCACATCCGCAGGCGGATTCTCGCCGAGTCGGCACCATGATATTGTTACCTCGTCAGACGCTGTTTCACGCTACCCTTTCTGGACTGAAGGTAATCATTATTCGTGGTTCTGGGATTCTGAGGGCATACTAACAGGCAATACTTCCCTAGTTTTAAGAACGTGTCTATTCTAAGTGCCAATGAGATCTTATTGAATCAAGATATTTTGAGTTTGAGTTTGAGATTTGTGCATCTGGGGGATCTGAAATATATCCCCCTGATGCATGCACCTATAATAGATAATACGGATATTAAATCTGTTACTATCTCTTTTTGTTGCCATAGGAGTGACAATAAAATATATTATTTAAACCTATATTCAATTCACAAATCTGTATATGACTCTCACATTTATTGACGAGGGTATAAGGACAATTGCTAGGAAAACACTTGCGCACTTTTGTTTTAAAAAACGAGGAGTGCGCGTTTAAGTCTTTTTCTTGTTACGGAAATTGTCTACACAGCTACGTCGTAGACGTCGTAGCACAATACCATTCAATAAAAAATCAAGGTGCCCGTTGAAGTCTTTCGTTTGCTACGGAAGCTCGTAGCACCCTCTACGTTGAGTTCCAGGGAAAATGATGATTTTGAAAAGCATGGCAATGGGAAAGGATATTATACGTACGCTGAAATAGGTAGTGATTTTCCACCTACAAGATGCTGAAAACAACATGTCTCTACAATGTCTTGATCCAAAGTTATAGCTACTTTTGAAATAAAATCCGTGCATTTTATTTCAATCTCCTCTCAATATCCTCTCCTCCTTATTATTATTATTATTATAATGGGATTTTGCGCTAAAGGATTCTCGCGCTTGTGTAGGTACTTCGCGCAAGTTAATACCTACCGGGCAAAGTTGGTTACCCAGATTCTTTTTGTAAACCATCTTACAGATTATCGCACATTGCTTCTAGTAGGTACCTACCTATAATCAATTATTTTGTGTAGTTTAGGGATTTAACATTCGAAATATATTTTGGCGAATCCCACCTTTACGACGCCAAAAAGCGTAGGACTATGAGGGCCAATGTCGACGAAAAATAAGGGTAATGCGTTGACGTAAAAGTTTACTAAAGCGACATCTATGACCAATTTGTTGTACTTCACATTGTACCAGTTTGATAAAAAGAATGTCTCATTTTCACAGTTCAAAGAGATGGCGGTAAATTAAGTTTTGAAAAGACATGGACAATTTTATTAATTTACTCAAGGTGTTTTAGTGCTCCAAAGTAACATTAATACCATAGGATTTTATATAGTTTTTGTAATTAATATTATGAAAAAATAAAGATTTATGATCGGGATCCACGAAGCTAGTTTTTCAAGCTAAAATAGAAAGCTAGTTCTCTAATATTCTTATCATAATATTCTTAATTTTTTCTTAAGACTTTCGTCAGGTAGTACCTCAAGAATCACTTAAATTGTACAGTCTTTTATGATAAGTGACTCTATTGTCTGGTCCAACGCACCTCACTACACCAGGGAAAGAATCAGGCAAGAACCTGCTCTGGGCCTAGCTTTTTTTTAAAGCGATCCCTTAACAATTATAAACAGTCAAGCTTCAGTGAGAAGCCAGTCAAACAAAGTAAGGTATGTCAGACAATTAAAAATGGTAAAATTATCAAGATATTAACTACTCAACAGTTTTATGTCTGGCATCAAACATTCACACTTACACACTATCACACAAACTTTCACCTTTATAATAATATTAGTTATATAGTTTGATTATTATAAACACTTAAAACAGGATATTTACTATGATTTGTAGATTAACGAATTTCCCGATATTAACTCGTAAATCTACGAATCATGGTAAATATCCCGTTTTAAGTGTTATAATGTTCAAAACTATGATAGTTTAAAAAGTTTTAGTATGATTAATATCACATATTACATAAGTACAAAAACCTCATCTAGAAAATTGAAATGACTCTTTCTTTTTTCTTGATGAGGTATCTGTACGTAATCTGTGGTATGATGAATATCCAGCAGGGTCGCCGAGCCCCAACGCTGGGTACGTGCCCGCGAGTTTCTCTCCGCCGCGCCGCCACGACGCCGTCTCCTCCTCAGACGCGCGCTTCCCGCCGTTCTGGCCTGATGGTGAATAGCATGCCTGCATTTGCTTACTAGGTACTTCAATGTACAAGCTTACTGGCTTATTTACCGGCGCTGGATTATCATACATTTTGTAATACTTGTCTCGTTAACGATGATAATATCATCATCATCATTCTCCTGCCCTTATCCCACGCTAGGTGGGGTCGGTTGTTTTCTTCTTCCATTCATCTCTATCATTCGTCAACTCCGAATTCACTCCTCCCACATTCATATCCTCTTTCACACAATCCATCCACTTCTTCTTCGGCCTTCCTCTAGTTGTATTTCCATCCACACTCATACTCATTACTTTCTTAGTAATCTGGCACGCTTCACCTTTTCAGTCACAGGTGTCACTTTCAAACTTCCCCTTACATACTCATTCCTTATTTTGTCCATACGCGTCACTCCACACATCCATCTTAACATACGCATCTCAGTAGCATGCACTCTCCTTTCTTGAGTCTTCTTTATTGCCCAACACTACAACGCGACAGGTCTTACTATGGTTTTGTAAATTTTCCCCTTAAGTTTAAGGGGTTTTCGGGGGTCGAACAAAAATGCACCCCGAGAATCCAGAAAACTGCCTTCTTCTCACTAAACGGAAGTCGTTTTGATTAAAAAATAATTTTGCCACTTGTATAACATGCTTAATTAATTTAGGCGCGAGGGCCTTCTAACCTGGCAATAACGCTGATTCTCTTGTTGTAACAGTTAGTGGCGATTCAGATGACGTCGCCAAATCGTTATGAAAAGGACGGCAGTCTCAGAACGAAAAGGTTGACCAGTTTCCAATTCGATTCCTTTCGCGTTTCACATGTTACCTTTTTAAACTGCGTGCCTAGAGGTAAAGAGTGTTGTGTCAAATGTTTATCAAACCTAGCAAGCAATAACAGACCTTAAGATGGTCAACCTTTTAGTTTTAGCGTTATCTGATTAGCTACCACTGTCTCTATATATTATGGTAACTATGACTGTTCCTCTGAACTTCGACAGGTCCTTTACTGTTATAAAGAAAAGCTTGTATTACGTTTAACGCTGAAGCGCAGCATGGCACTAAAACATTATGTTATTTCAAAAACAAGGTAGGTTTTATCTTTGTGGTTGCAGTTTCATTCGGAAACAAAAATGGTCTTCCGACTAATTCATTCTATTTACATAGACGTACATGAATCTCACTAAAATATAGAGATTTTAGTTTGGCATTCGCCTGCTATGATTTGTTCTGTTGCAATTATGTACTCAGGCCTTTACATCTACTAGATGATTTATACAGAGTCACGAGGCAATCTTTGCCTACACTTATCGGGACGCTGTGCCTTAGACATTGTTGAGATGGAATGGGCTTGCCCAACACCTACACCATCCTAGCTGCCTAGCCGACCATATCAACAGGAACGACAATGGTCAATATATGTGGGGCTGACTAGCCGCGGGTTTCCTCACAATGTTTTTCTTCGTTTAAAGCTCGTGTTAAAGCGCATTATACTTAACTTAATCTTTTCGACTCGAGAATGCATTGATACATGGCCGGATTCGATCCCACGACCTTCGGATTAAAAGTCGAAGTACCAATCCACTTGGCCAACACAGCTATTACTCATGATGGCTACTGAGAGAAAGAAAGAAAGAAAAATGTGTTTATTTCTGTAGAACCTCAAGGATCTCTTAAAAATGTGCAGTCTTCTAAGCTAGGTGACTCTATTGCCTGTTCCAACGCAACTCCCTACACCAGGAAGAGAATTAGGCAAGAATCTGGTGGTGTGGGCCTAGCTTTTATTTAAATCGATCCCATAACAATCTAAATAGTCAAGCTTCAGTGAGAAGCCAGTCTAGTAGTACCTACTGTGTTAAATAGTCAAAGGTCTTATTTTTATCCGCTCATTAGCAGACTCCCACCAAGTACTTAGTAAACATTTCCACCACACCCCAGCCTTCATGTTTACATTATTTAGTCTAATGATAATGAGGTCAGACTGCTGTTCGAAGCTTTCATATTTTCAGCTATGTAATGTTTCTATTTTGTCTATCACACTAGTTTATTACTCTGGTACAGATCATCTAGTATAGATGCAAAGGCCTGAGTTTACATCGGAATAACTACTAACTAGCTAGTATAGATTTAGTCCCAGGCTAATACGATCAATTATCTAAGCAGTTAAAAAGTCATGTTGGATCTCTGTAAACATTTAAAACGGGATATTTACCATGATTCGTAGATTTATATGGCATCAGGTTAAACCGTTTATAATGTTTAAAACCATGATCGTTTTAAAAAGTTCTATCTATCTCTGGTTTTGCTTTCCGTTTTATTCCTATGTTTATTATTGTAAAGTTTCAGTAAAATACGTACAGTGTAACAAACATTCATACGGTTCCTCGGTGGCGCAGAGGGCGAAAGCCTGCCTGCGACGCGGAGGTTGCTTGTTCGATCCCCTCTACGGGACAAATGTTTGCAAGTATGTTCTGCAGATATGTGTTCCGTGTCTGGGTGTTTTCTATCTATAATTAGTATGTATTTACAAAAAAAAATTATCTTAGTAGTATCAGTCATCTAGTTACCATAACACAAGCATTAACTTGCTTACTTTGGGACTAGATGACGTTGCGTTGAATGTCCAAGGATATTTATTATTTATTTATTATTATTTATAATAACTTTTTTTTATTTACAGGATTATTAATTAGTAATATTTCTATTGGCAGGTGGAATCAAGGACGAGTCGGCACAAAGCCACGTTGTATATAATACTAGTGCGTATTCAAAAGGTGTTATATGAGTCAAATATTTGGAGGGATTACAAGACATGCTAGTTGGTGATGAATTTAATATTTATATCAATATTTAGTAAGTAAGATTACGATGGGGTCTGTTTAACAATATTCTGATACAATAAACGTGCATACGGAAAGCATGAATGAGTCGTAGTTTATTTAATAGATAAAGGAGAAATTCCTAATTACATTTTATAAAACTGATGAATCAAATAATTGATTTCAATAAAAGCAAATGAATGAAGCTTGTTGAAATATTATCTAATCAATAGCTTCATCTAAATGTCTTGCATTCAATTAAGTTAGTGGAACCAAAATAAATTAACAAATACACAAAAAACTTGACAGCTGTTAAGTACTTTTGTAAACAATTTTATTAATTTGATGTTGTATTTATGAATGCTATTTATGATAAATAGGCAAAATTATAATGTACAGTCGCGGAATAAAAAAGTTGACTGCCTTAAGATCTATTATTTTTGCTAGGTATTAATTTGATAGCCATTTGACACAACACTCTAGTAGCAGTTTATAAAGATAAAACGTGCTTGCAATGCGTCAAACTAATTGATTTCATAACTGTATTGGGATTGTATAACTTATATTAAATTGTTGCGAATCAAAAATATCAGTAATCTGAAAAAAACAACTGTGAAATATGATGGTATGTAAGTTACTACTAACTTACATATGTAATATAAATCTTAAGAGCTCAGCTCTTGTCGATGTAATGATGCAAGTTCCTCCATAGACTTCTCTCCAATGCAATCTCCTTTACTTCCTTCCTAATACGACATGACAGCTACCTTCTCTCTAATTGTGGTTAATTCTAGGTCTTACCCTTCCTCGTCTTCCTTCTACTTTTATGATGTTTCATATTAGCTGCCATGTCGTATTAGATGTCCAATCAGACTACCAAGAATGACTAACTTACTTATTTAGCGTAAAATTAGATCGTTGGATTACTGCTATTTTTTATTCCCAACTATTTGATAAAAGTTTCACAATCGGGGGTCTGGTCAACCTTTTTCGTTCTGCGAGTGTACCTACCAGTAAATGAAATGAAGCAGATTATAGTACTTTGCAGAAATTATGTGATCTCATTTATAACTATAACGATATTGAATCCAGTTTAAATTAAACTAAGATAAGGTAAGGATACACACCGAAACCAAAAATGTAATAAAGAACTTGAAATTATGATAATATTATTAAGTGAATGTTAAACCAATGTTTTTTTTTTCAGTTGAAAGTGTGTATAATATGTGTATCCTTCAGCCTTTTTATTTACCTACAAGCATGTATAATAAATTGTATGTATGAAATGTATAATAAAATTAATTCTTAAATTAAAAGCTATTTTAATTGAAAGGAAGCTGTTACCAGCTGTAAATAATTACCTACTTAGGTAGGGACATGGAGGTAGTTAGGTAAAACCTTTTTCATTACTCATACACGGAAAGTACGCACGAAGTTGCCTGATTATAGGGTTCAAAGTAGCATTTTCTGTCCCTAGGGAAAACAAGTACTTTCCTGCCCTAGGGCAGGAAAGTAAATAACTGTCAAATGTCAACTTCATTTTTGACATTTCTTTTGTGGCATGTCGATGCATGCTAAGTGTTCAAGTTCTTCTAACTCAATCAGATGCTAGATATTATGTCTCTCTTGCACGAATTTGTGCTTCTCTAGCACTAATTATATTATATTTATTTATTTTATTTTATTAATTTAAATTTTTTCATCATCAAAAAAAAACTACTGGCAGAATGCCTACTACTGTTATAGCCATTCTACCAGTCAGTATTTTTTTTTAAATCTGGAACGCAGCTATGCCATGCCATCGTTAGCTGCTTTTAGTCAATATTAAACTAGTCGATTTAAAAAAAAAAGCGAGATAGCTAATTTTCGTGTGTGAAATTTAAATTTTCATCTATTTTTTTGGTAATTTCCTTATATTCGTAATGAAAAGTAGAGTGCTTACCTCGGGGAAAAGGCTTTTCTATGCACTCGAACTATTATCGCACTCGCTGACGCTCGCGCGATAAACCATCTCGTGCATAGGAAAAGTGCCTTTGCCCCCTTGTATAGCAATCTACTATTTCATTACTCATACACGGAAAGTACGCACGAAGTTGCCTGATCATAGGGTTCAAAGTAGCATTTTCTGTCCCTAGGGTAAATAAATACTATAATAAGTTCGGGCCGATCGAGTTATATTGCGCTTACAACCGGCAATGCCATAAAATCAATGAATACTTTCAAATCTCAGCTAATATCGCGATAAAATTCGAGAGCCACTTGTTGCGGTTAATAAAAGTTCTGATAACGTTACTGCCGATTGTTTTCAGTCTAAAAAGTTACCATCTATTTGATTATCCATGATAGTTTATGAAAATTTTTTTTTTTTTCTGGAAATGGACTTAGGTATGCTATCAGGTAATAATCTCTTTTCAATGTCATTCTGAGTTCTTGTTTTACCTACATTAGATACTAGCTGCGAACAGTTCCCGTTCCTGTGGGAATACCGGGATAGAAGGAGCCTATTTATGAATTCATACTTACACACTTTCACACAAACTTTAGCCTTTATAATAGGTATTAGAAAGAAGTAGGTAAGTACATGTTTTGAAAAACTTTTACTAGATTTAGTTAAATACTATTCTTATATAAATACTATGTAGGTATTATAGTTGTAACTATTTATTGTAGGTAGTAAATGAAAAAACACTCTGATTTTAACATAAATTTCACTATAAGAAATTAATTTTATATCTATTTTATAAGCTGATCTAAATTGAAATAAAATACATTGAGTATTGTAATTATAACAAGCTTATAACAAAAACGGTAATTTCAATAACCAGGAATTCTTGTTTTGTGGTTAATATAAAACAATAAATGAGTATTTAATATATTTTAAATGACTACATTTATAGCCATTCTAAACAAACTACTTACATTCATGATTTTCAATTCTAATAATAACGTAGTTACATGAGTTGCTCACTCATGAGAACCCTCTAAATAAATAACTACCTAATTAAACTTACAATTTCAATAATAATTTAAAGCCAGATTTCATTGACACGTGTATAATGCTGAATTATTAATTATAAATATTTTGTGACAATTTGTACAATACTGAAAAGTTTACAAGAAAAATATGTTCATGTCATATTTCAAATTTCAGTTAAGTACGAGTACATAATTATTATGATTGAAATATTTAAAATCAGTATAAATTTATTTATAAAGTTCGGATATCAAAAATACACTATGTAGCTTACTTTAAATTTGGTTCTTTGTAGGTAGTTGATAATCTTAGAATCGAACGAGTTTAGACTTATGTATTAGATACATTTTTAATATCAATCCCACTAATCATCCAACTTTGTAACATTTGTTTGGATCAATACAACTTTATCGCAGGATATCAAATGTTGGTAAAATATATAAAAATCTTCTAAAATATTTAAATTACTGTAAACACTACAACGGCACCGCGACATCACTAAAGTGGTGGTCAAATGTTAATCTTAGTTTCAACAACAAACGGTAGTCAACACTATTTAGCAGATTGTTTAGATTTTTTAATTTAAATATGTTTAAATGGAAAGCGAGCTGTTATTTCAAATATTTAAAAACAACATAAATCTGCTTTTAAGTTAGATCAAATATTTATGTCAAAATTTATGAGATCAACAACACTACTAGTCTCAAAAAATCCAAGACTCGTATTCAGAAAACGTACTTTAGCGTTAAGTGTCTCAAGCGGTGATTCATCACTCAGTTTACATAGAGAATTCAAAAAAATAAATGGATACTTTAGTTGAAGTCTCTGAATACGAGCCCAAAAATCTTGAGTTATGATTAATTATGGATTTAGATATTTGACATTACTACATATATATTGATATAAAAAATGAAGATCTAGAGATAAGTATCAAGTACAAAACTGGCCGTAGGTATGCATATCGTCGGTACCGATACTGATTGATTGATTTTGTCAACAGTTTTACACTACAAAGTAATAAGCGATCGATCATGTAAAAAACTTTCAACCTTTATGTGAAACATGACATTGCCATCAATTGGTACGGTTAGCGACACTCGGACGTAAATTCTGTCACCGATCTCCAGCGGCGGAATTGCATATAAATGACTATTAAATTACACCATTGATATGCAAAAACATTTTTTTTTAATTAACTTTAATTGTTTTATATCTCGTTATAAAACTGGCTGTAAAACATTTTTACCGCCACCGAAGATCTGCGACGTAATTTCCTAACGTAACAGCCGTCGTAACATACTATAGTTTCAGTAGTAACAGTTCATTTAGCTTCGTTGATATGGACTCTCTTGAGTCTAAGAGATTTGCTGCGCGGCTCAGGTGCCACCTGAAGCAAAGCTGGGCTTCGTTCAATGCTGAGCGACCGGCCGCGGGATCTTTGAACACCTTCGCTGTACACTGACACCTCACAACAATTCAACACTACACTCTTTTGTTCGATTGCACTCGACAAACTATCGTCAGAATCATACTCGTCTCCTGACTCCAAAACTCTGTAATCATAAGTTGAACAAGGAATGTTGATGAGGTTAATGGCTACATTTGATGACACAGTTTACAACGAGTAAACAAAGTAATTAATGTAAGACTTCAATTAAAATTTAATTGCCATGTCTTAAAACTTGTTTCTGTATGTATTTGCTTTTTAAATTGGACAATCGCTTTGGCTTTATAAAGTAATTCGCAATCTCGCTTTGCAAAAACCTTAGAACATGCACATGTTTAAATCTTATAAATATTCGTAACTGACCTGTTTTCAACCTTGTCCATTCTCTGCTTTATTTTGGCCTGTTCTTCCCCGAAGTCAGCGATTAGACCTTGTAAGCGGTTGTTAAGGAGATCTACAGTATCTTCTAATTTGTGGACAGTTTCTTCTAGACTTTGCTGCGTAGTTTGAGCACTTGCAAACGCGGCTTCATCAAGTAGACCATCCTTTAAAAAAACGTTTATATTTACTTGTTCGTCTGTTTGTTCTAACTTTGTTAAGATGGCTAAATTTGATTTTTACTGGAGTTTTTAGGCGGCCTGAAGGTCTCCGCAATTGGGCACTTTTGTTTACCACGGCCGTGGTTCTGGCGGAAGGTACAAATATAATATAACGAATAATATTTTTTACAAAATACAAATATAACGAGTTGATACAAAGTTCAATAAAATCTTAAAGGCACCTTTAAAATTTGAATGAACTTCAGATATGGTACCTACAATTTACATGTTGTGCGAGTGTTAGAGTTTGATTCTAGTGGACAAACTTATATTTTAATAATTTTGAGGCAGTGATAGGTTTCTAAATCTATCTGGTTACTGATTTATAAAAATACATTACCTTTCTTAAGAGTTGACATCCGCGCTCGGTGAGCGTTGCTCTAGCATCTGGGTAATCTGCTAGCGCCTCCCATAGATCTCGTTTTGCCAAACAGAACAAATCAGAATACCCTAAAGCTCGAACATTGGCTGTCCTTCTGTTACCGGTCCGGTTTCCCACAATATCTAGCACACTCACTTCTCCAAATACAGAACCAGCACTCAAAGTAGCCAGGACGGTGGTACCGTCATCTGCTACCACTTGCAACCTTCCCCTTTTGACGATATACATCTCTTTTCCAACGTCCCCTTTCCGGCAGATATAGTCACCAGGACTGAATACTTGAAGTCTCAATTTTAAGACTAGTGCTTCGAGTAGACCGGGTTCGCAGTCTTGGAAGATCCTCACTTTTCTTAATGTATCTAAATGAACTCTGATTGCAATTTCAGCTTTCAATTTGTCAGGTAGCGATGAGAGTACCTGCTCCTCGTCTAGAGCGCCGCTCTGAGCCCACGTGTATGCGAACCATCGAATCACTCTCGCTTCCAGCTCACCACTAACTTTCCTAAATGCCATATATTGTTTCACCCCGTCCATCTTATTCTGAAACTCTACTCTGGCTACGTTCATGTTGGATATCATTGAACCAATATTTCCAACAATCGTAGCAAATATCAGTACTCCAGCTAGAAAGTCGGCTACGACGAACAAATACTCGGCATCTATTTCCGGCTGTGGTGTCTCCCCTATCGTTGTGAGGGTTAAAGTGGACCAGTAGAAGCTATAGATATACTGATGAGCCAGTGAGTTGTTGCGTGGCCCGGCTAAGTTGTAAACCCAGTTATCAGTACCGAAGCCTATCGCGTAGCTAATGACGAAGTAAAGACACGCGTTCCAGTGAATTAGTACAAGTATCGCCATTACAACCTAAAAGTAAACTCTAATTAGATCATAAAACAAACGTTATAAGTATTGTATAATCGTAGGTGTACTAACCTTGCAAATTCTGAAGGCATTTGGGTAGCTGGTGGCGGTCTCGGTGCGATCGAACCACACCCACATTCGAGGTAGGCGAAAAAGTCTATTCAGTCGTACAATAACAGGGCACGGCAAACCTTTCTGGAACAGCATCAATATTGACACTTTGCAATACGCAGTTAAATCATGTCAGGGTGGAACACTTCTTTTTTCATTATTACGTAAGGTTTTAGGACATATTAAAATATTATCCATCCTACACAAATAGGGTAGGTACCTACTGGTATATAATTATAATAAATATCTTAAAACAAAGAGACTAGTTTTTTTCATTCTAAAAAACTTAGTTATTATAATGCAAAAAAAAATTTTTTTTTTTGTAACTAAACTGCATAAACATTATAAGTTTCCTTATTCATTGAAAGAGCTTATAAGATGAATAGTACTAACATGATCACAAGTTCCGGGTTTCCACCAGTAGTAAGCGATATCCGTTGGTAATAGAGATGCCAAATCGTATCGCCAAGCGTTTGTTTTAAGGTAGTGTTTCCGTAACATTATCGAATCTTTCACCATTAGACCTTGGTCCAAATAACCTGTAAATGAAATTCAGAAAAAATTTACATAAACGACAACGTATACGAAGATTAGCCGGCCTGTCATGTATGAAATGCAAACTTCTGCAAAGTGTGTCTTTTGTAGGTAGGTATTCTCTCTCTGTACCGTTCTTGGAGATAAAGTAATCCAGTTTTGATTCTATAATAAATTGTTACGATGATATAAATAAACAAACGAATGCACTAGATGTTACCGAGAACTCAAATAGTTCGAGAGATTTTAATTAAAGTTCTTTCACCCAAGGCCACACTTTTCAGACACTGCTTTTAATTTCAGATTTAAGGAAACTTTAATAAAAACTAGAAAATTTTCATCTATGATTAATCTTATGGCAACTTGGAATATTTTGTTTTCCTTGTAATTTATGTATGTTTTACTTTTTCGTGAAAATTTTCACCGTTATAATATAATTAATTTAGTAGTAACACTACTAAAATATTTTTTTAGTAGTAACACTAGGTACTCTAGCTGCGTTTGTATGAAAAGTTCCGATATAGTTCAATAGAAGTTCCAAAACAAAATTAGGGTGGACGTTTTCGATACAGGACACATCCGCCAAATTCCACATTCGTCAGATCATTCATTAGATTATTTACAGACAACAGTAACTGAAAAACGATTTTCCCCAGGGACGTAAATTACTACTTTCTAACCCATATTCAGGTAACTTCAGGTGTAGGTTCTAGTACCTTTTCATTTCTCTTTCTCATACTATTTTAGTATGAGAAATGAAAAGATCTTAAACCACACGACTCAATAGATTTGCCCATTGCAATGTTTGAACGGAAAAAGCGACTAGGCTGGGTCGAATGTTTGTACACACGTTAGCTAAATTTGATGACGCAAGGCGCGGCTTGTGTGAGTGGGTGTCAAACTGTTGATTTGTGAGACACTCAAAAGCAATATGGGCAGCTTACTTTGTGGAGAAGTAAGTGGATAATGTCTAAATGGTAATAGGAAACAAATCATGACAGTCACATTAGTGTGACTGTCATGATTTAATTTAGATTAAATATAGGCCTAATTAATATACTTAGGGAATGTTTATTTCACACACTGTTAAGCTGAAACCGATAAATTCTATTTATTGATACGTAATAAGCATTGCTTACGATTTAGCACATTTGCACAGTTGATAAAATAATAGCTTAGTGCTAAAAAAAAATATTAGTCCAACTTTAACAGAAATGCTTATTCATTGGTTTAATTATGATTAAGTAACTGAGTTCACAACTGTACATATTTTGGTGATACGCATCAATTAACGTCATGCCGAGCGAACTAATATCGTAATAGAGAAGTCTCGTGCAATAAGTAGGAAGGTAAGTTACAGTATTTACTTACGACAAAACAAAAACTGATCATGACAGTGGGTATTCCCAAAGCAAAGTAAACGTACTCTGGGATTTTAAAACGGAAATTCATGGAACAACAATGTTTTTTAATACAATGTTTTCAAAAAACCTAGAATACTTAAACCCCGTATTTATTGTAAACATTTAGTTTATAAACATGTTGCCCAGTTGCCGAATAAGGAGCGAAAGCATCAGTTTACAAACAAAATGTTGACGTGTCTGGCTGGACGTGGTACTAAACAGTTTTAGGTGTAGGGAATTGTTTTGGAACAGGCAATAGAGTCAACTAGTTTTTAAGACTGTACGTTTTCGAGCGATCCTGAGGTCCTATGAAATAAACATATTTTTCTTTCTTTCTTTCTTTCTTTCTTTCTTTAAATATGTATGTCTATGGATAGTTATTCCAAGGCTATACTCAAGCGTGAATCTTGTCTCAAGCGTTGATTTACTACTCAGCCAATCTCCATACTTAACTGTCAGAAAATCGATACCTAAGCGGACCTAAGTCTGAGTGCAAACTCTGAATACGAGCCTAGCGTCTGTGTATGTCCAAATTATTTAGTAAATGAGTCAACATTTCAGACGTGATAGGTTCTAAGCCAACGATAATATCTGTTAGAAAGATTCTTCACAATATTTTTCTGCAGCGTTGTGTTGTTTTCAATCAGTTTTTTTCGAAACAAAACAATCATGAATGCAATTCGGAATTGAAAGTCGATACTATCCCTCTCGGCTAACACATCTCATTGGTCTCACAGGGGATTTTATTTCCGTTATTTACCCCGACTATTCATTTGTGTTACAATAGTTAGGGGAACCTTTGAACTCAATTGACCAATAAGTAAGTTTTTAATTGAATACAAGCTGTTATTGATTTCATATTGCTTGAGTTGAATAATGTTTATAACGCTTAATTCATAATAATTATGATAGAAGAGATAGTAACTAACTATCGACTGTTTGTTAATTTTCACGCCTTAATTTACAAATAACAAAAAAGTGGAAAAACGAGCTCTGAACATGCTTGAAAAATAAATTATAGTAGAACTACAAATTGTTTTTGAACCTAAAAAATACTAGGTATGCATATTTAGTGCATTAGATAATGAATTACATACACCAAAAAAATGAAACATGTAGAAGTTGTTTTAATAAATTAAAGCGCCATTTAGACTTATTTTTACAAGCTCTCATGTGAACCACGTGTGCTATTGCAGGCGATAAACTGATTGAGGGGATCGCATTCACATGTTTAATTGTGCGAGTTTTTGTGTTTGTAACAAAGATAAAAACTCGCCCACTCAAGAATTATATCATTTAGCAAAAATATTTTCTTACCTTCATGCATATGTATGATGGTGTCTACGAGGTATATGACGTCACAGAGGTAATCCATAACGAACCAGAACTGAGTTAAATTATCTAGTTCCCAGAATACAGCGCGACCAATTACAAACACCATGTTGTAAAGAATCGCCAAAGACACAACTGCCAGCCACTGAAAAAAATGCGTTCTAAACATTTTCGAAAAATAAATAAGTGAATCCACCCAGGATCAAGTTCGCAGCGCGCTTGATACGGAGCCCGCATTTTATGACTTATCAGGATGGATGAATAAACGAATTGAATTG
Source organism: Xanthorhoe spadicearia (assembly GCA_947086425.1). Classification (NCBI taxonomy): domain Eukaryota; kingdom Metazoa; phylum Arthropoda; class Insecta; order Lepidoptera; family Geometridae; genus Xanthorhoe; species Xanthorhoe spadicearia. The sequence continues at coordinate 5,801,001 of OX352194.1, read as the reverse complement.
GTCAAACCGATTCTACTGCAAATGTGCATCAGTGCGGCTTTTTAAAATCTTTCAAAAACCTTCTTGAAGCATGATAACGTTGAAGTCTTACTTGATAATGTGAAGGAAGCGTGGGATCGAATGCAAGTTTTAAACCACAGAACCATTTGGATCGCTTCGTTTGATAGAGAGGTTCTTGAGGATCGGTGAATGTCTTCGCTGCAAACTTATCCAGGAACCAGTCCGGCGGTTTAGCTCGACCTTCGCCGCTGATACGATACCGTAGATTTGTAGTCACCTTCGTCCATTGCTTGTGAAGCCAATTTTTTTCATTATTCGCATCGCTTAAAACCTGCTTGAAATGCAAAATGACATTATGAACCTCAGAGCAATCATCTTCGTTCAGATTATGAACATATGAATTTACGAATTGATCATTAAAATTAAAAGAAAAAAATTATTTACTTCTCTCACAATTAAATTATCATTAAGTACAGTTAAGTAGGTATATTACAATCGACGATGAGTGACGCTAATTGGCCACCACTCAGCATTTGCTGCAGCAGCTCAAGGAGCACCTTAGCTAGTTTCAGTGAAGGACCTCGTGCACTAACCGGCCCTAACCAGCGGTGAATAGTTCCCAACCCCGTGAGAATATCGGGATATAAAGTAGCAATATGTGTTATAACAGGATATATGCTATCCTGTATCGAATTTTAATCAAATTTTTTTTGAGCATGAAAGAAGAAAAATTGAAAACAAACATTTACACTTACACGCTAATTATGGGGCGCTTACACGGGTCGATTTTCGGTTGACTTTCGTCGCGCGAGTAAAATCGTTCAATTTCAGTTACCCGTGTAATCCCACACTCACACGCAAACTTTCACCTCTGAAATCTTTAGTGGTGCGTATTCCGAAACTCTTTCGAACTACACACTAAAGAAGAATTCTTGCCTAAGAAGTGCTGTTTCGGCGTTTTTAAGGCCGACTACCGATCGCAGCACATACCGCTCTGTATATTCACACGTCAAAGACATTGCCTACGTGCCAGTAGATAAGTACTACTTACGTACATTATGATTATTACGTATGTTAGTAGGTTAATAGGCTGTAAGATGTATATTTAACAGGTCTTTACTTGTTGAATTTTGTTGCCTGAAATAAAATGTAACGATTGTTTTATTAAATGTAGATAGGTAGGTTATCCAATGAATAAGTTCTATAAGATATCTAAGTTAGCGTAAACCTTAGAGTTATATGTATTTGTTTCTGTAAGTAATTAAAGTATCGAGACCAATGCTTTACTTAATCGAATTTGTTCCTTCTGTTTCAGATAAAAAGAAATATTTTTAAGTGAGAAAGTCTTCAACAACAGAACTTTAAACGTTTTGAATAACGACCAGTTCTGCCTCTGAATGTTTATGACGGTCATAACGCGTCGTTAAACAGCTTGTGGATCATGAAACTCTAATATCGCATGTGTTTGTCTTTTATTAAATTTTCAAAGGCATCGCAAATTGAAAGTAGCCCAGCTTCAGAACTTTAATGAAATAACAAGCGGTCCCGACATACCATTTGAAAATATACTTTTTTATTTTCATATTATTATTATTATATTTTAAAACGAAACTTCAATAGCTATTATACCTACTTGCAATTACTTAAAAGTACACAAATTTTCATTTAATTCGGTCCAGTTACTTAAGAACCTAGTTTAAGTGACAAACAAACACAATGTAAAGAAGTTGTATAATTAAAAACATGTTAGGTAGGTAAGTACTTAGTTTTCTTATGTATTTCTACTAGCGGATTCACTATAAAGATGTTGCCTCAAACAGTTTTAACTGCTCGACTAAACTATCGCGGTAGCGGCGGCGTACAAAATACCCAAGTATTCGAACAAGACGTTAATTCATGCGTAGCCTCTCCATGGGTTGCAGTGGACACTACCACATAGATTTTCTTACAAACCGAAGCTTGAAGCACTTGCGTAGCTTCTAGTGGGCACCTAGCGCGGTGACTATGAGCGCATTGTCAAGGGTCTTTTAATGTTCCTATCCCTCCAATATGTCCCTGAAATAACTTCAACGCGCGCTCGCTCAGTGTGTCCACCAATCGCCTAGGCTTAGTCCCAAAGCCTAGCCCCTACACGCGCATTCGGTGTGGACGAGCACTTACATCGTGATAAACGTCGTTAAAGCATCAGTAAGTGTCAACTGTGTAATGTGCTATGAATCTAAATCGGTTAGTCATTGTACTAACTTACTTTACCACCGATCGGTGTCATTGAAATAAAGAGCCCTAAGTAAGACAGTCTTTCGCAATCGCCATTAATATTTAAAAAAAATGGGGTAATTACACGGGATATTCTAACCGTGAACCGTGAACTTGGGATAAATTTAGAGTATTTTTTAACGTAATAAAATTGCGGTAATCATATTCTTAGATACGACGATATATATAAAAATATTAGATAATGATAAAAATCATTTTTAAAAATTCTTCATGAAACTTTTTTCAATAATACAACTAGTTAAGGATGAAGTGGTTCAAGTATTTGTACAGTTAGTAGTAGTTATTTGTAGTTACCTACATTAAAACCTAGATTCATATCAAGATAGTTCAAAAGACAACGAGCTACATAGCTTTATGGTGTTCGTTGAAACCCAAGTGGCACTAGCCGGTTCGCGAATGCTAGACACGAACATTCATTTGCGTACAGTAAGCCATTAAATGTCACAATGGTGGCAATTAGTGGGTGCTCTTTACTTACTCGAGGCTAGAGGGTGATGTTGGCTCATAGATTAAAGAACAGTACTTTGCCAAATCGATTCGACAGCTAGCTAAGTTTGTAAAAGTTATTCCAATAGACGATCTATATATATATATATATATATATCTCTTATATATATATACGAATTATAACTTATAACGAATTTAAAAGTACTATTAGATATTAAGGTACACCCGCCATATTGAAATCAAGAAGCTGTGAGTTCCTTAGTATTTTAATAAATAACCATTACCTACAGTTAAATATGAAATTACACTTATTATGATAATTATTACATCGATTAATATTGACTACTTATTTGTTATTTTATTATCAGTCCCTACTTATTTTTTTTCTTTTAATTTGAAATACGTAGTCACTGTCACCAGAACCGGCCACTAGCTCATACGAACTTTTTATTGAACACTATAAGGCTAAAAGAACGTGTATCATGCTTCTAATGCAACAGGTAACAAGCTTATTATTATATCTTCTTCATCTAGAAGTAATACCGACCATTTTTAGAACAGTTTTTATCGGGTTTACGAAAACGTATTAAAAAAAACCGTGAGACTCTGTTGAGTAAAATAGCGATGAGATCAAGTGAGGGTTGCTTACGATTATTTACTTACCGGGGGCATGCTATTGAGACGAAGTTTGTGAATGGTGTAAACAGGACTCATAGTTACACCTATCACATCCGTTTAGCTCTTATTTTATCAATGTCACCACACAAGTCTTCAAAACAAATGAAGTTATTCGTAACTTGCCGACAAATAAAGATCTCTATCGTAGTAATTGGAAGAAAGGAAACATGAACTTCAATTACTTTGCTAGTCAACTTCAAGATACAAGGCGGTTACAAAACGCGCGATTTTTTATAAAACATTTAATAATAGATAGAACAAACTGTGTTTGAGTTTAGAGCGTCCGCTAGTTCCACTCTCGAGTTGAAAATGAGCATCAAGTCCAAATTGAATGGATAGTCAGTGCGTGTCCAAGGCAGCATTCAAACAATAGGCTATGAGGACCGATCACACTTCCCGATGTCACGTTTATGACGCGTCCGTGGCAATCCGTTGTAAATACTGATTGCGACCACCATCACCGAACGAAATACGCCTAATAGCCCCTTTAAAGTTAATGCATTAACTTGATCATTTTCCGACTATTAAATTACTGTTTGTAATACGCATTCAGCAAAATTAGCTAGTGACCCAATTATAAAAAGGAAAAGTTTCAATCTTACTATTGCGCAATAAAAGCTTGTAATGAAGAGTATGCTTTTTGTGTAATCTAAGGCCCGTATTCAGAGTTATTGCTCAGATTTGAGTCTGCGTGAGCGCATCGATAGTTACTTTGACAGTGCTCTATGGAAACTGAGTGATGAATCACCGCTTGAGATACGTTTTACGCCTGATTATGGACTCTGAATACGAGCTTAAGAGACCGCGAAACATACCAATCAAATATGTGTTGTGTTACTAAAATTCGATGTTGTCTCCTTTTTTGTATCGTCAAGAATAATGTCATCAATGAATATTATCTGATATTTGTTAGGGAACAACGAAAAAACCATTAAGTGTTCCTTTTTAAGCTTCCGACCCAAAAATGGGGTGTTTAATTATGTTGTAACGCTAATGTGTGCGGCTGTCAGTAGTAGGCTCGTAAACGAGTTGACCGATTGAATGCAGTTTTTTTTAAAGATGTTTTTCGGTGGTGCTTTTAATGTTTAACTGTTTCCAAATATATCCAAGATAAAGAAGAGTAGACTGCAAAATGGATAAGGTAACAAATTTTTCTGAATATTATGAACACACCAAAAAAAAAGCCCAAAAAAAAATAGTAGTGAAATCATTGTTCGAGATAAGGTATATCTGTACTTATGTAAACTGTGTCATAACTAAGAGTGGGGAATTAGCTTAGTGGCATGGGTAACTTTAAATTTTCATTTTATATTCCAGTGCGAGGTTTCAACGGTTTAGTGCTTACCCATTTCGTAAGGTTAAGGAAAGTGGCGAACAGTAAGCCTTCATCGCAACCCCGAATGTGTCAATGTCATGTTGGTATTGTTTAGTTTGCTTATTCATATCACGACAGTATGTTTTATGGCGACTATATGAACTAATAGCTCGCGTGATAATTTTTTATATTGTAAATCAAAATTTCGCTTCCATGTTTTGAATTTTATGCCTAAAACAAGTGTTTCATTAATATTAGAGATAGTGGTCTTCACCGACTATACCGTGTCTTACTATGCTAATAATAGGCTAATATATTATGATACTAACATCATATATAACGTCCCGTCACCTACCAACACCGTACTATGCCATGACCAACCGTCTGCAATAAAGTTATTCATTTATTTTCGTAGATTAAGGTACCTACTTACGTAATTTTTTCGTGACGGCGATCAATTTTGTATCGCGAAAAGTATATACCTGCTGACGGTAGGTTTCGGACATGGTAAGCACAGTAGAGTCGTCAAAGACCTTGTGTCACTCACTTGATCATTAGAATCGATGCCAATTTCGAACTTCTCTGCTTGCACACGCAACGGACTGAGGCTGTTGACGGATAGATGCAAGTTCTCTGATGACTGGCTCGCCACGTCTTTAGCTGGAGCTTGTGGGTTTATCCCTGAGGGTCCAGCCATTGGCACAACGGAGCCCGACATCGTGAACAGCTTTCCATTTCGGTATCTAAAAAAATATTATAATAATACTCTTCTATAAAGTGAATGCAGAATGCACAGATCCAAGGTCCTCGAACTATCCCGAATTTTAAGGATTTGGAATGGTTTAATAAAAAAATAAGCATTTCCCGGTCACAGGTTTTCGCAGGGCCAAGAGTGATTTTTTTTATTCATATTATAGTAAGTAGGTTCCCTTATAATGTATTTTTTGATTCCTTAATTATGTAACTAAAACTCAATAGCCTTTTATAACCTCACCTTTAAGGCTCGGACAAGGTTTAACTGCAGGGTACTACGACATTGCATCATCAAGGCGACTTCATTTTGTTCATTGGTAATATAGTTAGCCACTTAATGAAGTGGGTTGGTCAAGTCAAGAAAGAGAATTAAAGGCCCTTACGAATAGTGATCGTTTGTCGTGTTTGCAGAAGATCGTTTACGAATGGATCGGCGGGAGTCGCCGCGCGCCGCCGTTATAATATACGTCCACATAACAGTGGTGACCAGATAACTTCACCAACATCAGGCTGAAACTAGGACAAAAATTAACAATTTTTTTTTTTAAATAAATTAAATGTGACACTAAAAAAATAAATACGACTTCATACACTCGTAAGAGGAGAGTTTCCTGAACTCTTGAAGTCCTTAATATTTTATATGGGACAACAATGGAAGTAGGTACCAAAGTAAGAATACTCTTTCACAAAAAAAATCTTATCTATTTATCAAACAAAATAATCTACGGTGTATTCAGTGAACAAACAAAAAAAACATAGAAACTCCTCCACCACTGTATTTTTTAAGAATACTTGTCCATTATCCCAAGACTATCCCATAAAAAATATATTTATAAACAGAAATTCGGACGTTCTGGACTGGATCCCCTTATATAATATTCCGTGCTTCGGAAAGCACGTTAAAATGTCGTACCTACCCGGCTTATAAAGTCGGTAAGCCATGACAAAGGCCTATAAGGCGGACTAAAACTCTATCATTAGAGTTTGCCAGTTGTTCATACAAACGACGAACGCCCATGTGGTCATGAGATCTTTATAAAATTAAAGCTCAGTCAGATAACTGTTGTAAATCTGAAAGTCTAACCTGATAATTCCAATATTGGTATTTCATTTTTGTACCTCGACACTAGTCAAATTACTAGATAACTTCACAAAGTCCACCTAGCTTTTAAAAATTAAATGGTTTTTAAAGTTACTAACTGCATAGGTCCTCCATCAATTGATTAGAACCGCTGCAGACTAATGTTTTAAATAAAATTATTTAAGTGATCCTATTAGTATTCTTTGCTCATCGAGTTATAATGGTGAGGGCGAATCGGAGCTGTGGGTATTGATTATTACGTAAAGCGCTAATAGAATTGTATTGCATTTTATGGCAACATATCAATTGATTATGTCATAAGATCATTTCTTAAAAAGGACACCTTATGAATGACCGTTTGAGTCTTGTCGATATTAATCAAAATCATTGTTTTATTCCATCCAAGGGTGATGATGTGAAACAATCATCTCTCATATTCGTAAAGTCAACGCTACGATTGAAGTCATAAACTGCAATGGATACTTAGCTGAATCTTTTACCATTAGGTAAATAGGTACTTACTATTTCTTCCGGCATAAAACGCCGATCTAAAAAACGATTCAAATATTTCTACTACATCTACCGGTTACCAATCTACTGTAGGATAGGACCAACTCAGAAATTTAAAATTATAAAAACTAAATTTGTTTTTTACAAGAATTATTTTATTCACAGGACGGTTAGTTTTAAATGTACCTTACCTACCTTTGTTAGATATATTTCAGAATGATCTGAGGCAATTTGTAGTCGCAGCATTTTTAATACCTTCCGAGTCCAATAAACGATTCTAGAGGTGACGTTATACCGAGTTGGTAGAGAATATTAAATGCCTTTTAAGAAATCGACGACAACCTACTAAAAGATTCTGAAAACACTGAGGAAAGGTAAGATTCTTTATATTTAATGACGAATGATTAATGAACTGCACAATGTTATTGGTTCCAATGCTGTAAGTACAAAAATATTGAGCTGAACTGCACAATATTATTGCTTCCACGTAGTTCAAGGTATAAGCTAATCTAAAATTCCTAATCTGCTCTCTATTCGATCTGAACTTATAATGCAACTATTGCAAATGAAGGTAAAGATGGCGAGACGATCTACATTTATTTTTAAGTTTGGAATTTTCTGTGTGAAAGTGCGTTATCAATTAGCAAGTAGGTTGTGAAGCGTAAAGAGTGGAAAGCAAAGGGGAGACCTTAGCCCAACAGTGGGACAATATAATTTTGATTATTAAAAAAAAATGTATCTAAGGATATAATCTATCATGTATTTTTAGATAGCACACCTGATCTAAATGACTGTCTAATGATGTGTCTTTTCCATAATTAGATATTGGATTTTTCATTACCCAGGTGTAAAATTAAAAATTACCTACGTAGGTATTTTTCTATCTAAGACAATACATTATTAACTACACACTTACTACAAGAATAAAATGTAATTAGGTAAGTATGTATATCAGTCATCTGGTTACCATAACACAAGCAATAGCTTAGCGTGAAACTAGATGACGTTGTGTGTAAGTAATATCTAAAGATATTTATTTAAGTTAAGGGAGTAGACCGGGATGCGTGGAAGGAGAAAGGGGAGACCTTTGCCAAGCAGTGGGACACAATAGATTGAATAAAAAAAAAAAAATTAAATACTTATAGGTAATTATTATAAATAGGTACTTATACATAAAGGTGTTTTTAAATATTTTTCTTGGCTAGAATGGGTTAAAGATATTTGCCATAAAGCCATTTATGATATAGCTAGAAGTACCTATCTACTAAAATATGGTATGGTATGGTAATTTATGTACTTACATTTCTAGCTTCAGTAATACACAGATGGATTTTTATTTATTTATTTTTTGACCCTACAAATAAGTAGATCTCAACAAATAAAACAAAGTCAACACTAACTAAACAAACACGCCTACAATTTTGATTTGACGTAATTTATTGGCACACATTTAGGTACTCTTGCTAACTAACTGGGGCGAAAGATGTATCTACCAAGTTTAAGTATCGGCACTGAAACTACTTCTTTCACCCCAGAGTTAGTCAGTAGTAAGTAGGTACCATCGGGGTTCTATAGAGGAATAGTTTCTTCCCATTGAAGCTGCATTTGGATAAAGCTACTTTACAGAACAAGCCGATGCAACTACCTACTTAGAAATAACGCAGCGCAAATCTAAGAGAATAGCAAAACAGACAAGACATACCTATAGGATTTGCATTTAATAAAGAAAGTAAATTAGAAAATCAATTTAATTCCGTTAAAATCCACAGTTGAGGTAATTTCCGTTATTGCTCCATTCCTTCGCTAGAGCGAGATGGATACTTTCTTAATTAGAAATACCTACGAATTAGTAATTGATTAATCGTCATTTAAATAGGTATAAACGCTCAGTTGAGTGAGTAAAACTTTACTTAGAGACCGTTACGTAGGGTCAACGAATGGTTTTGTCACACTAATTTAATTTTGGTAGGTACTAAGGTACCTAATCTAACTAAGAAGTATGAAACTATTTTATTTACTTTTATAAGCATAGATGTTTTAGACGATTTTTCATAAATTACCAATAATAAAAAAGTAAACGTGTAAGTTGCTTGACAAATTGTAGATATGTAGGTACTTACTTACTTAGGTACCTAATTACTTATTAAAAATACAAACATAAAGTCACGGATCTGTGTCTTATTTGAAATACTTATCTTTCTTATCAATAGTAAAAATAACGTTGTCTCGTTATCCGTCCTTCCGTTGTAAACATTGTTTTAAACTACTAAGATTAAATACTTACCTACTTCAGCAGACAAAAGCACAAGGTCACAGGTAAGGTAATCGCAAAAATTAAAAAGTGAGTACCCACAGACCACTTACAGAACAGCGTCACTAATTTGCGAAGAAAAATAGAAAGTGGCGTAAACGCGTCTCGTCTCTCCGAGGGCGGGTAAACTCTGCCCTAAGCTCCTAACAGACTAGCCATGGGCGGCGCGGGGAGGCTTGCGTCCGATAAGCCTAAACGTCACGTACTTGACGACCTCTGTGGCGCAGTGTGAGAAAGCCCGCCTGAGACGCAATGTTGCCGGTTCGATTCCCGCTGCAGGACAAATGTTTGCATGTCTGCAAACATTTGTGTCGAGTCTAGGTGTTTCTATGTAAATACCTATAATATTATGTCTGTAGGTATTTACAAAAAATAAATCTATGTAGGTATATCATAATATAAGCATAAAATTGCTTAGCTTGGGACTAGATGACGTTGTGTGGATTGTCCAAGGATGTTTACGTTACTTTTACATAAATATACCTTACCTCTCCCGATAACCTCTATCTTTGGCTTAGTTTACTGTGTGTGTTAGCATTTATTTTGCCAGTTTTGTATAGAAGTAATGTCAAATATCTATTCACAACTAAAAAATGCCAAAGATAGATAGGTTATAACCGGCCGTCAAAAGAACAAGTTTCTCTTGACTACTACGAGTTAGTCTTGACTAGTACGAGATAGTAGTAAGGGTGGTATTACACTTATCAAATATCTTTGTCCAATGTACATTTGATCAAAGAAATTGGACGACTTCTTGATGAAATTCTTGATGAAGTCGTCCAATTTCTTTGATCAAATGTATAGTCGACAAAGAAATTGGTTTACCACTTTTGATGACATCTCCCAGTAACATAATTATTCAATAAGGATTACTGTATTACATTAACGTAATTGGTTAACTGTGAGCCAATCACAGAGCAATGGTTAAAAGAACATGCAACTTGAACTGTGATGTGAACGCAATAGAGAATATTTTTTGTAAACACAAACCAACTTGTCCATAAAAATCAAGGAGGTTTATGCTAGATACCTACCATACTTAAAAAAAACTTATTCATTTTCGAATCGCTTTTGACTTATGATCTGTCAAAGTGTCAGTTATTGATTCAAGAAAATGTCGCGTAATTTAAACTTACAGGAAAGAGCCGAAATTCTATCATTACATCGGTTAGGATACAACATAAGTGATATTTCTAGAGAACTGAACATATCGCGATATACGGCACGTTTTTGGATAAGACGTGAAGGGGAAGAAGGTAATCTTCAAGATCATAGGCGAAGTGGTCGGCCGCCTGCACTGTCCAGCGAGCAAAGAGAAACAATGTGACGTCAGTACGAAGAGAACAGCTTCACTTCTACCAGCGATTTTGCAGAAGAATTCGATGTTACGAAAGAGACCATTCGGCAGCATTTGCATAGTATGGGATTGCATTACAGACGTTACGCTAAAAAAGTTTATTTGACCGACGCTAACAAAGCGGCTCGTTTAAATTTTGCCCGGGAGTACTTGAATTTCGATTGGTCTACTACGATATTTACGGACGAAAAAACGTTCAAATCTAGCCAACATGGTCGAATGACTCTCTGGCGTTACAGTAATACTAGATACACTCAAGAACATGTTGTGCCGACCACGGAGTCTGGTAGAATCAGTGTAAATATTTGGGGCTGGATGTCGGCAGATGGAGTCGGAGAATTAAGCAGACTACCTCCGAAAGCCAACGCTTTAGATTATGTGGATAATTTAGAAAATGCTATGTTGCCAACCGTCCGGAATGTCTACCCGGAAAGCGATCTGCCTCAATTTAATTTTCTACAAGACAACTGCAGATTACACACAGCTAGAGTGACTCGTACCTGGTTTGATCAACATTCATTCATTAACTTGATTCCATGGCCGTCTAAAAGTCCAGATCTTAACCCGATCGAAAACCTTTGGGGACTTATGGTGCAGCGATGGCATTACCGCAATGAGAGAACTCGAGATGCCATCGATAGTCATTGCCATGAAGTTTGGGAGGCTTTGCGCGGGACAGACATTTGTTCACGCCTCGTTGGCTCTATGAGAAGTCGCTTGTTAGCAGTCATCGAAGCTAATGGTGGAAACACGCGTTATTAGGCTGATATTTCCCTATATTTTTTTTTACAATTAAATGATACTGTTACGTTTTATGAAGGACAATAAAGTTATTTTTAAATGATAAATCATTGTTTATTATGAATCCTAAAACCCTTTACGCTACTAGCAGGAAATGGGACGTTTTTAAATCTATTAAAAACATATAAAATAAAGTTCAATTCCCTAGATTCAAAATTCAATTATTTTACGTCGAAACTAAACAAAACGTTTTATTGCACATAAAGTAGCAGGAGGTTAAATTGCAAGCCTTCTGAGTTTAAATAAACAGGAATGACAGATTCTGACGTAGCCGTTATTAATCTGTCAAGCGAAAATAGACCTTGATGTTTTGTACATGCAAATGATATTAAGCCTTAGAGTGGTAAACCAATTTCTTTGTCGACTATACATTGGACAAAGATATTTGATAAGTGTAATACCACCCTTAGAGCTGTAGGTAGGTTTTCGAAAAGATACCCGTAGCACATCGCTGTGAAACTATAACAGCGCGGTACGAAATGACACAATAATGTACCTCCTTTTTTGATGTAAAAAAATAAACCTAAATGCCGTCTTATTAAAATGCGATATTTGTCAAATCGACATCGTAATCGTGGTCGGTCATCAGTGGATGAGATTCGCGAGGGATCGGAGAGAGTGGCGTAAAAGAGAGGAGGCCTATACCCAACAGTGGGTGAAAATGGGCTTAGATGATGATTTGTCAAATATACAGCTCCAATACGTGTACCTACTGGTTTCGACTTAAGACTCTAAATAAGACGAAAAAAGTAGTAAGTAGGTTTATTTTACACGTATCGGAGCTGTTTTTGAAAAATAACACATTTTGGATATTTGAAAATTGGATCAGTAAGTAATAAATCACCTGAATATAAATAAAAATTCATTTATTACAAAAGGGAATGATTAGAATACTAGCTACTTATTACATTTCATAACAACATGTTAACTTATAACGACTTAAGCTATGGTTTTTTTCAATTTATAAAGTTGATTATAAACTAAATAAAATCTCTTTATGTGATTACAATAAAATATCATAAGATGTTATAAATAATAAATTGATAACACAGAAAATAATTGGAAAAATATGAGAATGCGGTTATCCTTACAGCGTTTCTAATAATATTTCTACTACTTATGGTGGCCCCGTTCTCGAATTCTGCGGGCAGCGGGGCGGCAGCGGCGGCGGGCACTGACAGTCGGCGCGTCATGATTGTTAGTATTAAAGTATATTGTTGGCGCCGACTGTCAGTGCCCGCCGCCGCTGCCGCCCCGCTGCCCGCAGAATTCGAGACCGGGGCCTTACACCCGGTTCCTATAACCAACATACGGATGGCCGTAGGACTGTCGTCATAGCAACGTTGTTATCTGTCAAAGTAGTTCATACATTTTATGTTGTAACAAAGTTGCTATGGTGATGGTCCTACGGACATCCGTAGGTACGTTGTTTATTGAAATCCTACAATAAACACACTCACGCCCGAATAATGAAACACTAATTAAATATCTAGGAGGACGCTTTTACTTGTCAGATTTGTATAACATTACAAACGTCAAAAATTGGCATGTGCTTATCTGATAAGCACCACTTACATTAAATGGCGTTTCAGTATTCGGGCCTTAGGCTCGTATTGAGACTATACTCAGACTGTTCTTAGCTCAAGCATTGATTTTTGACAATTCTCTATGGAAATATACGTATAAATCACCACTTGAGACGACTTCTCTTAATACGAGAAATAGGTAGGTATTTTCACTACTTGAAACATTATTCACGCTTGAGTATGGTTTCTGAATACGAGCCTTAGGTATGTATTTCATTATAAATTTTATTTCATTTTATTCGGAAGACAATAAATAAAAAATCTTATCAAAATGTTCGATTCCAGCGGAATTCGAGCCCGCAAAATTGCGATGATACAAGCGATCGTCCTTATGCCGCACTCTTAATCCCACTAGAATATAGTTTTGTAATATTTTCATTTAATGTATTACTACCATCTGATTATGGATAGTCAGGTGCTGTTATTATAGAAATAATCAGGCGCGGTCCCAGTGTGTAAAATTAATTGCAGATAGAGAAGATACTGAATGAAGGCATGTTTTCTAAAGTAAGTAATACTGCATGAATATAATCTTATAAAAATACTTGTTCTGGTAAACTAACCGACTAAATGTGTAATAAACTTAGTAATTCTAATCGATAGAATAATATAGATATATAAACAATTATGAATAATACTTAACTAATAACTTAACAATGTATCTTCTAAGAAAGGAACCTTTCAGAAATTTATTATAACTACAATTTTTTTAAGGCACTACTTTGTGGCAAAGTTTTTGGACGCCGTGCTTTAATTTAATTTAATAATAATTATATAAGAATAAAACGGTGTTTATCATTATAAGTGTTCATTTTGTGTGATGTGTGTCATGTAACGTTAACGGCCAGTCTTAATATCATATTGCTGGTGATTCGGCGTTGCCCTGACTAATTAAAAATACCTAAATTCGAAATATTCGTTCCTAATAAAGTTCAAAATAAAATGACAGTCTGAGTGACAGTTCTAAAACGTAATTTTAGTCAAATTTAAGTGAATGTATGTGATTTTAGTCAGTAGCCTTGAAAGTCTTGATTAAAACTACATATACATTTACCTCAATTTGACTAAAATTGTGTAATTTTAGAATGGTCACTCAGAGAGAAGAGAAACTTGATCTGTTAACGTAATTGAATGATAAGAGGGAAATTGAGACCATGGTTTTGATAAACCAGGTTTTTTGTGTAGTTAATTGTAATAAGACCGAACGGTCAGACCGTTTAAGGATAACAAACGTATTGTGAACACAAACCCTGGTTTAGCGATACACTATGGTCTAACGCTAAACCAAGGCGACCTGAGCTAAGTGGTGGTTTAAATCACAATATTTTACTTGCTTTAGTGTTACTTTTTTTGTTTTTATTATGCGTTACGTGTTCGGCTAAATAAATGTATTTTCTTTCTTTCTTTCTATTGCATACTATCAGGTTCTATGCTATCAGTAAAATCTAAAAAACAAGATTACCAGTTATCAAGTGCAGTTTGAAGAGCGTTGCCTCCAAGCCGAATGGAATCCGGCGGCAGAATCCGAATCCGAGTCACCTTCTTCGTTCACGCCCATTTGAGCACGGGGCTGAAATAATTCACAATTTTTTCATGTCTTTAAAAACGTTTATTCAAGACGGTCTTGTAACAAACATGGTCCGTCTTGAATAAACGTTTTTAACATCCTTCTGTTCATCTTCCAGTCTTTGGACATCCTTGGACATTCCACACACCATCATCTAGTCCCAAGGTAAGCCACTAAATGCTTATGGTAACGAGACGACTGATACACTTACTGACTGATACTTAGAAATTAGACTCCTTAAATGTAGAGATGGAAATGAAGCGGCGAGCAGTTTTCTTGTCATATCATTTAAACTTTATCTTCATCACCATTATACATAGCATCGCTAGAGAAACGAAAAGCCGGGCCGTGATGCTAATCCTATCCTATCCTACTTCCTACTATCCTACTAAAATTATAAATGTGAAAGTTTGTGAGAATGTATGTATGTTTGTTATTCTTTCACGCAAAAACGGCTGGACCGATTTGTTTGAAATTTGGTATGTTTATTAGGTTATACCCTGGATTAACACATAGGCTACTTTTTATCCAGATATTCCCGCGGGACTTACGCGGGTAAAACCGCGGGGTGCAGCTAGTTTGTTATATTTGCCGAGGCTATAGTTTACCTGGTCCGGAGTAGAAGGAGTGCTTCTACTGTGAGAGGATGCAATTCCTCTGCGTCCGCTCGGACCCCTTCGTCTCACTTTACTGCTCATCGGAGGTGGCATCAGTTTGTCCTCTTTCTGCAAAGAAATCCTGTTTATAGATTTCATAGTTTTTGATTAGTTGATAGATATGATAGATTTGATTAGTTGTTGAGTTCGCCAGTGAGTCTATACATAAACTACCCCCGCATCCTTTTTGACGCGTATAACCGCGTATTGCAGCGAAAATAGTTTTACCTGTATATTGTCAGCTGAGCCCCAAGTCTTATGCAATTGATCGTAATCTTCAGACCGTCTCTCGTCGCGGTCACGGGCAGATTTGGGCATGTATGCGGAGGACCTTGTCGCGCCAACTCCCAAGAAGTTACTGAACGCTTCAGTCGTCTTCTTAACGCGTACGTTCAACGAACCAATCCGAAGAAAGCCTTCCTTTTCTGAAATTAATGTAATAACAAGTTCAATTTTGGCCAATGGTCAATTCAATGTAAAACTTATTTTATGTTTTGATTTGTTTTTTAAGAAAAATAAAAAACAGGATTCATTACGGACTCGTCGCGTCTCGCCATACATAATAATATACACTTGCCCGTGGAAGCGGTCCATAATAGCAGGTTTACACGGGCTTAGTAGCTAAAAGCTTAGTGCTTGTCACTAATACTACGTCCCAATGTGTAAACTGTGAGATTAGTGCTTTGCATGAATGTTTGTCAATAGTGCAAGTGAATAGAAATCCATCCTTACTAAACGACAAGTACTAAGCACTTAGCTACTAAGCCCGTGTAAACCAGCTATTAAGCCAACCAGCGATTATTGTGTCAGCGAAGTGAGAAGTACAAAACGCATTGGTTCTTTGAGCTATATTCACATGTTAATGTAGCTTTTGTTCAGCTTTGTTTGTTGTAGCATACATAACCTATTTATCATACGACAAATGAGACGAAGGAGGTTGTGGGTTTAATGCCCGCTGAGGACAAATGTATGATAATTATGTTCTGTGGTTCCAAACTTTGTAGGAGTAGACACTTTTTTCTTTATATACAAAAGGAGACCCGTGGAAAAAGAGAAAGGCCTTTACCGTGCAGTTTAACATTTAAGGTTTTTAATAAAGAAATGAGCTAACTACAAAGACACGAATTAGCCAGGTGCTTAATTAAAAAAGACTTGATTTCTACATGTTGTCATAAGGAGACAGAATTTTTAAATAAACTCGCAGACGATTAATAAGAATTTCATGTCACATTATTCATTTCAATACATTTTTAAACTTTATGTTTTATAAGTTTTTTTTTAATTTAGTCAATTAACAAGAGATAAAGATTTTGCTCTACAATAGATTTAATAAGAAAATCAACTGTTATAATTAACTCGTAATTAACATGTTGCTCACTTCTAATTAATTGATGACTCATTGAAGCTTTTCTTTAACGTTTGACAAAGAAGATTTATTTCAAATCAAATAGTGTCATTGTACCTAAGTACTTTATCGAATAAATATATTGTTATTTGTTTTCGAAATCAATTATGTTTTTGAAAGCAAGTCTTCTGTTAACGCTGTGCATCATTATTCACATTATTCATTCTTACTTGACTGAGGGCTAATAGAACTTGAGTTTATTCGTATATCCGGAGGAGACGTGACGGTCCTCCTCAAGTCGAAAGTGTCGGCCTCTGTAACACCATCAGTGAACTACTTCACTTCACGAACCACGTCGTACCGAGAACCTTTGAGTAGTCTTCATTATATTCGGGAGATGGCGTTAGGGTTGCTCAAGTAATAATACATTACTACGCCTACGTCGTCTGAGGTAGTAAAGAGGCCCTACTACCTCCCCTACTATTGATACTATCTTCGATACTAAGTCAAGTATCACAAAATGTATGAGAATCCAGTGTCGCCCCTGGTAACTTGCATGAACTATCATACAATTGAAATGATCCGTTAGCGAGAATAGTTATCTAAAGTACAATTACAACTCGAAAACTAATGGTAGAGCCACAACATGCTCTTAACTAGGTATAAATGTGGCTAATTCGTTTATGGTTTGTATTAATAAGCACATACTTCTATAGGATCCTGGTGACATTGAAGTATCCATGTGGATTAAATACTGGCGAGGTTTTCTGCCAGACCAATCTCTAACATTCGGATCAGCATCTGAAATAACAATGAATAACATATTATAATACATAGGTACATTATTTTTATTTAGAAAACAAAACCAAACTGGATGTCCAAGGCCAGAAACAGAAATGTGGAAGAATATGGGAGAGGTCTACAAAAAGACGAAAGTTGTAGTCTACATATAGAAAATTATAGATTTAGTTAGTGTTTAGTTTGAGTAAATTCAAGTGGCGATTCTGACGTTGCCAAAACTTAAACTAGACTAACTGAAAATGATATTATTTTATAATATTTTGTATTATTTTTAATTAATATCATTAATTTGCATGAGGTTTGCATCTGTAATTGAGGTGTCATTAATTTTTAATTTAAGTTAATTTTACTCTAAGCATGTGCTAGTGTACCTTGTTGATGCAACTAATAAATAAATAAAATAAATGATGCCATCCTTTTTATTCCCATCTTTATGAAAGGGACTGAATCATCTTTAGTTAGTTTAGTTTGAGTTTTTGCAACATCAGAATCGCCACTTCAGATGTCTTATCTTTTGACATGTTATATTTTAGCAATAAAATCACACTAATATTCCTATAGTCACACCAAGTCACACTAATATTTTAAAGGTGCAAGTTTGTGTGTAAGGTGTGTTTGTTTGTTATTAATTTGCGCTCAAACGGCTGGATGGATTTGAAATTTATGTACGTCCCGGTAGTATAACAAAATTGAATACTAACCATAAACTTCAACAAGCAGTCTATATACATTCTCGTGTCGAAATTGCATAGCTATATGCAACGGAGTGTAACCCTGAAAAATATCATATTTATAATCATAAATTTTATACTTACAGAATAAATACACTTGGCGTTAGATCCACAATAGGCTATTCGACTAGTTATAAGGATTTAACAGCTTGCTTGCTCCGCTTGTTTTGTGGATTTGACTATTTTTTACGGTTTTGTAACGTCACGCACAGTAGATTGAGATAATATCATTCTCGCCTCAAAACAAATATTTTTTTTTGCTTTGTGGGGAAAATCTTCGATCAATACCTATAACCTGGATCGTTAAAATCAATAATCTACGCGGATGGCAACAAAAATATATATGTTTCAATACTCATACACGGAAAGTACGCACCGCGTTGCCTGACAACATAGGGTTCAAAGCAGCATTTTGCGTCTCTAGGGTTGCAAAACTTTCCTGCCCTAGGACAGGAAAAGTAATGACTGTCAATTAATTAAAATGTCAACTTTAATTTTGACATTTCTTTGTGGCATGTCAATGCATTCTAACTCACTATTTCATGCTAGATATTTTGTTATCTAGCACGAATTTGTGCATCCTACCACAAATTATGAATTACATATGAACAATCATTTTTTTTTTGTGATTTCCTCATATTCACAATGAAAAGCAGAGTGCTCACCTTAGAAAGGCCTTTCGATGCACTCGAACTATTTTCGCTCTTGCCGACACTCGCGCGATAAATCATCTTGTGCATCGAAAAGTTGCCTTTCTCACCTTGTACAGCAATCTACTATTTTATACGAACTTGTTTGTGTCCATTTTATTATTACTTCGTATAAATAAGCTCTGTATATATTAGTGATACATATAATATTCCAGTTTGAAACACACGAAGGGTTTCACATCTGTCGCTAGCTTTATATTATACCGTATTGGCCCCCGTTCGGAATTGTAATACTTACACTACCCAAGATAGATATTAAACTGAGATGGATATTAAAGAATATAAAAGAGACAGCTGTAACGTAAATTAAAATAAAACATTTTTGAGTATTTTGTAGTTTTCAAAGTTGGTTCGAAGGAGACAAAATAGTTTTACACAAGTTTCAAATAAACGTAATCCTGACTAAAACCATATCCTCTTACTTTTAAGTTGAACTACAATTATTTTAATTGCAAACACATTTAATACCTATTTGATGAAATTTGATTATTGCCTACACGTCGTACTGTTTCCGAGGTAAGTACAGAAAAAAGTAAATGGTTTTATTCTACAAATTTACTACTAATATTATAAATGCGAGAGATTGTGAGTATGAAAACTACTAAAAGGATTTAGTTGAAACTTGGAATATACATAGTTAACCAAAACAAATTAATAGACTTTTTATTCCAGTAAATACCAAGGGGGCGAAACCGCGGTCGACTAAGCTATTCTATTATACGAGTACTATAACCATGAATAAAATACGTTCATGTCATGTCTTTGTCTATAACTGAAAAAATTCAGATACACACTGTGCCACCCACATTATAGCAAGAAAAATGATAGATTTGAGGGATAATCATTATAATAAAAAATATAATAAGTTCGTTTAAGCAAGTGGGCTACCAGAGGATTCTTGCTTATTTTACTTAGGACTTTACTAGGAGGTCAATTCTGAGACTTTGTTTATTGAGTTTTATTGTGAAGTTCTTTACTAAGCTCTAAAACTGTAGTGCCAACAGACAACGTAAAATTTACAAGCAGGCAATCAAGCGGCGCAATCAAATGTTCATAAAACATCTTTAGCTTTATTAGTGAAAGAACATTAAGATCTTAAGTGCTATTCAGATGTACTGTCGTTCCGAATCCACAAGTAGTTCTGTAATAAAAGGACTTACCCCATTCTGTTTCCGTCGCAGATGAACCCACATGAAAAAGAGTGTAACAACACTTTAACGATACATTAAAACCAGGCAAATAACCAGATGGAGGTAGATTTGATTGAGTTTGAAAGCTTCTAGCTAACACGTAAACTTTTACGATTTCTACTAAACTACAACACATTCATTGTCCTTTAAAAGACAAACGGTGTCACTTGATTCTCACTGTAATTTGTAGGAGTATTAAATAGTGCTATAATTGAGTGTTAACTTTCAAACGATTAAATATCTGAGAGGTTGTCTATGTCTACCCCAACTTTAGGATACAGACGTGATCATATTTCAATTCTTTGTTTCATGTTTTCCAAATTGGTTTGTAAATGATTAACACAATAGTTGCCGAGTTACAGTAAGTAAAAGAGAAGACTGCAGTACACTCACGGAGCGTTCGTTGACAACGTGGCGAGCAACTCCACCCAATAGTTTCACTAAATTTTCATCGCCGCGTTTACAGGCCCAATGCATTGCCGTCTGAAACACACCGAGCGGTAAATTCAACCAGACATAACTACAAATTGCCTTCCAAATTAACTAGAAGCTGCACAGACTTCTAAATTGCCTTAATTTTATAATGATATGGAGGATACTCCAATCGATACAAAATTATAAAGCCTAAGTATTAAGTTAAAATCAAAACACGATTCCATCACGAAAGAGTTTAGTAGGTCGAGAAACAAATTGCTTGATTGCCAGCCTTTTATTTTTATATATGTAAAACACTTTGATGGACAATATAATGCCGAAATTATAGCTCTTTATAATCGGAACGTATTAGGATGATTTGCATCCAGATTAAAGATTATATTTTGGAAAAGGTAGGTGTTATTAGCATAGTTATAGGAATTAGCTCGCTATCATCCTTAGTCATTTTAATATTTCAAACGTTATGGTAAGTAAAGTATAATTTTAACGAAGCTCATTTTGATAAAGATTCGGTTTAACTTCAGGTTAGTCTTCAATTATAGCTTGTTTGACTAGCTGTTCTGATTAGATAACCAGTTTTCAATAAATTAGTCCCAACATGTCTCGTGTCTCTTGATAATTTAGGGTTTTGACACGCGCGTGACATTTGTAAAATGTATATAATTTGGTGTTTTTTGATGTTCATCCAAAAAAAGTCACACGCCAGTGCGAAACGAGGAACCAAAAGTAATAAAACACTGTCTTCAGGTGAACAGTCAGCAGTTAAGATTCTTCGAAATATATTACTTTATTCGAGTAGAGTGGAGGGTACAAGTTACGTACCAATCGGCGTATATACAAGGTGTAGGCGTGATCGTCGCTGATTCAGTGGGGTAGTTAGTGGCGGGCGGTCCTAGGTTCGACGTCGTTCGGAGAAATATTGGCCCCGAGGGAAGCGCTGTTAATTTGCAGGGCACATTGGCTACAGGCACGATTTTCCACGTATCTATGTACGCTGCACTCAACCACGTCTATATTGGTAGAGGCATTTTGGGCCTTGGTGAAATAATGTGTTCATAGATTGGCTTTTGCGTCACATGCAGGCATCGATTTTGAACAAGTTTGACTAAATTGAAATCGATTGCGAATTTGCGAGTGCCAGATGTTCAATAAAGAGGAGTGTAGAAATTAACATTGTAACATTTTACTCACCAACAGTGGTTAGGGGCTCAAACCTACTCAAATAGCATAATGATAAGAATATAATATATAAAACTATTTAATTATGGTGATTAAATACTCACATACTGCATTTCATCCACACGGAGTCCACACGGAAAGAATCACCCACCAGGCGGGTATATCATGCGGTAAAGAAAATAAAAAACATCTGAGACAACAAAAAAATGAAGCAAAATAGACAACGGTCATTTAATAAGATAAGGGTCCTTTGATAGTCCTTAAAAAACTCATTAAGACGACGTTTCCGGGTCAGTGGTCTACAGAATAAACAAATTTATTGTCGGCTAACCTAATAAATTTAAACGGGATTACTTGGATCGCGCACAAAGCAAAGCTTTATAATTTGCCCGTTATAAATCTCTTGTCTGTGTCAAACGTTACTTTATTGTAAGTATAAAATCTCGGTTTAAAAATTAAGATATCGTACAATTTAGTTACAGAATTTGAAAATGGTTACGGACATTAGAATCATTATTTTTAATTCGGTTATGTTTTTTCGTTGTGGATGTAGGTATGCAATGTAATCAAAATAATCAAAATATAAAATTATTCTAATAAGAGCCGAAAAAATAATACAGTTTAATTTAAACGTACAATTATCGTGAAATTATTAAGAAAATATATGCTTCAGCGACATTTTGATTCCATTTAAAGCTTACAATATAAGTATCTAGTATTACAGTAGTAGTAAGTAGGTATTACAGTTAAGGTTCAAACATTTTGATTTTAATTTTCTTCCACATGAAAGACATAAATTACAAAAGACAAGGCTTTAAATCGAAAGAGGAAGTACAAGATATTTGTCTTTGTTGAATTCTTTAACAACAACTTTCGCGCTTCGAGAAATCTCGATCACAAGTTACATCAAATTGTAAAGCAAGCATCAAGTCACATTTTATAAAACGCAATGGTACTAGTATTAACGCAAAACTCACTAACTGCCAACTTCAATAACATTTGTATCTCCGATTTTGCTTACTGCGGATAGATATTTGACATTACTTCCATACAAAATGTGTCAAATATCTACCGACAGTAGGCAAAATCGGAGATAGAAAGGTTATTGAAATTGGCAGTTAAGGATAATGGTCATTCTCGACTTAAGTAGAAGGAAATGCTCAAGGGTGGATAAATAGTGCATTAAAAAAAGCTTCGTCCGTTTCCGCTTTTCAATTAAATTCAACCTCGGCCATTTACTTTTTACCGATCTGCATGACATCTCTATTCTTTATTTTTTATAGAAACCCGAAACCAAATATAATCTATTTAGTGTTTAGTTAGCGTTTACCACAGACAGAGGTCACGACTAGAGTGTCAGTGTTCCATTCCAACATCCGGTATCACGTCATATTGATTGCGTTTGCATGTACATCAATTAGGATCCGCGGGACGATGCGTCTTCCGAGTCACTAATTATTGTCTTGTCAACTCGCTTACGTGTGTAATTATGCATAGTTTGGCAGTGACGTTGACTTAATGTACATACATTGTACACATGATCGAATCAATGAGTTTTTTTTTAAATCAAGTGAAAATTAATAAAATATCTAAGGCTCAAAGGTCATGGAGAATTAGAAGGCTGATAAGTTAAAATTACAATAATTTAAAATTAAGAGAAATGAAGAGTAGAATTAGGTAAATAAAAACATACTTACGCCCTGTTTTTGTGATGATTCATCCGCAAACCGAAAACAAACCAAAATAAAGTCGATAATTACACAGTGTACACAAATTTATTTTTGTAAGAGTTAAATTACTATCATAAAATAAATATACGTCAGGTAAAAAACTGTCACTTACCGTGAAGGGGTCCTGTAACAAAGGAAAAATATTGTTAAAATACTTATTAGATACAAGAACTGCAAGGTAGTATCAGTCACTAATCAAGAAAAATGAGGGGCATTTTGTGACGTAGGTAGAAAGGTGATCTCGAATCCCGTCTCACGGTTTTGCCAAAGCGATTAAATAAAAAAAATGGATAAGCCTTAATATTTCGAAGTAGGTAGTATCCATAATGTACTCTCGAGCACTTTCGTGATCTCCGAATTACCTACTAAACTGTAAAAAACGTAGATGAATGTGAAGCCTGTGCATATTCCCATGATCGGGAGACGGTTGGACGGCGTTTTAATACACCCATAATCATTGATCGACGGCGGATCATATAAAATATGTAATACCACTAATAGGTCTCGGTGGGCAGCTTCCTCAGCGGTCGCACGGCCAATTTTGCCGTTGGTAATAACCTTAATATCCCATCAGTGCTTTACTCCATGCGTGTACCCATGAGGTCCGGTAATGACTGTGCGACCGACCGCTTTAACTCCGATAATTCACCATAATTCAACGATTTGATTTAGCATCTTACTGGGATTTATTTAACGTGATTGTAGACAAAACTTCTATAAGTACTTACTTACTGACAAATTTTAACCAACCGTTTTTTTTTAACCAACCGTTTTTTTTTCGTACATAGTTTTACAAATAAAACGCAATGTAACATCATATACCACCCATCGACTTAGAAATAAAACAATCAGTCGTCATAATATGTCATTTTTGAGATGAGTGTGTCGCGTTTATAAATGATATTCCCGCATGGACATAAAGCATGGTGAATGAGGATTTCTAAAATAAGAAGCAATATATTATCATAAGGATTGCAGTCGCTCTGACGCAAACATTTGTCGACAGTTATTAAGCGCTAGAACACTACAACGGGCAGGAAGAATTGAGTTGACACGCGGGGATATTGTTATTTATTTTGCGTAAGTATGCCATCTCACACACCACAGCCCCTCAAATAACTCGTTTATTTTCTATTTCGTATAGTTTGTTGCCTAAATCAGAACTTGAGGAATGGTAAAATATAGAAATATGATTGTATCAAATTATGAAATTGTGAGTGAGAGGGTTGGTACCTATATGTGTTGTATTACGTCATATCAACAGGGAAGGATCAATTTCGATGAAACTTAGAAGATATTTAGTTACTAGCCTGGAAAAGAAAAGAATCAATTTAAAATGAAGCATATTAAGGTATTGCGAGGTACGCGAGGACAGCCTGTAATTAGTTCAAATTTAAAGTTACTTTCAGATAGAGCTCATATTAAAATAACAATAACAACGAAACCTGAAATGATACGTGTTGTTAGCAAAATATAACAAATATACTAACTAATATTTTTAACTAAATAGCTTTATTTTTTCATTTGGTTTTAGACGTCTACTGGTTAGATACGCGTACCGATACACCAGTCGCCGTGTCTGATTATGTCTATCCACTCTAAGCTCTACCATATAAATTGCTCCGATGCCGAAAGATGGACGCTTAGCTTAAAGGACCAGATGATTTTGACAGAGAAATAAGCAGGATGATGCAGCAAAATCGGAAAAAAATCCAGACTAATATTACATTCTTAAGTAGGAAAATAGAAATGGTGTATATTGCGCACAACAGTTTGCAATTATATTGGGCATAACAGCGGATGCTTTGTGAGAATGTGTCGTTAATAGAGCGTTGTATCTCTTCATTTTGTTTGAACGTTCACTGACTCTGTTATTTCGGAGCGACTAATAAATTGCGTGATGACAGGTGTCAGCTGCTCCGCCGCCTCTGCACTCTTGCGTCGATGTCTCATTCCTCACGTTTTACTCCTAAATTCTCTTATTTTATCAACGTTTCGTTCAATTTTCGTGTCGCTTCTCTCGCAGTTTTATTTGTATTGCATTAACGCTTAGTTAAACTACTTTAATAGAAAAATTTAACTGGAAAGTGTATGTATCTACATTTTAATCTGAATTGATTAACTACTCGCTGGTCTGGCTTTGCTCGTGTAATATATCTAATAGCCTTTCGTTCAATTTTCGTGTCACTTTTTGTAGTTTTATTTGTATTGTATGAACGGTTAGTTTTTACTTTAATCCAATTGAGTGAATATAGATGTGTTTTTTTAATAAGATAAATCGTTTCGGAGAGTAACACTAGGTATATCTAAACTTTCAAACGTTAGCTTTATGATATTTACTTAGTAATCCAATGATAATTAAAATTACATCCTAACTAGAAAAGAGCTGATGCTATTCAATACACACGCACTAACCCTAAAAAATCCTCTTTTTCTTTTTGGGTTAAACAGCAAGCGATTTTTGACACTTTCCTGATAAAAATCTAATGAGAAATACTGAATTGTACCAACAGTGATTTGACATAAATCTAATGATATATTTCTTATAACTATCGATAATTACAAAAAGGCGTATATAAATAAAGAATGTGCGCCCATTGAGGCGGACAGCGAGGAGCACGCCGCGCCGCGCCGTGTCGCTACAAGCAAATGCACTTATCTTACCGGGATGTGAAAAACTGTTCTCAACCCGCTGTCGTCGGTTAGTTGCACCAACACAACACACTCGACTAATACTCACAAGTCAATGCTCCAGAGGTTACGTTTCAACGGGATTTGGAGACAAAAAGACAAAAACGGAATGGGCTAAACGAAGAAACAATGACAATACATTTATGTAGATTTCTTTATCTTGTTCTCTTCCAACAGGAAATACGTTTTACAATCTTAATGACATTAGACGATTTTACTAAAACGTAGATTAGAAGTAAAATTGTAAAATGGGTATATGATGTATTTTATCGATGTATATAATATTGTAATCGATTACCGTAAACAGGTGGCGGTATTTATGCAAAACGGAATGAATCGCATGGATGGACCAATTCAATAACTTATGCAGTAGCGAGTTGCAATTCAATAACGATGTAAAAGCCTTTAACTAAAGAAATAACTCATTACTTAATGTATATTTTGCGCAATGTAATAAAGTACAGTAGATTTGAGACTAAAACGCTGGCTTGTTGAGCGATCATTTTACACTGTCGACGAATTTCTCGATGCCAAAAATTATTAATTTCAATTTGATTTAATTTTTGTTTTATTCAAAATAATTTAATACGAGGGTGGATTGAAAAGTACTCGGCCTAACCAAGAAAAAAAACATATTCTTAATAAGTTTTATTTTATTTTTCTACATAACACCATCAAGTTCAATAAACTTTTGCCACCTTCCCTTCCAAGCTTTTATACCGATGAAAAAAATGATTCTTCCTTAGAGTCAAAATATGCGTCTACTGCTGCTTTGACCTCATCGTTTGGCAAAAATCTTTGACCTCCTAAGTGTTTTTTTTAGGTTAGGGAACAGAAAAAAGTCTGACAATGCCAGATTAGGTGAATAAGGCGGATGCGGTAACAGTTCAAAGCCACAGTTGTGGATTTCAGCCATTGACTGAGCAGACGTGTAAACGCGGGCGTTTTCTTGATGAAACAGGACTTTTCTCCTGATCATTCCTCGACGTTTTTCTTCTATTTCCTCTCGTAAACGACGTAGTAAGGTGCAGTAGTAATCAGAGTTTATAGTTTGACCCCTTTCAAGATAATCAATCATAATCACGCCTTTCGAGTAACAGAATACTGAAGCCATCACCTTATTTGCCGACAAAATCGTCTTGGCTCTTTTAGGGGGTGGTGAACCAGGGCTTCTCCACTGTTTTGTTGTTTTCTTTGTTTCAGGTGTACAGTAATGTACCCATGTTTGGTCCATAGTAACAAAACGATTGAAAAAATCTTCTACATCGGCTTCAAATAACTCCAAACAGTCACGTGAAAAGGCAATCGCGTTCTTTTTTGTTCAATTGAAAACAGTCGCGGAACCCACCTCGCAGACACCTTGTGGAAACCCAACTCGTTGACTATAATGTTTTGAGTTCGTTCATAAGAGATGCTTATAATCTCAGCTATCTCTCTAATTTTTAATTTGCGGTCTCCCATTATTAAATCAAGTACTTTTTCAATATTTTCGTCAGTAGTGGACGCCAAAGGCCTTCAGAGCGGGGTTCATCTTTCACACTCTCTCTACCACGCTTAAATTCTGCTATCCATTTTTTGACTAATGAATATGATAGAGCAGAACCCCCTAATGTACTGATTAAATCATCATGGATGGCTTTTGATGATAGCCCCTTCTTATGGAGGTACTTAATGACGGCACGCTGCTCGATTTGCTCCATTCGCGGAAATTATGTCCGATTGCTTTATTAATAAA
This sequence comes from Xanthorhoe spadicearia, assembly GCA_947086425.1. Classification (NCBI taxonomy): domain Eukaryota; kingdom Metazoa; phylum Arthropoda; class Insecta; order Lepidoptera; family Geometridae; genus Xanthorhoe; species Xanthorhoe spadicearia. Next base: position 5,773,115 of record OX352194.1, on the reverse strand, counting down.
TTTATAAAATCAAAAATAATTATCGCACTTGTTTCAAACTTTACACAATTAACTAGTCTGAACAGAGCTAAAATTTTTGGGTAGATTTGATTTTGAGAATTGAATGGATCTGTGTTAGGCCGAGTACTTTTCAATCCACCCTCGTATTATGACATTACTATTATTTAATTACTATTTACTGCGTGTTAGACATAAGCACCATTTTGTACTACCTAGATAGGTACTAAAGCATACCCTAAGTGGGTATGCAACAAATTTGTATTATAAGACGTGTAAAGGTGTTTACAAATAAATGACTATAATTGACAATTTTAATTTTTTTTTAATTTTTTTTTCTATCCTTCACTGGTCCATCTTAGTATTTATAATAAGCAGAAAACTGATACCTACTAATTTGGGCACTTATAAAACTTAAATGAATAAGTAACATAAATCTGAAGTTTCGTTAACAATAGCTTTATTAAAATCTTGTAGCAGACTTTAATTTGCGATGACAGGGCATCATTTATTATAGGGCGCAAACTTTTCTCTTACAAGGACATCAAGAAAAACTCTTAAGTGCCTGTTTCATATCAAAAATAACGTGCACAGAGTATTTTGTTTGACAATTAAATTTGAATAGTTAAAAATGTTTCATCCTTTACTCCGTAGTTGTGCTCGCTGGATTGATTGTGGTATTTAACCCGTTTCGTGGCAGCAGTGCATAAATCTTTATAACGGCTGATACGTGAATAAAACCACGGTATCCCTCATACCAGACAGTGTTTTGTTTTTATATTGACAGATATCTTTTGCTTAAACTAATAGAGGCTATGTTGGGTCTATGGACAGTCCTGACTTATTTACGGCCAATTGCAATAACCTTTCTATCTCCGATTTCGCTTACTGCGGATAGATATTTGACATTACTTCCATACAAAATGTGTCAAATATCTACCGACAGTAAGCGAAATCGGAGATAGAAAGGTTATTGCAATTGGCCGCTAAACTATACCCAAGTCTTCAGCATGTTATGCAAGATCCTTTAGTTAGAGGATAGTAGAACATCGTGTTGTATATCCCAGGTGTACTTATCTATTATTGGGTTCTACAATTTAATAATACAATTCAAGTTTTACAATTTAATGTAGCTTATTTTTTTACTATACCTACCTAAGTTCGGTGACTCAACTTAGGCAATGCTTGAAAATAAATATATATCAAATCGCAATTTTTAAACTGAAAAATTATTTAGGTGTCTGCTACCAACGATATTCATTTTATTTCTTTTTACAACATGCCTAGAAATAATGAATATAAGTTTTTCATTTAATACCGACATTATGGCATATAGTCGTCACAGTGATGCTGCTCTATATCTTAAGGTATCCGCTCTTGTATTGTATCTTAGAATATGAAGATATAAAAATATATACATTATAGCTGTAGTGCGTGGATTCCTGACTATTTCTATGGATATATGTAATAATGTATCGTCTATAATCTTTATATAGCTGCCGGGTGTAAGACCTTTTAGTAATAAAACGTATTCTAGGGATGTATGGTTATGTACGTATATGGGTTACAGTTTGCGAATTGACTACATCGTCGGCAAATTAGAATGCGGCATTGAGGGGTATACGATTTAACACGAAACCATCAGGGTGATTCAACGCGAACTCGATTTTGAACTTGCTTACACATTTTGACAAATGCTAGTTGGATCATAATTTGTTAACCTTACAATAGGTAGAATGTTATATTTTAAACTGTAAAACGTTCTATCAATTTTAAGGTTACCAACTTTTTTTGTTGTCGTGTTTATCGTTTAAAATACACAGCGATAAAAAAATCTGAAACTAATAAAGCTTCATAGCTACTTCCCAAAGGTCTTAATAGATGTTTAACTTGCTCATTTAGATGACTAGAAGCACAGATAAAATAATACTATGTACAGATGGTCCAAGTAGAACATTAATTTTCCTCCTGTTTTTCTTCGGGTAATTTTTTTGTGTTTGATTTTGCGGCGCCCCTAGCAGTGTTTAGGTCTTGCCTACAATCAAAAATATTAGCACTAGATGGAGTTACTTATTTTTGATTGCAGTCAAGACCTAAACACTGCTAGGGGCGCCGCAAAATCAAACACAAAAAAATAGCCCGAAGAAAAACAGGAGGAAAATTAATGTTCTACATGGACCATCTGTACATAGTATTATTTTATCCGTGCTACGAGTAGAAGTAGTCTAGATACACTCAGTATAATCTAAAAACATATAAATCGACAATATCTATAATAACTAACCGTCTCAGTATGAATGCTCTTGTAATAAACGTGTCAAAAACATCCAATTAATCAAAATTTTAATAGGAAGCTATTGAATACGTAATTACAAAAGAAATAAAAAGGCAATCACGGAGCAAAACTAAATTGAATGTTTGATCAACTCATAATTAGAAACAATTGTAAACACAATAAAAACTATAAGAGAGATCGAGAAGTAGCTGGAACCAGACTCTTGTTTATAAGCGGCGGGCCGGCCCACATCGTATGCATTAAAAAATTGATCTTATCTTCAGTATTTTAATAGGTTCCCGCAGCGGCAACTTCGCGCTGGCCAGTTCATATAATCTATAAAGTATGAACACTGAGAAATAAATTCAATATTCCTGGTGCAGGCGGATCTCTTCTCTCGACCTTAATAAAGCTTAAATCAACACACGAAGTAATTACAATCCAGCCACACTTCATCAAAGATGCGAATTGTGATTATCTATAGCCCGCCTCTGGTTCCGCACTGCTCAGCATCCAGTGTTTAGTATCTCTCAGTCTAAATCACCAGTCGAATTGGGAGGGTAAACGGTTTAATAGAACTGACAAACCCGTCCCCTAAGAGACTACGTAGGTATTCGATCTGTTTACCGAAAATGTCGCTTTTCATGGAATACAGATTTATTTACTAAAACAAGTTCTTTAGTCCATTAACCCACCAAAAACCTTTTAAAATTTAATTAATGAAAAGTTTTTGTATAAAAACAAACGCAAGGGGTTCCGAGAGAACTTGTCTTCTTTTGTATTTTATCCTTTACAGCTAAGTTTTTCAGAAAAACATCGCTCAATCTGCAGCAAAATATAAAAGTTTTACAATAACGTTCACGCCTCGGGGCAGGATATCATCAGAGAGAGAATAAACCTCTTTCTTAACTTGAAATTAACCTTTTGAATATTTAATAGAAATACTTAAATAAAAACGAATTTGAAGGAAACCAACAGAGGTTTCAGATTAATTGTGTTTTTCAAGATACTTGAATAATTTCAGGGTTATATTACAGTACAGTATGGTTTTCATTTGATTTAGTAGCGAATGTAGTGATATGCCTACTTTCGGGTTGAGTTCATTTTAAACGTTTGACTTGCAGTACGATATTATTAAACTTCCATGCAAAAGATTGCATTATGGAAAATCGCTTTTGAGCAAACATAAGGTTTTTTTTACACATTTCACATTGGGTTGACTATTTTTGTGAAGTTTGGCGATTACTATTAAACCCCTACATGTCAATTGATAAGAGTTATTAACAAATTTAGGAAATTAGTTTCAATCATAGTGTTTCAACCTATTATGTATGTATACTATGTTTAGTTGTGTAATTAAATATTTTCAACAAAGATACATTATTCTATTATTAGTATCATAATATAGGTGTATATTTGGTTTCATCTTACAAAGGGACATGTAGCACTTCAGGTTAATGCAGAAACAGTGTATATACGTACATTCGCATTTGTGCGGTAATGGGGGCTTTACACGGTGCTCGAATTTGGTACTGCCGTGGGCGTGGGTATACTCGCACCTACTTCGCTGCAAGCGACCTTTGCCAATTAGCCTTAAAATAATGAACATGTTTTATATTTCTACCAGAGTGCGGCGTGTACTTATCCCCGTTTGCCCCGGGAGGTCATGCGGCTGAGGCCCTCGCGTTGTTCTACACAAAAGTATCGTCAAGTACGTAATATAATTATAAAGGGACATGTCAGTAGGGTTTAAGAAGTTCATGTTAACGTTTTTAGGGTGAAATGATTTACAATTTTACAATAATAGTTCAAAAGGTTTCCGGTAATCAAGTTTTAAATTAACATTACTTATTATTATTAGCAGCTTAATGACTAGTGAGTAGCATTTTTAATCCAGTATTCAACTGTAAAAAATATGGAGGAAATTGCTTAATCTTTTTGGCATAGAAAAAAATAAAGTGATCTGATTACATCTTCTTAGATTGAGAGCATAACAGTAAGAAAAAATGTAATACTTAACACTATTAAAAAATAACGCTAAGAAGTATCGTTATTTGTCAGAAATTAATCACATTATAAATTACAAATTAATTATCTCTACAAAGCATTCACCCGCTTCCTGCGTCTACAAATAACTGGACCGCTCTAAGATTTAAGTAAGTCTGAATAAATGATCAATTTAGGCTAGGCAACGCGGTTGCTGATCGATTGCCACAATGCTGGCTGGATGATATACTCGTCTTGCTGAAGCGATAAATATTCCGAGACAAATGTTTCCAGCGTCTCAAGAGAGTTGCGGTGACACTAAATTTAAAAGCTTCAATTGTACAGAAATAACCAAAACACGGTTAAGATCTTTCGAAAACAAATCGTATATCGGTCGGTCGACGACAATCGTGATTGACTGCGCAAGTGAACGTCTCTAATATAAACAAATTAATAGGGAGACTGTCGGTCTCGATGCGGTGGCGCGCATTATTCAAACGAAACTCACGCTCGTATTAGGGGCTTCAATGAAGACTCTACTCGGCTGTCATTCATGTATTTACAAAATATATTACAAGCTCAAGTTGTAAATCACACCCGGATACCCAGAGATCGGCGCTTACCCGGTAAAAACCCGAACATTGGGTTTTTACCCATTTATACCCATTTATACCTACCCATTTAGAATTAATACCGGGTAAAAATTCAATACATCTTTTTTTGAGATTCATCAAACTATTTTTAGCTTTTACTTGTTTGTTTTTATTCTACACACTTGAAGAAAGTCTTAGCTACATAAATTCTTCTAAAGAAGCTATTTATAGGCCAGTCATCTTAGCTTAAATTAGGTAAGAATCTCGGAATGCGAGATACCCAGCTGGAAAGTCAGTAAATAGTTGCTTAATGACACCCTAAAAGTTGTCTCAAAACCTACATATAGTAGCGTGTGCGCAACTATTAAATTTCAAGGTCAAAAAGTCACAAAAATCGGTTTTTAGTAGATATCTCATTTCCTATTGGTTTTTTGATATTTGTATGTTTTCCAATATTGTAGAATATACAATTCTCTACAAATTTTGTATAACAATTTTTTTTATATGGTGAACCGTTTTCGAGATAGAGGGCGGAGAGCGCGCGGCACAAACAGCATCATTTCAGGTCAACCGGTGCCTCCGGTCGAGAGGCCGCGGGCGGAGAGTGCTATAGTATAATCCTATCATACTTCCTACAAATGCTTCTTGCTACTAATTATTGTAAATGTGAAAGTTTGTAAGAATGGATGTATGTTTTTTATTCTTTCACGCAAAAACGGCTGGACCGAATTGGTTGAAATTTGGTATGTAGATAGGTGACACCCTGTATTAACACATAAGATTTTTATTCCGATATTCCCGCGGAAACGGGACTTACGCGTGTGAAACCGTGGGGCGCAGCTAGTAGTTAATAAAAATTGACAAATATTTATAATTATTGATTTATCGATAGTTCATCAACTAGATTATAGCCTATACCTATACCTATATGGCGTATTTTCGACCGGAGGCACCAAGTGATGCTGCGACCGACCGCGCGCTCTCCGCCCTCTGTCTCGACAACGGTTCATCGTATAAAAAAAATTATTAAACTAAACTTGTAGAGAATTGTGTATTCTACAATATTGAAAAACATATAAATATCAAAAAACCCATAGGAAATGAGATATCTACCAAAAACCGTTTTTCGTGACCTTTTGACCTTGAAATTTAATAGTTGCGCACACGCTACCATATGTAGGTTTTGAGACAACTTTTAGGGTGTCAATATGCAACTATTTACTGACTTTCCAGCTGGGTATCTCGGATTCCGAGGTGAATTACTAAAATGACTGGCCTATTATACCTTCCCATTTAGAATTAATACCTGGTAAAAATTCAATACATATTTTTTTGAGATATATCGAACTATTTTAAGCTTTTACTTGTTAGTTTTAGTTTAGATAGGTACTTGAAAAAGTTTTATTTAAAAAAAATTCAAATTATTAATATTTTTTTTTAATATTTTTTTTATTCTTATTCAGGTTTAAGTTATTACAAAGGCACCTACACGAATCACAATTAAGTGGACTTTTGAAAGAAATTTTTGTCGATTTTAATTATCTAATGAAATCATATTTTAGACCAAAAATTAAGGGTTTTCCTGTGTAATATCAATGACACTCTACTTACTACTTATTTTCATAATAATTTATAATATTTCATAATATTTTTAACATTAAATAATTCAAAAATACATGTCGAATTTTTACCCGGTATAAATAAAAAATACCCGGTATAAATGGGTATTTATTCATTTTTACCTATTTTACCAATTCCTTCCTATTTAACCCACCCGAATTTTTACCCACCCGCCCATCTCTACGGATACCAAACTTTTTCTGCTTTTATTAAATATACATTTCCTGTCTAGCTGTGACATTTTCATTATGCCGAAGAATATTAAGGAAACATAATTCATGTTATAATTTTTATGACGCTTGAGTATCAAAACATAGCTGTGCAGTAAATATTTATTGGTAAATGTTTCATTTTAATCAACATTTTATAAAAATAATATATTTATTTATATTTGCTACATACTGATTATATCTACATTTGTAAAACACAAAAAATGATGTTTATAAAAACTTGAAAGGCCACTGATATCATTATCTACCCACCCATTAACATGTAACATGTGTTAATCACATCCTCTTAGGGCTGTCTTATCAAAACGGGAGCAATTTTAAGAATGACTGCGCCTATAAATAAAGGAGTCTTTACATTAATTATGAGCTTAATTATGTAGAATCCCTTTGATTTACAAGCCGCTCATTGCCGCCGCAAACGAATTGTAGTGGCTTAGCGGAGCACCTCGAACTCTGCCTCGCCGTAATAATTATTTTTGTCGTGAGATAGCTTGTTAGATACTTGTGTATACTCGTATATCGAGATGAAAGTGAATCGAGACAAGTTGACGCCTGCGCCATTTTCATGGATTAGCCGATGAGATTCGCTTTGGTTCAAAACGTGGGGTTACAGATGGTTTACAGTACCGCGCAGTGAGTGTGTATGCTTGCTTATGTCTCTAACTGTAATAGGAATAAGTCAGTCATTTATAATACTAATATTTATTTTAATTAATAATTATTGAGAAAGTGCATTTTTCATAAAATATTTTTTTATAAACATCATAGCTTTATAAAACACAATAACACCAGTTGAGCCATCTAAAGGACTTACAACCTAAACCTAAACCTACAAAAAATAAAAACCGTTGCAAAATATCGGTACTGATCTATACTACAGTGTACTACAGATAGATCAACTGATCCAAGTAACTGACAATAGACGTAAAAAATAATTTAAATGATAGACAGACTATAGTACAAACCACAATATGTATTTCAAATTTTGTATACAATAAGGACCAAAATAGACTTGAATAGGTTAGGTATATAAGGGTAGTGAGTGGTTGTTCGCGAATAGCCGAAAGCAACAGAGACTTGTACGCTCGCGGGTGAAGTTGCGACATGCGAGGACGCTATTCACCCTCATTCGTAAAACACAACTCTATGGTTTATCCTCTATGCATTATTTCACAAAAGCCCAACTCAGTAACGTTTTGTTACCGGTTTTAACCATTTATATGTGTATTCAGAGTTTACATCGCGTTCGCAGTTTTAAGTGTTTCGAATGCTATGAATAATAACGACAAAGCGGTTTCCTGCTGAAAATTAAATACTAATTGTAGATCTTACAGTTTGATTACAGTCTTTGAAATCTAAAAATACAGGGTGTTCCAAAGCTATGTGATTAAGTGACTTATTTACAGAATTTGTTTTTTTGAGATAAGTACTATTCGTATGTTCCCTAGCTAGATTAAATTATTTTTTAAATCACTATCTTTTCATTGTCATCATAAAAATATCGAGCTGTTTAATTATTTTACATTTAGTCAGTTCTCAAACAAAAACAGCAAATAAAATATTTTAGAATCCAGTCCATATTCCTACTTATTATTATAAGGAGGTTAAAGTCGTTTGTTTGCGTGTTTGTAGAGCGTAGAGAGCTAAAAAAACTAATCTGATATTATACATTCTTTCACCAGTGTATAGAATGAACTTTCCGAATAAATATAGGCTATATTTTATTCCAGTAAAATAAGTTTCATTAGTACACCTGTGCAATGCCGGGACGGACTGCTAGTATTAAATGTTAATTATTATTTCTTTTCAGCAAAATATGAATGTATGTATGATGTATGAATTTATAGATACATGTTATATTTAAGGTATTTCTTGGTCATGTTGCACAGTTTTGGTACGCTCTATAACGACACTGTAAAACTGTCAACTAAAGAGCAACTTAGTGGCAGAAAGAGGAACTTTAGTTTAAGATCCTCTTGCAGTGAAAGGATGCCGGATAGCAATAAGAAAGTTCTCCTCCCTCCTTGAGTCGTACTCCTCAATGCTGAGGGTCGTGACCACCCTTCAGAATCAGTTTCTTTCTGATGATGTTCCTCCATCTATTTCGGTCCTCGGCAGCGTGGAGGGCGTTGTGCATGGAGGTGTCGAGAGCGGTGCGGATCTGGTCTGACCAACGTATAGGACTGCGCCCACGAGGCCTTTTCCCATCCACTTTTCCAGTCACAATGAACTTTATGTAATTGATGAACTGTATCATCATTGTTCTGGTTTTTAGGGTTCCGAAGTAAGCAAGGAACCCTAATAGTATCGGTCTGTCCGCCCGTTCAAGGCTTTTCTCAGCGACTATTGATACTAGAAAACAATATTTTGGCAAAAAGAAAGTTCTACGTGCATTTAATCAAAAGAAATAAGTAGTGACATACCTTTACTTATGTTTATTACATATAAACAAACGTTCGAAGAATTTGGTTACATTCTTATTAATGCGCAATGAAAAGGTAGGTATACTAGATTATAATATTGAGACGATGGTGATATTGTTAAATATAAATCACAATAGGAACTAAAACTACCTAGTATTGATATAGTTGACATACTGCGGTGATCCGCAGCCAAACATCAGAGGGTATTCAAAGCAGACAATCGAATAATTGTCCTCGATGGTCCAGCCATACAATCGGCCCTAACTCGCAATTCGAACTGCATTCAGGCTCTATTTCTGCTTAGTGTTTAGAAACAATAGCTCTGCACTGCAATTAGTTTATCCGATAGATGGTGGTCGAACGAGTCGTAAATCTACGCTCTTGCCACCAGTGGGCTCTGTTCGTTGTTGTGGCGCCGTATGTAGATTCAGCTCGGTTAATTAATGTGCCATGGTAAAGTGCGAGGTCTCTCCCTCGCATCCCAGTCGGGTTTCGTAAATTGCTCACCCATCTCCCTTAGGTACGTACAATAGCTCCAATTTTGGCAAATTAAAATATGATGCCTTAAAACAGTTACCATTTTTACGTTTGGTTTTGTTGCGTCTGTTATTTTAAATATATTTTAATAATTTATTTTAAAATCTCATTGCTAATATGTATCTCTTCTCTAAAGTTTTTTAACAGTATATTACAAGCATTTTGGAGATGCGCCAAGTATGAAGTACCCACCCTATACCGGCGTTTTGGTGTTAAGAATGTAATGTGAATGGGCGAACGACGAGTGTTAAGATCATTGCAAGTGGTAGAAAACTGACTGCCCGGAAAAGATTCTACAAAAACTTAATAAAAAACTGGCCAAGTGCGTGTCGGCTACGCTCAATGTAGGGTTCCGAAGTTGCCCAATATGCGAAGGTAGACTAGTTGGTAGGTATTTAGATTAAAAATGATGTAATACCCTGAAAAAATACAATTTTTAAGATCTTATGCTACTACTTTGTCGGCATCGTAAATATGTATATTCCTGCCAAAATATTGTTTTCTAGTATCAATAGTCGCTGAGAAAAGCCTTGAACGGGCGGACAGACCGATACTATTAGGGTTCCTTGCTTACTTCGGAACCCTAAAAACCAGAACAATGATGATACAGTTCATCAATTACATAAAGTTTTATTGTATACCAGTTTAAACATATTCTATAAGACGCCGTAGAATACAAACATATCATACAGTGATGCACATGAAGAGATATTTCGGTACGCGCTGAGAAAATGTCGAGAAGAAGTTTGAGCGTGTATAAAGTGGGATCATTTGTCACAAGAACCGCAGAGTACTGAAGTACAAGTGTACATGAACTCTGCAAATGTTAACACATTTTGACTCGACGCTAAATAAATGTGACCGCACTATTATATAGAAACAAGTAAAGAAACTTGTGGTAATTCCTATAGAAGGTATATATTTGGTCGAAGCACAACTATATTCCTCTCCTCGATCTATGAAAATGTAAATGGAAAACATTTAGTACATATTTTTTATTTATTTATTTTTTATTTATTCAGCCTTTTGGATCCCACTGCTGGGTTTGCCCAGCAGTGGGCCTCCCTTCCCTTTTTCCATTCGCCGCGTTGTGTAGGGCTTCTGTCTTTAGTAGATAATTATTATCTATGCTAAATTGTTATAGAGGAAGAAATCGTTTGTTTCTAGGATACGGATTTTTTTTAAATCAAATGTAGGACAAAAGCACCGGATACTAGTAAATTTCAAAATAGAAAACAAAAATATGTATGTCGCCTTAAGAGTTTGCTAAACCAGATCAACTCTTCTGTTAAAACTTCAAGCGTGCTTAAAGCTTATAAAACTGTATTTTAGTTACCATAGTTAGACCACATGGCCATACGAATTAATTTGTTTATTGATCTCCGAAAAATATATTTCTTTTGTTAGCAACGCAATATTTATTCTCATTATGCATGCCATACTAAGTAGCACTCGCAAATAAACGATCGAATCGATATTCTAATCTGAGTAACTAATGTGGTTTTGTAGTACCTAGTTTGAGTATCTCGCTCGTGCGATGTTCACTTCACGATCTCGCAACGGATTGACGAATTGCAGACGATGGGCGCGGGAGGCCCTTTCATTATCCCTTCCATGCTGAATTTCAATTAGTAGCTTTCGTGTTTTGCAATAACAGACGGAGCGCCGTTTTGGAAATACTTGGTATGGACGAGTTGGTTATTTTGTGGTTATTTCATTCTGTAGCAAAATTACGTTAGAGACAATTGAATGGTGTGGTGGGATAATATAGAGAAGTATTTTATAGTTTTTATTATGGTATCAATAATTTAATGAGGCCTTTGCCCAGCAGTGGGACACAAACGGCTGAATATAATAATAATAAATTTTATAGTTGCGTCTTTTCTAATAAAAAATAAATACATTATGGTTAAGTGGTGTACCGATGCCAAAATCAGTGACTTAAAGTTAATTTGTTGTTTTATAAGGAACGACCCATAAAAAAACCAAACAGCTTATGAAAAACGAAACATTCAATCAGGCAAAGCTTGCCAACACCTATTGGCGCCAGAAAGAAATGACTAAGCGGCACGAAAGCTAACCTGCCTCTTTTCAAATTTGATTGCGCCGAACATCACATGCACATGAACTCTATAATGAAACGTTGATATAAAAACAAAACTATGGGCATATATGATTAGGTCGATACACGAGTAAGGTAGAACCACTAAACAAACAACCATTAAAATATCGTCAAGTCATCGTGTTAGAAATCACTTCTTGTCGAAGTGACTTGCATGAATGGGGTGGAAGTTTAGCTCAACGGGACGAAGCGAGACAGCTAGTTAAAATACGGGTATTTGAACGGCAATTATTCCCCATAAAGCGATCGTCTAAAGCTAAATCAAGTAAAAACATATTTATGAATCACTAGAAGGTACCCTTCGTTTTCGTTCGCATGAATTTTGTCTTATGCTCGAATGCTCAAACGATAGTTTAATATTTAAGGCCGTATTAACCGTTAAAGGTGTATTTGAAAGATTTGTATGAAGTAATGTCAAATTATGACATAGATAAGCACCATAATTTAATTGGCGTTCCAGTATTCGGGCGTTAGTAACCTAAATTATTAGGCAGAAGATTTTAAAATCTAAACAAACACCCATTGAATTATGAGAATACATACAAAGTTTCAAGCAAAGCAAACCACCCGTTAAGAAGTTTATATATATAATAATAACTGAACACCCTCTCGCGCAAAGGGTAGTTTTTAGAAAACTATTGTATTAGTTTATTATATTTTTACTGCCAAATATTACTCCAATCCGATAAAACGTAAACAACCCCTCTATAGTTAGTAAAAAAACCGGGGTTAGTTTGCAGTTTAATGAAAAGTTTTCAGTTTAAGGTAGGTACTTACATAGATGTTTTATACAAACTTTGTCCCCTTCTTTACCTAGTTAGGGGAAGAATTTCGTAAAATCCTTTATTATCGGATGCCTACGTTTTATAAAGAACACACTCTCCAAGCTTCAAGTCTCTGCGATCAGCGGTTTAGGTCGTGCGTTAATCCGTCAGTCATTTATTTAACCGTTCGATACCCAGTTCTTGGAATAATATTTTGTGAGAAAATGTTACTCCAAAAACAAATAGTAACCAATACAGTTACTTTTGATCAGACAAAAATATTATGATAGAATAATTGTTTATACACAAATACATATTATAATACTTCGGGATGTTTGTGACTATTGTATGAGTCAACAAATATTTACAATGAGATAAAGTTCCTACTAATAATCGGAGATAGCATCAATGTCTGTGTCGGGTGACAATACAAAATATAGAATAGGGTACATTATTGTGAGCTCCGCGTGTGTTCGACATGCATACACAACAATGGCGCGCGCCTCGGCGGATGGGTCAAATGAGGCGCGGCGTCAAATCTCGGGTTACACCGACTTGGCGCCGGTCTACAAATCTCAGAAGTTAGCACACCCATTGAAACAACAAAAAAACTTAAAATTCCTATCGCTCTGCTTCACTTCACAAAATAACAAGCGACCGTAACAAATAAGTTCAATGAAGCATCGGTTTCGTGGATAAAGGTTATTATAACTTCTTTTAAAAATATTGGCTTCCAAACCGCTGATTACTAGCAGGATAAACATTTAAAATAGATGAAATCACAATCGTTATCAATCAATTAACAAGCATTAACATAACGCTCTCAGTTTAACTGTCTAGCTAAATGGTAGAAAATGATAAATCAGTAGAAAATCGCTGTCTTAATTAGACCGAAAGATGTCAACGAAACCTATGACTCGTACTGGTATAAATCAGGACATAAATTGCTTTTGCTACGAACGACACTCCCACCGTCGAGTTGGCGTTAATAGCGCGTGCAACCGAAATATTAGACGACTGTTTAAGTTTTTTTGCTAAAATCATATGTACCCAAGTCCCAAACTCGCAGAGCAGGCTCCACAAAAAATGCGAATTGTGTCAATGAAATTAACTAGTGAGTAAGGAAACAAAAAATAATTAGAATAACATGGGTAAGTGCAAAAACTTAGATAGGGACTACTGGACACCAAACAAAATAAATAAATATCCTTAGGCAATCCACACAACTTCATTCTTAGATTGGTCGTTTATTTCCTAGATAATTTAGGTGTGCGAAAAATAATACATTGTATTGTCACCTGACACAGACATTGATGCTATCTCCGATGATTAGTAAGAACTTTATCTCATATATAGTGTGCTAAGGGAGAAGTGTGGAGTGAAAGAGAATTGAGAAAGGCATGTTAAGGTGGTGTGGGCAAGTAGAGAGGATGAATGAAAGTCGTTTTAAAAAACAGGTGTATCAGGCGAGTGTGAATGGGACAGCTGAAAGGGGAAGACCTAGGTGAACATATGTGGACCAAATTGGTGACATTTTGCAGAAAAGCCAGGTCAGAAGTACCAAACCGGCGAGCATGTATGAAGAATGTAATGAGAGTGAGTGAGGCGAAAGAAGTATGTCAGTCAGGATCGTAGCAAGTGGAGATGCGTGGTCTCTGCCTACCCCCATGGGAAAGAGGCGTGATTATATGTATGTATGTATGTATGCGAAAAATAATTTCCAATCATTCATTCAGTTGTCTGGTTCCCATAATAACTTTGCTTAATTTAGGGATAAAAAGCACTATGTGAAACGTCCACCAATTTTTGTTTAAATATGGTGGATTTTTTGTTGCAGCGAGACTATGAATGTTGTAGGCAGTGTGTATTACCAATTAGACGAAGCAATCGAATGGATTTATTGTCGGGCATTTTAAATGAATTAAAAAATAAAAACCTTAAGTAGTCATTCAATAACTGTAAATACTTTTATTACTTAACAACAGGGTGTGTAAAAAGGACTGCATTATTATATTTGGACTGGTTTCTCGATTCGTCTTTAGGTCGTTTTATCAGCAAGAGAAAGTATTTTAAATAATTTAGAGAAAATTGATCTCCTTAAACATATTATATTGTATGCTTCTTAAACATATCTTTATAAAGTGGATTAAGTATATTACTACTGATCTTATTCCATAGAACAAAAAAAAAAATTTAATAGCAAATCTAGCATTTACGGATTTAAGTGCCTTTTTGTGGAAACGCAGGACTAAACTTAAGGAAACTATATTAAAAAAAATATATACTTAGTAAAATTTTTCGAAGTTATTTGTAAGAAGTACCTATCGACATTAATTAACTTAACAATACCATAAACGAATCCTATCAATATAACTGTTGGTATGGTAACATCAAATGATTTGGATTTAATTACTTGGATCAACAACTCCGCCCCGTTTGGAATTCAACGGCCGTAAATCAACAATAATAATGCCGAGCTTTCGTCTTTTTATGAACCCAACAAATCTTTATCAATACAATTACACGATCGTTAGAATACAATTAACGTTAACGAATTGGTTTAGGAAGGATCACCAACTACGAAATAATAAGTAACAATAATAATAAATGGGTCATTCTAAGTTAAGAGGTAATCTGTTGTATGAAGACGCGGCACGGCATTTTTTTTTTAATTTTTACTTATTAATACATTTGTTTTATAGAAACCTTAAAGTTCAAAACATTCACAAAGTGGCCAGACAATTAGTTGTTTTTTTCTCGTTTTATTAGTGACCAGGGTAGATACTCAGTACAGGGTAGAGACATGTGCCCAGGGGAGGATACTTTATGGCCAGGGAAGAGAGATATACATATTAAAAACAGGGTTATTTTAAGAATTAACTTTATTTATTTATTTTAATTATGAATTATTTATAATTCAATCAGTTATGGCCCAACTGCCGTCATTACGTCTCGCTAAATGTCTTGCCAAATCTCGCTAAAAGTCTACTAATAGCCAGATTCTTACACGCTTATCAACTCCAAAAACAGCTACACACGATTTGACCATTTATTGATTTGACACCTGTTTCCCACAGGGATAGGCAGAGACCACGGACTTCCTCTTGCTCGATCCTGACACACCTTTTTTGCCTCATTTACTCTCACTACTACTTTTTTCAGCAGGTAGTTAGGGTACTTTTGACCTGAAACTTTCATTTTTCAACGTCACCACTTGGTCTAGGTATGTTCGTCTAGCTAGGTCTTCCCCTGCCAGCTGTCTCATTCGAAACATAGGTGCCACTCGCAACTAATCTGTCTGCAGTTCACTTGAAGTAGTACCCTCTCCATGAGGAGCTCCCATACCGTAACCTGCTTTATGAAAATTTCACCATGGCTGTTTAACCAGGACAGTTGTCTGCAAGATTTAAAAGATAGTGCTTGTCGATTGAGAATGAATGAGTTACTCGTTAAATGTCTTCTCTATGCCGATGATCAGGTTATACTAGCATCATCAGGAGATTAGTTGCAGGAGATGGTAACTGTTATGCATGAAGCTTTTGAGCGTAAGGGAATAAGGGTAATGTGAGTAAGACTAAAGTTATGGTGTTTGTAAAAGATGAAGCATGAGAATGATATTGAAAGGAGAGTGAATGCCGGAAACCGAGCAATAAGGCACGACTGGCAGCTAGACATTTAATCGAACTTTACAGAGTTTTTAGAATTCTATTCTTCTTGGTAAATCGTTGGAAGTGGCAAAGGCGTTGCGTAAAAGTCATATTTAATTATAAAGCTAAGATACACTTATTGCCAAGTAAAAGTTCAGAGAAGAATGTAAAAGTATTCATGAAAATGCATACAAATGTATCTCCCCTGGACATTAAGTATCTCCCCTGCCATCGAAAAAGCCAGGGGAAATACGCCAGGGGAGATACATTTTCAATTGATATCTAAAATAACCGTAAAAGTGTTTTTCGTACGCAATACACAACCAAATGTAAAAATGTATGCACTATTTCTAGTGAATCTTTAAGTTTGTATTAGTGTTTTAACAAATAATTGCTAAGTAAAACTTACCAGAGGAGAGACTGAATTCACTAAACTTTTCTACAGCCAGCGAGCGGAGTGACCAAAATGACCGTTAAAATAGCTGCTTAGTCGGCCTTTGGGCTGCTTGCTACTAGCTTCACGTTACATCCTATGCACTTTAGGTCACAACTTCCACAAATTAGCAAAACAAAACAGATTTTTAAACGAAAACAAAAAGCCAGGGGACGAGACACGAAAAACGCAGGACAAATTTCGGCGCTCAAAAAAATGATGAAAAATTGGAATATAAGTAATTTTACTTATAAGACACTGTAACTAAGTTATTGTTCTGTGTAGAATTAGCGATGGTGAATATATTATTGAATTTTAACACATTCATATTAACTGGTTTACAAAAAAAGTCGGTATTGGGACAGACCAGGGTAGAGACTTTTTGCATGTTTAAGAATTTATTGTGACTAAACTACACACATTTCTGTAATAAATTTCAGTGACCAAGTAGATAACATTTAGTTTTATGTAATAGGTAAGTTAATTACGATGTGAGTTTAGAAAAATAGTAGTTTTTTGTCCTTGCCATCGAAAGTACCTCTTAACTCGGAATGACCCAAATATAAAAACATGAAGTAAATGATGATAATGCTGTTTTTCTTTTAACACATTCAATGCCGTCGACACGCCTAGCATGTCCTCACCAATCCTTATACCCATGCGGTATAAGGCACGCCAGGCGTGCTTTCGGTTTTTCACAAATAAGTCAAAGGTTTTGGAATATTTTCTATCGAAAAGCGCAGAGTATAAACCTGATAAATGTTTTTTCTGCAGTCTGATCTATTATATGAGCTAAACATACCTACACTGGACAAAATCATAGCTTATATTTATTCTTATGGTTCAAATAAAAACTAGCAGCTTCTAACTAATAATCTTCGCCGTCTTATGACTGTAAAAGCTGTAGGTATTGAGTAACATGAGACGACACCAACGAACTAGACCTTTCCGCCAGACGGCAAATTGATTGCTATATCGTGTTTCTTTACGTGCGATACGGTCATGACAATATAATTAGTGACTGTAGACTTATTCCTACTGGTTAAAGTATTAAGAATATTTTAATAAAGCAAAGTCTATCTATTTTGAATTCGTCCCCTGCTATAGAAATAAGTTTAGAATCATTGAATATGTTTCCAATTTGTCTTAAATTATTAATGTCAAATACGTGTTTAGTTGAAGTTAAAAGGTAAAGCTCCAGATAGGAAATGGCGTTGACACATTTAAATACCTAATTTCAAATTTCAAAGAGCTCTCAAGATTACAATAAAAAAATTATATGAACCCACACACAGAGATATTTCCACAAATCTATAATTCTATCAACAAGTCGGGCAAATACAAAAATAAGCATCAAAGTGTTTTTTAAAGGAAGACGACAAATGTCGACCAGCATGGCACAGTAGCAAACACGTGTTCCATATTGTCAGACAATATTTACTGTTGCTTTATTAGTTCTGGGGACGGAGAAGAGAATGAATGCAAGTGACACTTCACTGAAAAGCATATGTCTGAGAACAGTTAATAACATTGTTATAAAACATGTTTTAATAATTTGTATACACATTTTAATATAATGAGGTAGGACAGAAAATATTGATGATTGTAATATCATAAGTTCGTATGAACCAGTGGCCAATTCTGGTGACGAAGATTGAAAAAGTCGAGACTAACAATTTAAGCTGCTATAATGCCACTGATTGTTACCCATCTTTATTCAATTATATTCTATTAACTTAAAAATAAGTAAATAATTTAGTTTACTTTGTTTACAAAGTAAATAAATCCCGAGAAAAAGGCAGTTAGGCATACAGACTGACAACAGAATGCTCATTAGGGTTCCATATTTTTCTACAGATGTACGGAACTCTAAAAAGCCACAAGAATTAATTTGTATGTTCATTGATAAAAGTAGAGGAACAATAATATAAATTGGAAATCCAAAAAAAAAATATCCTACTTACTAAAAAAAATATTTGCTCATTTAGGACATCCAAAAAAAATCACATCAGACTCGAAAAGTTGCTTTATGTTAAACTTTAAATAGTAGATTGTCATACAAGGTGAGAACGGTAGCTTTTCGATGCACGAGATGATTATCGCGCGAGCGTCAGCGAGAGCGATGATAGTTTGAGGCCTTTCTTCCGAGATAAGCAATCTGCTTTTCATTACGAATATGAGGAAATTACTGAAAAATTTGTTAATTTGCTGTCGATTTTTATTAATCGACTAGCATAATATTGGCTGAAAACAGCTGAAGATAGAATGGCTGCTTTCAGCTATAAAAAAATTAATAAAAATACTGAAGGGTAGAATGCCACTAAAAGTAATGAGCATTCCAACAGTATTTTTTTCATAATTCAATATTTGTGCTAGGATGCAGAAATTCGTACTAGGATGCACAAATTCGTGCTAGATACCAAAATATCTAACATGAATTAGTGAGTTAGAATGCATCGACATGCCACAAAAGAAATGTTAATTTTAATTAATTGACAGTTATTTACTTAGAAAGTAACTTTGCGACCCTAGAGACGCAAAATGCTACTTTGAACCCTATGATCGAGCAACTTCGTGCGGACTTGTCGTGATGATAAATAAAGAAAAACCTTATTATTAACTTGCGTGTAATTGATATTTGTTTTAAATACATACTCGATATAACTTAATATTCTGGGCTATCATTAAGTTAAGTTTACAACTAGGTATTCACGTACCTACAACAAGATATCAATAAAATACAAATCCAATTGCGTCGACCCTTGATTTACAACGAATCAATAAAAGAGAAGGCTATCATTACCTTTTTATTGCGTATTCAATAAAAGTAATGTACTTGATAATGGTGCAGTAGGGCTGCTGAAACCTCAAAAGAATAACAATATTTAAAAATAAAGAGTAAATAAATCTCTTTTTTATAGTTTATAAAAATAGACCTACGTGTGTCTTATTTATTATGTCAATGATCATAGAAAGAAAACGGCTACATTGACAACACATTTAGCAGATGTTTGAGCCACAAGAAAATATTAAGCTAATTATGACACACTGACCGTTATAGTAATGATGAAAATTTTATATAAGAATCTTTTATGTTCATGTAAAACAATTTTGAACTAAAACAACTTCTTTGTTTTGATGGTAAAACTGAGGATCGCTCAGAATTAGCGATCCTTCAGTTTATATGACGTCAATATATCAAGTGCGAGTGGAAGGAGCGTAACAATAGTTAGAAAAAAACAATGAAAAAAAAAAAACAAAGCTTGAGACATAGCTCGTAAAATGAAACAAGGGACGTCGGGAGATATGTCAAGATAGTATGCGGCGGGGGGCGCGGTTGGCGCCGGCCCACTCTCCAAGACCCAATTAGAAGCACACCTTTTGGACATGTGCTCTCACTTGGTGCTAACTAACGCTTAAAAACTCACGGATGTGGTGAACATCCGTTTAAGACTCATTGACTACGAGTTTATAAAAAAGACCATGTTTATCATAAGGCCTGATAGACGTGCGAGTAAGAAAGAACGCGTACTTATGGCTCGACGACCTTTTTCGCCTGAGCCAGAATGTTAGATTAAAGCATCAGCGAAAAAGGTCGTTGAGTTACAATTTTGCAAACTGACACGCACGACTATCAGACCTTTTAGATGGCGGGCTCCTTACAATAGTATTTATTAATATAATAGGTATTAGTAAATTTTACAAATGAAAAAAAAATGAAATAAAAATTCAAATACTTCGGGATTCATAGCAGTGTCTACAGATCATTGAGTGGTACACGACTACGCAATGTCAACTCTATTTATTGCAACGATTATTACAGATTTAAGCTTACTATACCTAAATATGTAGATATAATGTAAAATGCGCTACCCGAATCTCTAAAGATATTGTTAAGATAAGACGGTTTTTAGAATAAACAAAAAAGATAGCATATTATACTTTTGGAGTAAAATGGTTGAATAAGTAATTACCTTGTATTGACGTTTGGACGCTGAATAAATAAATGTTATTTCAATAGAATTTATGTTCATTTATAGCAACAGTAACACGTACTGAAAATTTGTGTGAAAAAAGATATAGGTAAGGTCTTTAAAAATAGAAAATAAGGGCGTGGTAAAACTAGACTAGTTTTTATTCGTAACTGCCAGTTACGAAATATCTATCAAAGCCTAATCTACACCAAATAAGTCAAATAAAATAAAAACAAGTTATAGCGTGATTTAAAAAAATACTAAAAATAAAAACTTATAAAACTTTTAAATACTAATAGGTAATAAAATGTAACTCAAACTTTCTCATAGGTTTAGAATAAAACCTTACCTTCGTCTTCACAAGCTTCGCATTATCTTTGCACATCTTTGCAAGTGCGTGATATTCACCCTTAGCCGCACAGAGTATCCATTGCTTCTGCTTTGTATCTAAGGGATCTTCGTTCTTTTGATCAAGCTGTAGAAAACATAACAATTCAAATAACTAATTCAATAAGAAACACTCGTTTACGCTCACAATAAAATTGACCGCGTGATTAACTAGTGCTTGCCGAGTTTTGACAAGTTGAATGCTCGTGCCGGTTGCAATATGATTAAGCCCTGACGGATGCCTCTAAAACAGAGTTGGCAACCAGGTCGTACAAACTTCATTAATTTGTACTAATCAATGGAAGTTGCAACCGATTTGAATCATGGTTTCAAATACGTAGTATGAGAAAATCGAAATAAATACAGCGCTGAATTCAGGAATAGATATCATACTAGAAATACTACTTTAAAAAATTAAATGTTTTCTTTGAGAGCTATGAGATGAAGCTGGTTATTGAGACTCTACTTGACAAACTTTATCAACAGACATACTAACTCTACTATAAGTCTACTTACCGAAACTCTGTCTTCTTCATCTACACCCTGCAAAAAAAAACATAATTTACTTATCTTCTTAAAAAAATACTTTACAATTAGTTAATATACAAACTTTAAAAAGTATTGTAACTGGGATCTTATTGATTCCTACTAATTATAGATCAATAACATGTCATTTTATCGTAAACAAAATAAACATGTCAAATGAAATTTAATACTTGGTCAATGGACTTTATTAAAACTCACTAAACATTGACAAGAAACAATTGAACAGTTCATATGAAATATAAACAAAGACGATATTTACATACATAATAAATATCTTAACGACACATATAAATTAATCGGAACCTAATATTTCAAAATTAATAAATGAGTACTTATATTGTGAAAATAATATTTTGAATTAATGGTCAATAAATTCGAATTCTCCCGTCTTCAGGCTTGCGCTGCGACCAAAGCAATACAGGGCCGGTCATAAGTAATAAGCATTATTGTACGTAATTAAAAACCTTCGGATGCATTATAATAACGTTCAATATCGAGCAGTATATTGATAGATATACATTGTTTGTTATTGGTGGACTGGGCGTGCGCTTCGCAGCATGACCACTTTACCACCTGTCGTTACATATTTATGTCTACACTATAGGCCTCACTGTTAGGGACTTCGATATTGACAAGATAACATCCTTAATGTGATGTGTTTGATTTAATAATAAGATTAACTTTGTAGGTTGTTAGTTTTTCATTCCACGGAAATAGCAATTAAATTTGTATCAATTTGTTTTTGTTACGGACGGACCGGCGCTCGTCTGATTAAATTCGATGTATAAATAGAAGCTGTAGTTTCATTGGAAAAACGTTTAGCCATTTAAAGTCATGTGTCGTTAAGAGAGTTAGTTCGAAAGCGATCTCATTTGTTCCTTCTCCCACAGGTGATTGATGCATGCAATGACTGTTTTAATTTAAGATCCTTTTCCAACTACTGGTATTATTTTATTTTACTTCTATCATAGGACGTAATCATGATGATTATGTATGAACAATCAGATGGACTAACAGTTCAAAACTTATGAACAGTAGATCAACATTAGCTATATTTTATTGCATTGCTATATTTTCAAGCCTTGTTTTATTTTGGTAATAAAATAAAAGATCTTAAAACCCCATAATATTTCAAGTAAATTCAATTCAATATAGGTACTCCAACATAAAAAACAATCGATCGATAAAATAAAAACCCTTTTATCTGCCTTAAAAATAAACAATTTAAGCAGACTCCAAATTAATTAATCAAGGCAATAAGTTTTAGTAGAGTTGGCAGACATAAAGAATTAGCAGTCTCGAAGAGCATTGTACAGATAAGAGATAAGATTACATCAAGACACTGGCGCCTACGATCAACGAGCAATTTGTTTGTTTTATTTTCAACTTAAGATAAAATTATATAATTAGCCGTTTATGACGATGTAGGTTAAGTTGGTATGTTTATTCCGTTATGTAGTAATTAAAAGGGAACGGTACACAATACAATCATCTATCTAATTGTTTATTGCCGCAGAGCGGGGTATCAAGAGCTCGGATTGCGTTGCTCTTTATCTTTGAATAGCTTACATCCAATTCATCCGTTTCTATTTTTATCACTTCGACAAGGCTCGTTAAGTGTGGCATCCGCGTTGTTGATGTCTGCAAGTGATTCTCAGGCCGAATAGCAGCGAGGAACAATGAAATCGGTCATATTTTCCTGCCATCTTGCAACGGACCGTGTCATCTTATCTCCTTCATCATGCATAACGACCACGCGTTTATTCAAAACGGTGATGATGTATACTTAAATTGAAGCTTATTTTCGCTAACTTTTCGAAAGATTTATAGTGGTGAAGGTTCTCGTTTGGCGATTAACACAGCAATGAACGATTACGAGGTGTCATAAAAGATTACGACTTTTATAAAGGGCCTTTTAATTAGCTAAATAAATCGTAGTAGCACGTTCTTGCTAAAATGTCAATGCACTGAATCATAAATGACCAATGATGCATTTATGGAAAAGATCTCGAATGAAGACAGCGGATCGGCAAGCGCAGCCTAGGACGTCTACCTAGGCTGCGCTTTCGTTTAGCACAGCTGGAATGATGATTTCGTTAAAAAAAAAAAGTAGGTTCACGATGGTTGCAGGTTGCTTCCGAAACAACTGGAGATGTATAAGAGGGCCCTTATACACATCCAGTTGTATGACCAGCAGTTGGGCGTCATATGGCTGATGTGATGATGATGCATGCATTCATTTACAATCCTGGCAATTGATCATTACTCTGTTATTAAGAAGTCGACTACAATTTATTTATTTATTTAATAAATAGTTTTATAATACAAAAATATAATAGTTTTCACAGATCAGAATTCTAGGTCAAGTGGAAGTACCAACCCCATAGTTCAGTCTGTTTTTCAACCTGTGGAGCTTTACCTGACAGTTTACCGGCAAAATGTTGAAAGAAACGCAAGGTTTCAACAGAAAAACATAACATTAGTGAGAATGCGGTTGTTTATATTTTAACTAATTTCAAAGAGGAGGACTGTATGTATATACACTGTATTTATGTTTTGTTTACTTAATTTCACCGATAAGACCGTCAATAGTAGACCAATTTAAAAATATCTTTGCACCACGTTGACCCAGTACCATGATTTTTTATACTTAATAAGGCTCATGAACCCTATAATGGTATAAGTAAGTGCGAAAAAGTTAGACATACAGACGGACGAACAACCCACTGACTTTACAATGGGGATTTTTTTCTATTAAGGAGTATTTCTAGTAAGGAGCCCTAAAAATGGCCAAGATCCAGTCTCGCGGCAAGAAGCCTCATACTTGAGTACAGACCCCTTAACTGATGACCCTATTTCAAACTTTAAAAGTTAAAGCTGTGGCTACTTCTAACTAATTCAATCTGGTACCCGATAATGTCGAGTAGTATATTTGATTCGATGGAAACAATGGCGAACAAAAAATAGCCCACAACACCGAGTAACAGGAATTGCCAACAGCACGAATGACCCCTTCGGGTTTTAGCTGCGGCGCACGTGCGCAATGGAGTCACACGACAATAATTATATCGAGGGACAATCGACCACGAGTCACGCGGCCGCCCAATAAGCGTATGCCATGAATTATAAATGATAATATTGACTTAATCAATTCGCACCTCAGGCATACACCTTTCACAAATTTATTCACAGGTGACCCACGTTTTATAATCTCATGAAATAATAATAATCCTAGAGGCATCCTGATTTGAAATCAATTTAGTCCTGAATATCATTAGTTCATTTTAAGATGGATGTTGATAGAAACTAGCTTTTGGAACTATTTATAAGTGAATGAAAAAATCCTAATTAAAGTTTTGGGCTTCGACAGGTTTCTTACCCGAGAGGCTCTCGGCCATGCTAGTCGGTGTTTTTACCGAAAATAACATCCTACTGATGGTTTCGAGCCACGAAGCTAGGGCTTTGTGGCCGAGTGGTAAAGCAGTCCAGCTTGAGGATGATTGCTTGTATCTCGCGGGTTTGAATGCGGGATGATTGCTTGTATCCCGTCGAAGCTCAAAATTTTTAGTAGGATTTTTCATTTATGAACATGTGATATGAAATGTCGAAGTGCGGTATAACAACTACAAAAGTATAAAAATGTTTTGGAACTGCGTTGGGGTTTTCTGCATTAAGCTTGCATTAATCGTAAAATTCGCAATTTCATGCCAATAAACACTTTTAATACATTAGCGATTATATTTATACTGGTCTAGTAAACTTACAAAGTAAAACTGTTATTTAATCTGTTGCTATCTCTTTTCAATGACATAAGAGTACTTCACAAGAAAATAAACATTCAAAATCGTTAGTAAAGTGACAAATGTTTATAAATACCGCACGTTTTAAATTAAGAAAACGAATATCATTTTAAATTATAATAATCTCCGTTTCATTAGCACAAAAATCAACAGCAAGATTTACGTTACCTCCTGGCTTTTAATAGGCAACAATACAATGTGGAAACGCAGAATAAAGCAATTGTAGAGTCCATTAGGTGAGGAGGCGTACTCGGGCCAGGCTAATATTTGTCATTAGAAGCTTTTGTTGTTCATGTTGTGTAGATACGCTTCCCTTGTGTAAGGGGGATGAGCCCGTTTGAACGAGCTAAAATTATTATATGAATTTTTTTACTGCAACAAACGTCTCTCCTTGGTTAATTTTGAATGTGCCCATTGGAGTAATGTGATGTGTTGCGTGTTAGTTAAGCTTAAACATTCGTAGCTACTGCAGATTCGAGCAAAATATTGAACTTTGAATTTAAAAAACAGCTTTGCACTACTTATCTACTCAGTCATTGTTATTCGAGAACAGAATTTAAACCTATTACAAGTATCATTCAAACCTGATTTATAAAAGACATCCAAATTAACTGTAACCTTACTTAACTCTGTCAATAAGTGTGAGTGATCCCAATCAGTAAAAAACCTAAACGAATATCAGAGTTATATGCAGGTAATTCAATAAATTTCAAAAAATTGTTGTGATAACATTTATCATATTATATGCAAGTTTTCTGTTTATGTTCAGCTAACTTGTCTTGGACCGATATGGTCATTTCGCTCATCAATCGATTACCTCTCTTTGATCGATCTTCCGTTAACTGAGTTTATTCGTAAAGCATTTATATTAACAGACCCTTTTAAAGATTTTAGTACCGATAAAAGATTCCTGTTTATATAGTTTTTTAATCGATTTAATCGAATGATTCTAACTCACATAACTACAGAAAAATAAAATTTGCAATAGACGGAGGCAATAAAGATTTGCGGGATAGTAGTAAGAACTGAGAGCTCATCATCGAATCATCTTAAGATTTCGATTAACAGTTGATTTTATCTTTCATTTTTATTTATAGCAGTCGTTTTCGTCTTCATTTTGTAGTTAAGCTTTTTAAGCGTGTTATTTCAATGTCTATAAAATTTTCATAGATACACAATAATAGCCAACCCGTAGTTATGAAGAACGAATAAGTAGGTAGTTTAAAGAACAACTTAGGGATATCCCGTTCATTTCCGATATCATGGCGCGATCTCCAAATTATTACCGATAATAATCATATTCGACAGCATTTTAACCGCCAAAGGGTCATGACGAAGGTTTTACAATTCAATTAGCTGCACCAGGTGTCGACTAGCAGGAAACTTTACCCACCGAAACAGTTTAACATATATGCGATAGTAGAGCGATATTCATAGTTTTATTAAAGGCATAAATAAGGTCATCTGATCAACAAAAGCCACAATTAAGTATAATAAATTAAAAAATACGGTCGGGAATGTACCTATCTTATGACACTTTCTAGTATTGAATATGTCTATGGATGTAACCAAAAATAATAGTACATTTTGTGGAAATAGACATTCCATCGATCAACACGGTTCTATTAAAAACTATGGATTAAGTCGATCATTAGTTAAGTCAGTTTTTTGGGAAAAACATAAGACACATTTTTGCGAAATCGTGTCAGTGATTCAAAAGTGTTATACAAACCCAAATACACCCCATCAAAGAGAGACAGAACAACTAAGATAGATATATAACTTTCTTGTATTGTAGGTACTCAACACAATAATATTACAGGAAAAATAAAGAAATATCATTGTCTACTTTTCTACGTAGAAATATAAGCTATAAAAGTTTACCACGTGTAGTTGGGAATTGGGAAACATCATTAGTCCGAACTCATGTTCTTCTTGACTACATAAACCGTGGTAGCTTATTGCTACGTAACAAAGTGAACTTGTGATGTTTCCCTGATTTGAAAATAATTTGCGTGAAGTACCTGCCTCAGATGAATACCTGAATAATAACTGAAAATTTTATGAAAATGCTTTCGATGTATATATTTATTGTCCTGGTTTTTGTGTAAATTAATCCATAAGCATATTTTTTACAAACGCGCATTTTTATTTTTTACGCAATGGTATAGTTTTTTCTTTTACTGTCTTCTGATAACTGATGGTCCATGGATCTATGTTCTTTTTCAAACAATTGATTCAGCAAAACAAACAAGTGTCGTAGTAGGCAGGCAGGTAATTCGTATTTTTTTTATTGTATTTAATCGCATACAAGTCCTATTGGTCAAATGCTGTCTAAAAATATTTGTTAATGACTGTCAAACGAACAACAGATGCCTCCCGCCGAGTCCCGCCCGACAGACTGCAGACGACAGAATAATTTTTAATCATTATTTTCCACTTAATATTATCAAAACAAGACATACGTATGTTTAGCACCCTTATCTTTCTACAAACATTCAATCAAAATGCAATTAAAACTTTAAATTTCGGTTATAATGATTAAAAAGCAAAAACGTATGATAACGCTAGTTAATTTTAACATAGTATAGGTATGTAGTTTTATTTTAGGGTGATTTTTGATAGGTGGAACAGGTTGGAAATGTTATAGATGACTAATCTAATCGCAAAATAAATAATAAATAATCAGTAATACTTTGTTGTCGATCAAAAACTGATTCTCTGAAGAAGACCTTTGCTTTAATCGGAGATTCTGGTGAATAAATTCGATCTTAGAGCTATCATTTTAAATTTTTAAGTAAACAAAGTCAAGTTGAAATTTTATTAATTCTGACAAAGAGCATGCATGAGACTCTTTCTCATACTTTGTCAGAATTATTAAAACAGCAAATAAATATACGAGTATGAACAGAATCTGTTCATAATATTGATTTGCTGTTTTAATTTCATATCTATGAAAAGATATAACAGTTTGAAAACACGTGACATATCCTCTCATCAACAAGATCTTCAAACCTATAAAAATTATAGCTAAGAACAATCTCGGTCACGTCAGCTTTCGAACAAAAAGTTGCAACAGAATCGTTGCCTCAGACCAGAGAATACGCTCTATAAACATAAAACACTCGTATTGAAAATATACGTTAGGGGTCGAAAATTATGTTTTCATTACTCATAAACATAACAAATTTGTTCATCCTTGCATTAAGTATGAAATATGAAAAAAAAAATACTGGTAGAATGCCTACTACGTTTATAGCCATTCCACCAGTTAGTATTTTTTTTTAAATCTGAAACGCAACTATGCCATGCCGTCGTTAGCTGCTGTTTAGTCAATTTATTAGTAGTCTAATTAAAAAAAAAAGCGAGACAGCTAAATTTCGTGTGTGAAATTAAATTTTCATCTATTTTTTTGGTAATTTCCTTATATTCGTAATAAAAAGCAGAGTATGTACGTACATACCTCGGAAGAAAGGCCCTTCGATGCACTCGAACTATTATCGCACTCGCTGACGCTCGCGCGATAAACCATCTCGTGCATCGAAATCTTTGCCTTTCTTCCTCGTGTAGTAATCTACTATTTTCTCCAATAACAACGATTCTTTAAGATTTAAAAACAAATTAGCGAAAGGAAAGACAAGAATAATATTTCTACCTATACCTAGCAGAAAAAATTATCAGGCCACACTCAACAGGATATTTTACAATCTAATAAAACTTTTTCTTTGCCTCCTGGCAGACTCTGGATCAGACCCTTCTGATCCATGGTCTTGTCATTTCCTATTTTATAGCTTTTTTAAGGTAAGGCCTTTATTAAGCAGATTTTCATGCATTTCATTAAGCTGGATTTCTCAAGAAAAAGAACGCATCGACAACCACAGGACTACAACTGAGAAGTGCAAGTTTATGAAGAAGGGCAAAGAACCTGTTAAAAAGGTTAGATATATAAATAAAAAATTAAAATAATGCTGGACATTCCCGTCTGAATTCATCAAAATATAAACAAGGCAAAATGACTTTTTTTTACTTCAACTTTGCAAGAAGTGAGCTATTTCCTGCAGACTTGAGGACCACATCTGTACATTCGAAGGTCCTCAATAGACCCTTAATTTTATTGGGACTACCTCGCGATTAGTTGAACTATTCACTTTTAAACAAAACAATAATTTGAACTCAACAATAGACGGATTAAGCGGTAAACATATTACACAATAAAAATATGAACAGCATTTTGAAGCTCTTTCCTTTTTAAAGTCGGTTGTGGTTGTAATCGTCTAAGTTGAAGACAACCAAGCACAAAATAATATATAAAAAACAGCAACACATCAGAAGAGTAGGCAATATGCAGGCAAGTCTTCAACTAGAGCCTGTACAATTATTTTTAATTAAAAAGTAATGAAAATAGGACCACAAATTGAATACCCAAGGTGCAGCTCATATTCTTTTTGGGCATTTTTAAATCTTTGAAAGTGTCTAAAACCTAATACTCAAATGCTAATCAAATATTGTAGGTTATTTCTTGTCATTAAAGGAAGTTATTTTTTGAAATAGTAAAATAGTTTCGACTCATTCCAGGATAATTTATTAAGTGACATCATGTTTTTCACATAAACTAATAATTTTTCATAAGAAATGTACCTAAATATTAATGGGAATTATTGCTAGATTTGATGTAGTAAGTTACTGTATGCTACTACTCAAATAAAACCACTGCATGATTTAATTGGGATCACAGAGATCATGTGTAAGCTTATTTTAGCATATAAGGTGAGTGCTTTTTAAGGTAAGTAATCTATAATGATACAAGAATTTATAATATAGGTATGCTGTATTTCAATATTTACTTACATCCAACTAAACAAATATTATAAAGACATAATGTTGGTTTGCTTGTTTGACAGAGGTAATCTCTGAAACGACTTAGCTGATTTCTAAAAACATTTTATCAATGTGTAGAATGGACTGGTGGGATGGTTGGATGTCATATTTTATCCAGGTAGTTTCATTAGTACACCTGTGCAAAGCTGGGACATGATGCTATAGAATTATAAATACTACACAACACCATCCTGTGGCAATATCAGAGGAACATAGAACTAAATATAAATCCACTCACCTGTGATCCAAAACTAGTGTTTGGTTTGGACTTCAACACATCACTCTCAGATGCCATCCTGTTGAACATTTGTTTCCGCTCCTTTACTGAGATGGTTTGCTCGCTATCAACCAGCATAGTCTCACTTTGTGATGTAGAAAGAGGGGATGATGTTGTCTCATGCAGCTCAGACAAATCTTGATGTGGGATTGAAGATCTAGGAGTGCCGGGAATGCTTGACCTCTTTTCTGAAGATCGTCTTCTAGGGTGAACTTTTGGTGGTACGTCATCGCTTTGAACTGATAACAAGCTTTCCTTGGACACACTCAGAGATGTATCATAACCAGCTGGGGTTTGTGGTGTCTGTGGGATCTTCTCTTGTATAAGATTGTTCAAAATGCTTAAATCTTGGTTCAGTTGTAATGGTAATGGCGGTCTAGGTGGTGGCACTGACTGAGAGGAGTCAGAGTCCGGAGCACTCTTAGCAACGTCGGTGCTTGGATGTTCTGTGTTGTTTACTTGCACTTCATCACGCTCTATACTGTTAGAAGTTATGTACTTCTTCTTTAGAATCAACCATTTCTCATTGTTTTGGTTTTTTATTATAGCCAATGTATTGACGTGTTTCTTAAAAGTACTTCTAGCTTCATCTAGAGAGAGAACGTTATCAGAGATTTTGAACAAAGCAAATAGTTTTTGAGGAAGATAATAATCTTTAAACGAATACTCACCCCTCCTATCAGGATTCGTAAGAAAAACTTTGAAATGTTTCACTAACTCGTGGTTTGTAACTTTCCCATTGTGCTCGAGCATGAACTTGAGTATTTCATCATAACTTAATTCAGTCGGAGGTGGCATTTTGTAAATAATACACAAAATAAAAGTTTTGAAAAGTTATAAAAGTTTGTTAAACCGAGTACTAGCGACAAAACTAAAATTCTAAAAACTCAGACAGAATTTGACAGAATGAAATGAAGTGTCGAAACGAAAATGTCAAGTTACAAGAACGTTCCATTTCATTGAAAGAGCAAGGAGTTCATCCACATCGCGCCAGTTACGTTTCGTTCCACGAGCTTTATACATTTTAGCATGCAGGGAGATTTAGTAGTTTGTTGTGGCGCCAAATTCAAAAATGAAAATCTACTCTTTTTAACGACTCTAATAAAATAAGGAATTTAATTTCCTTTTTGATTTTTAACTGACTTTATAAAAAGGATGTGTTCTATGTTTTAATTTATGTAAGTACTTACTTGTTTACTTAATTGACACTTTTTTTTCATGTATATTGAGTACCTTTGGCACAGACAACTATATTGCTTACTCCGTCGTGAACCGATGAAAACGATTTTTTCGTTTGAAAGAATAGTTTACAGAGTCCCGAGATGATGTCAAAATTGAAAGTGACACTTTCATTAATTGACAGTTACATATTTACTTTTCACCCCCGGATACAATGAGGAAGATGACTTAAATACCTCGAAAGTGCAGGAAATTGCTGTGACTCTCTAGAAAAAAATACACACCTAGGCACAGTGAAACATAAAACCTCCTTTTTTTGGAGTCGGTTAAAAACAGAAACGGACCTAGTATTGATCCTTGTGGTACACCCATTGTTATGTACTGACGGGTACCCCGGGGGACATTTCTATCTACACTAATATTATAAAGAGGTAAAATTTGTTTGTTTGTTTGACGGAGGTAATCTCCGAAACTACAGGACCGATTTCAAAAATTCTTTCACGGGTGTGTAGAATGTACTGTCCGGGAGGTTATAGGCTATATTTTATCCCGGTAGCTCCATTAGACCCTGTTCACACGGCATTGTTCTGCACGTTTTTTCACGTATTCGTTTTTTAACGTACAATCACCCAGGTCTTCACACGGTAAATTATCATTCGTGTAAAAAACGAATAGCCGCAGAAAAGTGAAGGAAACAAACCTATACCGTGCCACTGCGAACCGAATACGTCAAAGTTCATTCGATTTTTTGACGTATACGTTTAAACGTATAAGCGGTACACGTTTTTTTGCAGTACAATCGTCGTGTGAATGGATATTTGTACGTTGTATGGCCACTATATATACGTTAAAAAACGAATACGTGAAAAAACGTGCAGGACAATGCCGTGTGAACAGGGTCTTAGTACGCCCGTGCGAAGCCGGGACGTGCGACTAGTACCTTAAAAGTCAACTTTCTGTAATCTGCCACTCTAAAGTTAATAAATAAATAATAAATATCCTTGGGCATTCTACAGCGTCATCTAATCCCAAGTTATGTAAGTAACCTAATGCTTGTTGTTTGCAAAACTGTTTTTTTTTTATAAATACTTAGACGTACCAAACATAGAAAACACCCAGAAACGAAAAAAATATTGGCAGACCATACAAACATTTGTCCCGCAGTTGGAACCGAACCAGCAACCTTTTAGGAGGGCTGCCAATGCCCACAGAGGTCGTCACCTGCTGCTCGATTCTTGACGACATTCAAAACATGACGTGCTAAGATACTGCACGTTATCTAACTTTTGTTTTACATCCATAGAATTTTTCAAAATAACCATGCAGTGACGTGCTGCGTTAAGACATGGTTATTTGGAAAATAAGGCGGCTGTTGTGCAAACCAGCCGATTTATTTTCCAATATAAATGTAAAAAAGCTGCTTATTTTTGACCTTACCTATCCTAAGCCGAGAGACCTAAAAGTGGCGTGTTTCGTTTCTATAATAACATGAATAAATTAACCAATTAACATCCTGGAATGTCCAAGGATATTGATTTATAGATTTTTTTAATCATAGAACCATAATCTTACTTTAAGTTTAAGCTCTAAGTAGGTTAGGTACCCTGCCTACCTATCATTTATAAATTATATTTCACGTTGTCGGACACTGTTGTTGTCCTACCTATAGGTTGACCTACCTACAACAATGAAGAACTTCCAATTTAATGGGTAGGTAGGTAAGTATACCCCACTAGTTGCGGACTTCCCGCGTCTAACAAGAATTAGACATTTAACTTTTAATTGGCCGCTTGTACGGTCTTCAGCAACTTTGCTCGCCGTAAGTGTTTAACTATGTTATAGGTACGTGTATCCTACCTACCCACTTTGTGCTTTTAATAGCGTCCGGAATTATAAAATAGGATTTGAAATTCAGAACTAACTTTGGAAACTATTTACGATTTTAGCGATAAAGGTACCTACACACACAACTCACAAAAAAGAGGTCACTGTGGCCACTGACCCCTTTCTGGCCATTTAGGACTTCAAACCTATAACTAAGGCATATACTATTTTTATTATTTGCTGTAAGCGGGTTTTAAAACATCTATTCATGTCTAAACTGCTGCCGATGCCGCTCTAAAAACAGAAATGTGTCAAATCAAACTTGACATAAAAAAAAATCCATTTTTGCATCTGGTCGTGCAGTGCGTAGTTTTTTAGGAAAAACATTAAAGCGAGCGCGGGACTAATAAGCGGTTATTTTCAAAATCTTTATTTACTCTTTTAATTGTTTTTGTTTAATTTACCTACAAAAATATATTATTATTTCGTTAGTTCTAAATAGAGTCATCATAGGGATAAGGGCAGGAGGATGATGATGAGTCCTAAACGGTTTTTTTTATGCTAAGGATACAAGAAGTGAGGTTTTGAGCAGTGAGAACATGGACAGAAACGGGGTAAGCCTGGCCAAAACTGGCACAAAACTTTTTTGACTGACATTTTTTCTTAATTTGTTTGTACATATTTATGAAACTAATTAATCTGTCAACAAAACACGCCTTTTATAAGCTTCGTTTATGCATTTTTAATAACTTTTCGCATAAATAATTCAATTTGCTAAATACACTTTAAAATATGAGAGCCTCAAAGTTAACAAAACCCTTAAAGTGGCCACAGCAGGGTCATCTGCCAATACTTACTTAATTTAAGTTATGTAAGTATATCTACCTATCGATTTAATTTTCTTAAATGTGTTTTATTTTGATGTAAAAAACAAATTGTGTTAGGTACCTACCTACCATGTGAAACATTGCTTGAAAAATGTAGGCATGTGGATGTGGACTAATAATGAGTACCTAGGTAGGTTACGTGAAAAAAGGTAACTGTCAGGTAGGTAGGTACCTCCTACTGGTAAGTAGGTAAGTACCTAATTGTCAAGCAGTTCTGAGAACTTTCTGGGCCTCTGCAGGGATGATGATGGTGAGGATCTGTGCTGGTAAGTGTGGAGGTCTGAAGAGATACGGCCATGTTGCGGCCACGGACGGCCGACGCGACGGCGGGAAATCGCGGCCGCCCATGGGAGGTGTTCGTCGCTTCTCCGTGGAATAGGGACAGGCTGATGCACACGAGTGCGGCAAGAACGAGAGAGCTGCGAGGCGGCGCGACGCAGAGGGCGTACGACCTCGCGGACCACCACGCACTCCTGTTCCGGTCGCGTCGACGGGCGGCCGGGAACCCGCGCCTTGCCACACTGACTTCGCACTCGTTGCTGTCACCGACTTTTCTCCTAGTGCGTTTTTTGAATGCGCGTCGGTAAGCGGGCACGTGATACGCCCGCGGCAAAAACAGCTGTTTTTTCTCTTTCGCTCGGGCATGGCTTGTGACAGCCGAGTGTCGTGTGCGATCTCGTCCATTTCCCGCCACTTACAGTAGCGAGCGGAAAAGTATCCTGAAGTTTTTGGCGCGAAATGAATGAAAGTTCGTCCTTGCAATCTCTTAGAGTGGATATTTGTGAAAGATGTTGAAATGACTGGTTGGTTCAGTTAGTGAGCTGTGGCTTCAAATTATAAACAACTATCAGGATAGTTACCTATCTAATATGGATGACTGGGAGCGGCACGTTACACCTCTTCTTCAAGATATGGGTTGTACAAGCGAGGACGCCCAAGATGATTTTTTTAGCCAGCAAGATGTAAGTGAATATACTTAAGTACTTATCTCTATGTATTAGGTAAATAAATCGGCCTTAAAAGTATTTTGATAAAAGAAGGCAAAAGGTTTATACTTAATAAAATTGGAAAGTATCTTTATACTTAGTAAGTGCCTTTGTTACTCAGTGCTCAGAGTCAGAAGACCTAAGAAGAGCAGGTAAGTACCAAATCTGGACAATTGAACATGTGAAACTTTATAATTCTCTTTTAGGTTCCTACTAGGACACGATGGTGCCTTCGTTTTCAGAAATCTGAAATCTGAAACATTTATTCCTATAGAGAACTAGCAGTTGCTTATATGGCAACTGCTCAAAGAATCGCTGAGTAGACCTACCAGAGAATGTTGAGTTGAGTGCGGAATGGATAAATGTTATGTCCTATAAATTATTGCCCTATGTCCCCTACTATTACCCTACCAAAAAAATTATCGATGGAAAAATGCTTCTAGTCTTAGTTCTAGTCTTTTAGTCTTTTTTTCTCTTCGCTGGCAATCCAGCGAATTTAGTTTCTTTATGAGTATAAGGTTAGGTAAGACAGTCATTTTCCGAACCCTAATGACAATTCTTTGAAAGTACGGATATCAGGCAGTGTGCACAGCGAAAAACTAAATTTCGGCATCAAATAGCAGGTCAGCTTAAGTTAGTGCAAACTGAATTCGAAAGATTAGCCAACATAAGCTGACCTGCGATGATTGTCACGATGCATCGTTTTCGATTTGTAGAGTAGAGGGGAAGAAAAAAGAACCAAAGTATTACCCAACATTTACTTTTATTATATCAGTCATCTGGTTAAGCTAGCTTGCTTGGTATTCGATCTCTGCTGTGTGAAATGTCCAAGATACTTTTTTAGATTACCTGCTTAGAATGTAAGCAATGAAATGGTATATAATATATCCTAGCTTTGGCATTCTTTAAAGTTCTGCTAAAATATTTCACAAAGGTGAAACCACAACTAAATATATTTCTGAGAACTCTAGAAGATATAGAAGTAATTCTATAACACTTCTAAAAACTGTTATTTTAATCTCTACAAACAGTCAATCGCGCAAAGTATAAACAGTCGCTTACCCACATATCTGAGCTTACGTTTCTTTGCAGCTTTTTAATTTTTCTTTCCGTAAGAACCTACTACGAAATGGTAAAGAACCTCAAAAAAAAAACGGAATATCGGTAGAGTCGTTCTCAAGTTAGGGTGGGAAATATTGATACTTGTTAATTGCACGTGAAATGTACTACAATGTACAGATGTTTTTCAATATCCGAGTTTCGATAGTTCATAATATGCATCAAGATCGTTCTAATTCTTAACGCATTCTCTGCCACCACCCACCCGCAACTTTCTGCGTCTTAGGTGGCGCTTCACCCTCAGCGCAACGGAGTTTGTCAATTCACTTGTAATTTAGAATTATAATGTTATGAAGACACAAATATTCCCAATTAGAATTAACATATTTTGTTCCAACCCACATTGAAATGAACGAGATTACTTTAAAAGAAACTGGCAAAGAATCGAGATAAATAAATAAGTATCTAGTCTGTACCTAGATGTCGTGGTTCGATCGTATAATTGGTTACATGATTATTGGGAAATGCCATGAAATGTTATTAGTAAGTATTGTTTATATTATCGTTTAATTTTAGACAAATCATCCGTTTCAAGAAATAATGGCATATTTAAAAAAAACGACAATTTGTAAAATGGCTGGACACATCTTGACATGATTATCAGGCCACGACATAAGACAAACACAGCAAAGGTTAAATATACTATCCTCACATCTAGTAGTGGGGTGGGCGTTGAATTCTCGCGAACCGAATAATTTTTATGCAGTAGTAGAGAATAGATCTTCAATTGCTATATCTGAATCAGAATTTAGGTATACTATAAAAGCTTTCGAACAATTTAGGACTGTAAAAGTTTTGTTTTTCGATGGATTCAAGTTATCATGAAGTGTATGTACAATTTAAATTAAGAATCTGGTTTTTTAAAGTGGCCTTCGCTTGTTTAGGGACATTCTCGATAGATCATTGAAGTTAGATAGGTTCGGAGCCATTTATTTGATTCGCAAGTACTATTAGCTGCTAGGATCCCGTGTTTTGAGGGCACGTTCAAACGATATAGCCCGAATGCTCAAACGCTAATTTAATATTTATAACCGTTTTATCGTATAACACATTAATGACGTGATTATTTGTCAGATTTATATAGACAAGCGTCAAATTATGCCACAGATAATAAATAGCACTTTTAGCACCACTTATATAGGTACCTACTTTATTTAGCGTTTCAGTATTTGGGCGTATGAGTCCTTCTTTGAGGTTTAAGTCTCTAAAACCCAAAAACTCCGGCACTATTAGCTACCTACTACAACAGCCCATACGAACGTATGTATCTGCACATTCAAAATGAGTTCTAGTAGGTGCCATGTGGCTAGTTGCCCAGGCGCTGCACTTCTAACGGTCGTCGGCCCGGTAAAGCTTAGTTGGCGAAGAGCGAACTCACCGCAACATCTCTGTTTCGTCTCTACAAACCTAGATATAGGATCATTGGTAGACCCGCATTTATAAACGAAGCACCAAAATACAGGTGATGCCTACGATACAAATAAATTAAACTGCTATATTATTTTTTAGTTTTAACTTGCTGTAGAAAATTTATCTTTTAAGAAAGTGAAGTAGGTTTTAGAAAACAATTAAAAATAATTATTTATAACTATATTAACGATACAGGATTATTGCCTGTTGTATAAAATTAGATTGAAGCAATATTTTTACTTGCATGGTTATGCTTAGACCATTAAAATTATGATGACAGTCAATTTAATTGTATGTAATAAGCAAGAAAGTTGCATAGTGTAAACAGTAAATGGGACTTATTGCATTAGTTGCATGAACTAGTGTCTAATTCGTTCATGCTCGTTTATGATTGGTTGGTATGCAATGACAAACCCGAAATTCATGGTTTACCGACCAACAAGCAGACAGAATAAAGAAGAAAATTTTCAAAAACCTTAAAATGCTAATAAACTACCCTCACTTTACACACTGTAAGAACATCTAAAATAGAAATAAAGCGATGTTAACAAAGTAAAATGGCTTCTGTAAAACCAAGACAAACCTGTTATTTTCAAAGCTCAAAATTACACGTTA
This sequence comes from Xanthorhoe spadicearia, assembly GCA_947086425.1. Taxonomy (NCBI): domain Eukaryota; kingdom Metazoa; phylum Arthropoda; class Insecta; order Lepidoptera; family Geometridae; genus Xanthorhoe; species Xanthorhoe spadicearia. The sequence goes on along the minus strand of OX352194.1, from coordinate 5,734,606 downwards.
CGTTTGATAATAAGCTATGTTCGTGGGGTGGCCTTATCTTCTGGTAATCAACCAATGTACGCTTAGTTGACACACGCTGTAGTGAAATGGTTCTGCACTGTGATTTGAAAATATAATGGTAAGGTTGAGTCTGTGGCCTGTATTCAGAGTCAGAGACTGCATTCAGACTTGGGTCTTCGCTCAAGTATGATTTTTGATATTTCTATGATAACTGAGTGATGAATCACCGTTTGTTGAGTATGGACTCTGAATGAGCCTTGTTCTTAGTAGTAAGTATTGGATAAACTGTATTATTAAAAAAAATGTCCTAATACATCAGGCAGTCTTAAGTATTTTAAGATTTAGGCAGAGATTTCATAGATCTCTTGATGGTGTTTATGAGGTTTAGAGAAGTTAACAGCATACTTATTATAGTTTTGAGTGTTACGTTCCATTGAATTTTTTTTATGATGTGCTTCATTTTTGGCCTATCTATCTACAGATTCTACAGCTATATACATACTTGGCAGATTTGAAAGGACAAAGCTATTTCGTTTCGTTACACTCACTGTTAAGTAATCTAATATGTGCACGTGCATTTAACATACACGATTAGAGATTGCATCATACACACTCGTTTTAGATAAGTATTAGTAGTTCTCAACAATAGACCTCTAAAACCTTGTAACAATTACAATTGACGCCCAAAGCCTTATTTTAGAAAACTCTACACAATATTTATGATGTTTTCACGTTTATATCACACTCAATTAGTCTATGTCGCTGTAACTCCATTGTTAATTTTAAGATAAAAAAATATAGTTAAGAGTTAAAGTTGGTTTGTTTGCTAGTTAGTTTGTTTTAGGGTCTCCAAAACTACTAATCCAATTGCAAAAATTCTTTCACCGAGGTATATAATGGACTTTCCCAATGAACATAGGCTATATATTTTATCCCGCTAATATCCCAGGTTTCATTAGTACACCCGTGCAAAGCCGGGACTAGCTGTTGCTATTCTATATATTACATAGTAGAAATTCACTTTCTTTTCACGACCGATCTAGTTTAACTTTTAGAATAATATATATTTTATTTATATTATTCAGATATATATAATATTTAATAATTATGATCGATAATGTTGCTTTCACATTGATTTCTGTAGACTTCATTTACTGTGTAAGTGTAAAAAAGCTTACATGCTCTATTATTTTTTCTGTGCTTCAAAGAAATCAGTGCCGTAGTAGCTGCTCTACCATCCTTATTGCACGCAATTAGGAGTCAGACTAGATACCTTAGTACAGCCAGCATCTAGTGTTCGCGCCACAAACACAAACCATTTCAAAAAAGCTTTCGACAGTCAAAACTTACACAAACCACTTTATCGCGGACAGCTAAGTGCTATTACTAGTTTTTCCCATTATGTTTAATGCATTAGACTATTTTACAGCCTGACCGTGAGAAGGTGCATCGGCGTGGCACTCAGGTGGCCTAAGGAAGTACTTCCTTGGACACGTGTGCCAGTGTGCCGTCATTTGCTAACCGTTCGTCTACCCGCATTATTTTAAAAACCGGTAATATTAATGAAATTCTATACTAAAGGGCAGCTGCGTGCGGTCGGGCTACAAGGAGCCCGAATTAATTTCATAACGCGTTTTACTCACGTAGAATCGCAAACGTCTTACTTATGAACTGATCTGTCTCGCCATAATCTACACCTAACTACGTGGCAGTCATGCGGGGAACGAAAGGTCACTCTATAAATAGTTGTACGGCTCCTGTTATTATAGTAAATTACTAATCATCAAAATTTGTTTGACGAGAAGCATTTTACTTAAAAAATCCTTAATCATAAGATCGTAAAGGTGATACCAAAGTTTACGTGAAGTCAATAACAAATTATTCAATAAATAAAAATAAAATAATTAGGCATTACAACATTTGTTAACAAACACTATTTATAAACAGTGTTCCAGAACGTTCACGAAACCGCTTTAAAAGTGATGAAAATTGTATGTTATACATGTTGCCATGCTTATAGGTACAAAAAAGAATAATACAAATAACTAATAAATACCCACCTTATTAAGTACGTGAATAAGCATTTTATAAGTACGGTAACATGTTTAATATACCTACTTCAATGTTTCATTAGGTACTATTGTTTATAAGCTGTTTAAATGTGTTTCATGAACGTTGTGAAACACTGTTCATAAACAGAGTTTATTTACAAATATTGCCTAATAATATTATAATGTTGATACTATTTTGATTTTATAGAACATTATACTTACTCGTATTTTAACAATAATAATGACAAGAGTAATGTAGCTGCTCAGCAATGCAATTAAATTAAAATGCAATTATTGATATTATAATAGCCTTCAACAGGTAATTTATAACATTCGGTATCGAAATGAGATCGTCATGTGCGACAAACGAGTACAAATTGTAAAAGTGAATTTATTTGTGTCCAGTATTATAAAGAACAAGTTGCCGACTTTGTCGAGTAGGAAATTAGCATTCGAGTGCGCGACGCGACGCTCCGTCGATACAAATGTGAGCCCTCATTAAACGCTGACAGTGGACGTTATCTCCTTATCAACATATAACCTTTTCGTGGTGAGCGTTATTATAACATTTAATATAATAACATAAATAATAATAAGGCAGCAAACGCTGGTGTATAATAATTACAATATTAAAAGTATAAATAATTCAATGGGCTATCGGCGATGGAAGCACGCGACGGACTTCCGGACCGTCTTAATTAATGCGTGCCTCTTTCTCGGCGCTTCACGAGCTACGAATTATTTAATTATCACTTATCTTACTTTGTATCGATTCAATTGGCTAATGACAAAAACACATAAAACAAACAAATAGTACAAATAATAAATAAAATAATAATAAATATCCTTGGACATTCCACACAGCGTCATCTAGTCCCAAGTTAAGCAACTTAATGCTTGTGTTATGGTAACCAGATGACTGATATAATACTTAGATACATTTTTTTGTAAATACATACATATTATAGATATGTGGATAATCATTCAAGGAGGTAAATAGGACGTATTAGATCAAGATGTCGTGTTTCAGAATAATCTCCAGCTTATGATACGTTTATAACTGACTTCAAGCAAGGAGGTTTTATGTTCCACTGTAGATTTTTTTATGTTTGTCCACTAATTATTCCGTCAACAGTGAACCCATTTTAATTTTTGTATCTGTTAATTTTGCCATTTTAATTCCTTCATTGAATTGATTGATTTAGCTTGTTTAAAATATTTCGTCCTATGCAAATACTTTGACCGCAGGTATCTGAAATAAAACACTTAACTTGTTTACACTTGAAAGGATAAAATAAAACAGTTGTTTTCTAAACTTGACAAGAGCATTTTGTGGGCGCAAGGAGTCGCCTTCACACCGCAGCTGCCATTGTTATCGACCATCTCATTTTGCGGTCGGTTGATAAAACTTGCGGATGCAAAAATATCCAGTTTCACGTTTAATGTACCGTGTCTTAAAGTATTTATTTGGCAAAGCAACGTTTACAACTCATAAGTTTACGAAAATCTGATCTCACAGGACAAGCATTTCACATTCTGTAAAATTCTTCCCTGCTAGTGCACCTAGATCGATCTAGTTACACTTTATATTTATTAGCTGTCAATACTAGCAGTGGTTTGGTCAGTTGAGCTACCCATTTATCGTTTGCAAAGATCCTTATGTGCAAAACTGGGTCCATTTTGTTAACTTCTTTGTGACGATGATACTAATAAATTTGTGGCTATAGCTTACGCTCTCAGTATTTAACCACGGTTATGGTCTCTTCAGTGGTGGTATCTACAGATATCCCTCAAAGAGCAGGCATAAATAATTAACTGTCAATAGGTGACAGATAGACGAATTCACACCTTGGGTTTAGATTTTTATGAATATTCACTATAGTAAATAAGTCTTTGCATTCTACAATTGGGAGTCCAAAATTTAACATATCACAGTGGAAGGTGTGTTATGCGTGCCGAAGTTGACTACAAATCTATTATCCGTCAGTCAACATATATCGAAAGGAAACAGAGTTTCATTTAACAATGATGTTTGTAAGATTTTCAACAAAGCAGGAGTACTGGTGGCTACAGCGAATCTGTTGAATGGGGTGTTTTATCTAAACACGCCTAAACATGGTTCATTAGCTGCAGCGATGATACCTATGGTTATCATATACCCTTCTAGGTCTTGGTCACTGATTTCGATAAAATTACGTATGGATATAGAGATTAAATTTAAATCATTCCATGGAAGGGCATAGTCAAAATTAACGCTTAATGCTGCGGGGGCAGCTAGTAATGAGGATAATCTTACCACTGTACGCAAATCCACTGTTAGAACATTGAAACTGGAAGTAAGACATGACAAACTAGCAGGGCTATTACCTTACTTATAACGGAACGTCATTTGTCAGGAATACAAATTACGTAAAATGTCATAGGAAATTTTACAGTTCTTTAGCCGTGATGTGATGGCGATTTTCGTAATCGCAACAAGCCCGCTGAAGCTGAAGCGTTGGCAATAATTAGGAGTAGCGAGACAGCCTAGTGCGAACGCAAGAGTATTTTATGATAAACATGAAAGCTCCCCTTTTATTGCGAAAGCTAAGGTTATTAGCCCAGTAAGTGTTCTTTGACACCTGTAAGTTGTTTTTACAAGGGTTATTGGACGTGTCCGTAATGACCCGCTTACTTGTACGTATCTACGTGTGTTTATGATATTATAAAAAAAGTCTTTTTCTCATAAAAAGCAGGATATATAAGTTATGTTTTACAAGGGTTTGAGTACAGCTTATTTGAAATGATATGCGTTCGACACCATGCTCGCCAATGTGCATATTTTTTTTGTGCATACATTTCACTCTTTGTTGTTGAAAAGAGTTACGTAATTATCGATGTAAAAGTATTCTATTTTCTTCATTCATTACTCGAGTAACAGGATACCTACTTAATTGAAATTGAATTAAGTATTATCACAGTTAAAATCTCAGATCTTATTAGGCATTCTACATTATTTGAAAATGTCTGAGTGGGTCGTCAGGGGTACTTATGTTCAAACGTAAAGATACATTTGATTAAATAATCTTGATCAAAGCCCACATTTTAGATAAATAAAATAACTAACCAAGAGCGTTCCACGCTCAATGTAGGGTTCCGAAGTGGCCCAATATGTGAAGATCTAGACTAGACTCTGATTTTAGAAACCCCCTTATATTTTTAAAAGACCTATCCAACGATACCCCACACTATGGAGAAAAAGCAAAAAAAAAATCACGCTCTCTTCATATGTAGGGGAGGTAGGTACCCTGAAAAAAATAACTTATTTTACTATTTTATTTTATACGTTGTCGGCATCGTAAATATGTACCTATATTCCTGCCAAATTGTAGTTTTCTAGTATCAATAGTCTCTGAGTAGGTAAAGCTGCGGACGGATGGTCGGACATACCGAAACTATAAGGGTTCTTTGTTTACTTCGGAACCCTAAAAACCATTTTTCTGACATAATTATCAAAAATAAATTTGAAATTCCTAGACACACAACTCACCGGGCTAAATGTTTAAAATCTGGGAGTGCTGGGACTAATCAATTCGAAGACGTACTTAACTTAATTACATAATATTGGTTCACATTACTAACCATTATGGTTATGAATATTGTTAGTAAACAATTTATGTAAACGGTATTCGTGATTCGTGGATTTACAAATTTCCCGATGAAACCATCGGATTCAGGGATCTGGCAACAAGAAAGATTGATAGACTTTCACTATAGGTAATGCCAATTTGTCACTAGTAAAATAATTATCTTTAACAGAATTTATTTATAATGTCAGTTTGAAAATACATAACATCATTATTCCCTAAAATGCTATTAATTGAATAATATTATGATTCGAGCATGCGTGCTATATGCATGCTCTATAACAACAAAAGAGAACTGTTATGAAAAATATGAGCTTAAGAGGCTAATAAATAATTGAGGCTTTAGACAACAAGTTCATATTTATGAACTTATTATTGGTGTGATAGTTGGAATCAGATAACGTCCAATTAAAACAATTCCATCAAAACATTTTGTGTCAGGTCATTCCACCTGCCGCCCGACATAATAATTTATTCATAAGGAGTCGTCAGCCGCTCGGTTTGGTCAGTTTATATTTTATCATCCTTGCTAATACGACTACGAAATTATACTACTTGACATAGGTTATCCCGATAAAACGTTCGCGGAAGCAGGAAGGTACAGGTTCGGTTTATCCTTTCTAATCGAGAGCTTTTATCCCTTAAAGTTTACTTATTTATATTAGGTAATTTAATTCAAAATATCCAATATCTTCGAGTTTATTGATACTATTCAATAATTAAACTCTTCATTTTCTCGGTTAGTGTTCCGCATGATCAGATTGAACTACATAGTTACTTGTATCGTTTTGGAGTTCGATCAAGTTATAAAATTAAAAAGGTAAGGTAAGTACAATGTAAATGACCCTAAAATATAAAAAATATAGAAGTAAGTGTAAGTAGGTATAGGTACACCCACTAAATATCTATACTATATACTATATTACTATATATATTTATATATTATATTATAAAGAGGTAAAATTTGTTTGACGGAGGTAATCTCCGAAACTACTGGACCGATTTCAAAAATTCTTTCACGGGTGTGTAGAATGGACTGTCTGGGAGGTTATAAGCTATATTTTATCCCGGTAGCTCCATTAGTACACCCGTGCGAAGCCGGGACGTGCTACTAGTATTTTATATTTCTATACTCGGATTGCATAAGTAGGTAGGTATATTGCAGAGGATTCAATAGCGAATACGTTTGATTTTCATTAGTTTTATGTTCCTTTGTTAACACTTTTTGATGTTTTAAATATCGAAGGGACAACTTACGCGATTAGTTAAAACTACTTAAAAATTTTGTTCGCCACTCTTATCCATGGTGTATCTACATGTTATTTTCGAAGTAAAACAACTTTACTGCTGGCGGTCGCAAGCATGCATGCATTTGCCTCATTACGAATGTTTCGAACGTTACTACGGAACACGCAATAATACTTACAACAAATTACTCGCGAAAAATAACAAAGAATGTGTTTTACTGAACGACAGATAAACTGCATGCGATCAGGTTAGCAATAGCAATAACAATTATTTGGTGTAAAATTACCTAAGGTTTATTATCATGAACCCGGTCAGTTAACTACTAATAGACACTGCCCATTGTATTGATGCAAAGTTTATAAGGTAATGAAAACTTTACCATCCAAGATTAAATTACTTTACTAGTCTGGTCAAATAAAGAAAGTAATGTCTACAGCTGCGGCTATGTAAAGATAAAAATGTAATTGAAGTTTTTATTACGATTTAAATAGGCCTTAGAGAATTATTCTCTAAGAAATAGGCCTTTTCAAATAGAACTGAATCGCCTTTTTGTGTAGAAATCAGTAACGGGGACGTGGTAGATCGAATAAAGTATTTATTTACTCATATCTTAAAAACTTATGAGTTTCTTTTAGACTTCTAATAAACTTCTTAAAAACTTTTGTAAACACGGTAACAGATAATATGTTAACCGAGGAAAAACCAAGGACGTGTCAACTTTTAAGTCGACACGTATTTTTTACACTGACTTGCAACTGTTTGCATTACTTATTTACTATGTAAGTACTAATAAGTGTCGTTGCGTTTGAGGAAAAACCAACTAAGTCATGAAATCGTATTACCCTGGTTATTCCGTTTTGAAATTTCGCACATTAAATTTTTAGTTTTTTCATTACAATGATTTAGGCATCTTTTATTGTTTGGTGTTCATTACAGCATGGATAAATCTATAAAAAATGCGATAGCTACATTATAGTGAGCCCGAAATCGGATATTTCAATTATATTCTCAGGAGTTGACCAACTCCATTGCACAATACCATACTTCATTGTCAGATCTACTCGATTCGATGTTACAATATAGTCAGAATTTGACAATACCTTCCGTACCGATTTTTACTTAATGCTCCTATTTACTGAGGCGTTATGTTGAACAGTTTCTGATTCTCGTCATGATCATCTGGTTGTCATTGTTTACTCAAGGAAAAATACATAGGTATATCTTTGAGCTCAATTGAAAATCCTACTAATATTATAAATGTGAAAGTTTGTGACAATGTATGGATGTGTGTTTGTTATTCTTTCACGCAAAAACGGCTGGACCGATTTGGTTGAAATTTGGTATATGTAATGTAGTGTAGATAGGTGATACTTTTTATCCCGATATTTCCGCAAGAACGGGACTCATGCGGGTGAAACCGCGGGTTTAGTTTAGTTTTGTATATTTTACTTGTTGTACTGCAGTTACCTAATTAAAATGTATTACTGATCAGATATTTTATAAAACAATAGATTATAATATTCCATTAAATTACTTTATTTACAGAAACAAAACTAATACATAACTGTACAAAATACAAATAGAACCAGTTGAGCCATCTAAGGACCGTTGCAAACGGTCTATAGGTAGCTCAACTGATCCAAACCACTGCCAGACGGAAGCGTAAATATATATGTAAATATACCATTTAGGTAAATACCTTGATTTTAGTTTCACATTAAACTAAGTTGCTCGCAACAGTCGAAAGAGTGTAAAATTTTAATTAGAAACTTATAAACCTATTTTGGCAAAAATGGCTTTATAGTTATTTCCACTAACGCGGCGATGTAAAATTCGCTTTAATGCATTCCATTTGATTTTTATTCATTGAATAAACACGCAATGTCTACAAACAAACTTAATAACTCGCGTTAAAAGTTTAAATGTTTCCTTTTCACCATGATCGTTGCACCTGTCTTCGATGAGTCTACTACAAAAAATCTAAATACTTGCACAAAGGGGGTTAACAAGGTCAATTTATTGTTTGGAGGTGTCGATGACGAAGGCTTTGGGCCGAGAGGTGGTCACATACGTGCCTGTCAAGATAAGCATCTTGCCTGGCCGATAACCTGGTAACGAGCCCAACGTCCGCAGTACACTCGTGCACAACTCGATTATTCTCAAATTAAATACAATGAGTCATTTTTAAACAATCATGGTTTTGAACATAAACACTTATAACGGGTTACTAATTTACCATTAGCCGTTTATTTATGAGTTTCCGATATTTCATTGTCATAAATCGTATGGAATCGTATGGAGCTAGTGACCACACAATATTTTTATTTATCATAACTAGTTATGTACCTACTCGTAAACTACTAAGTACTTACGCCTAAAAATATTTTTATAAAAATGATTGTTATCAAAAGTATTACATAGCCAACTAACTTTACACAATACAATTAACACCAGTTGAGCGACATAGGGATCGTAAACGATCTACTAGGATCTATAGTTAGGATGCTGAACTGATCGACGCGACGGAAACATGCCCAAGACACTGGCAGTATTACCGCGCTGAGAGATAAAAATCCATTTAGTCAAATTAAGTGAATCTCGGACCACAAACGATTTGTGAGCCAGAAAACGCAGCTCTGCAAGTCTTAATGGCTCATATTAAAACACAAGTTACTAAGTAACGTGAATTATAAATACTAAGTCAAGTGAAGAGTCAAACTAAGCCAAGTCAAAGTCGCTAATCTAAAATAGCCTAAAGATCTGCAAAAAATCCGTTTCTGAGAATACGACGACATTCTTGAATTTCAAATTCATTCAAAAAATGCTGTAATGTAAATCTAACATGCCCGAGTTTAAAACTAATTTTCGCGGCACTTTACATAAAGTACACATTTTTTTGTAACATTTGAAAATAACTAAAGATGTAAAACTTGTGTTATCGTTTGTATTCCCACTTACGGTTGATTGTAAACAGCTTTTAAAACTCCGTTGTCTTTTCTTTATCTTTGTACCAGGTAGATACTAATTATATGTTATTAATAAATACAATGTTATTACTTAGTAAGTGTACAGTGCTCCTTTATAACGTTCGATAGGGCAGTGTTAAAACAATGCTATAAAATTATACTTAACAAGAATATCATTTGTGTAGAAAATTTTCGACACAAACGGATATTTAAGTTTTCATTGTGGTGATTGTGGAACTCTTGAGAATAACTTATTCCATTATTCATGAATTCTAATTACGAAACGTATACAACAAGCTCTCGACTGTAATTACAATTAACTTACCTATTATTATCTGCATTGAAAAACTTGTTTCATTGTTATTAAGATGTGGTCTGATATGGTTTCATTTAAAGATCGTTACTTGGTGAAAACATTTATTTGTACAGTGTATTATAGAGTTCTGTTAGTATAGAGTTTCGTTAGTAGTAGTAGCTTGTTTTTGTAGGTAGATGTTCTGTGAAATTTTAAATTATTTTTGTATTTGAACGAACTCACTCTATAAACTCGTTAATTTATCCCCTATTTTAGATTTATATACTGGCAATGTTTTTTTTAATTAATCCTCCGGATAATCTTTATCTGAAGAGAGAGGACCTCGCGGAATGTTCGCATCTCACACTGAATATGTGTACTATTTATTTAGTACAGAAAAAACACTCACCAATCAAGGACCGTGGCAGTGGCAGCGAATAAGTTATAATTTTATGATCTTATTCATAAAGATTTTAAATTTAATATTGTATTTTTTTATTATTTGCATTTAATATTGGTTTACTGGTTCAATATTCATAAAGGAGCTTTAATTTACGATCGGCCAAAAATATGGCTATTTACACCCTACGGTAGAGTTTCATTTAAACGTCATGATCACACAAAATCGATTTCCACTTGCCTTATTATGGAGTGACATTTTCTCTCTTTACTATACGAGTGTTTACGTTATTCTATTGGTCAAGTTTGTATTTTCGTAATGACAACCTTAGAAAATTGATCACACAGAAACCTTTTTCAAGAGTGGTAGGTGACTCTTTAAAATTTTCTAATTCAAGACTGCGATTGTTCATTGTATTGGTTAATAAATTTATACGAGAAATAGGCTGGAATGTGTGACTCTTTAACAATATAGAGCATAGAAGTCTTAATGTACCTAATAAATAAATGAGCTATGGAGTAAGTACTTCCGCGGTCTTTGAAACGATCATCAGCAAGGTAATCAATATCGCCACAAATACAATTACCTTTGGCTGAATTCAATGTAATCGTCTAATGAAGATCTAAGCTCTATAATTGAGTAAAATTAGTCTTGATAACATTATCATTATCATCTAGGATACTAGATTAATTATAACGGATATTTTTTGCTAGGCATTTATTTGTTTGCAGATTGTTAGGCAGATGTTTGGTTATAATTATGATTATCACTAATTAGCACTACCTATGTTAACATTCGCACTGAACTGTCTCAGACGTCAAAACTGGTGCTTTAGGCATTGAACAGATAACAACCTTTTAATGTATGTATTTTAGTTTATGGACGTTCATTCGTAACGAGCTATAAGAAAATCATTAAAATAATACACTCGAAATAATTAGTTACCGTTATTAATGTTATCGACAATACAGAAGCCAATCGAAGTAACGGAGGTATTCCTTTCCATTATAGTGCGCCTGAGGCTCGAAGCGGTCAAAGACAATCCTTAAATTGAGAACTGGTGCTCGCTCGGGGCAGTTTTATTTGAGAATATTTTCCTAACTAATTAAAAGCGTTGAAATAAGAAGATAAAAACTCGCTTCGTTATCGAAGGCATCGACCCGCTTTTGTGTTGTGGCCACCAGCGAGGCTCTGAGCTGCGGAGGCAGCGTCTGCTCGCCGCTTAGTCGCACTCTGTAATTAACTAAAACCGAGCGAATCGCCCGCCTCCACCGCCAATGTATCAGACATGCCACAACAAAGGCTACAAACACTGCAAATATGCGCCTCCATGAATAATTCCACTCAGCCCAGCTACTGCTGTCGCGAACGCCCTTTATTGCATTCGACGGGTACTCTAATGGAATCCTTCTTTTCTGATCGATTTTATCAATCATTGCGCTGTTTTATTAATCCCTTAACGAGTAAAAAAAGGATCACTTTTTAATTGATAACGTACTAAAATAAATAACGTTAACTTGTTTTAATGTTTTTATAATTAATGACGAAGTACGATTATTTTCAAAGATTTTTTTATTGCACTTTACTTCACGAATATGCGAAAATCGATTCATAGGTACTCAATGTAAAGTAAACTCTTGTCAGCGTTGATTGAAGATTACGAGTATAATGGTGGTTTTCTATGGCTTGGTTAGGGGTGCAGTCAGTGCTAGAAACCTACACATGGCACTATGATCGCACATGTTTTTATAGTATTTATGTATTTTATATTAATTTTAATTATCTAATTAATTTTAATTAATTAATTTTTAATTAATTACTACAATGTTTTAAATTTCTATGGACTAATATATATAGGTAGGTACGTGTTGTTGTACAAAGCAGAAAGTGCCAATTTCCTTATGGCGCATCCACACATGCCCGGCGGCACGGCCGGCGGCATGGCCGGCGGCCGTGCCGCCGGCATTTGCCGCATCTCAGCCGCGGTCATCTCAGCGGCGGCGGTCTGAAACCCGGCGGCATAAGCCGGCGGCATGTGTGGATGCGCCATTACGTTACCAACCAACTGTCCAAAGTTATATAACAAATCCGAGCATTCATCATTCGTGTATAAACTTAAACTAATTAATTGTAGCAATAAGTGGCGAATCTTTTGTTCAAAGCTTGAGTCTAAATCCTTTCTAATGTTATAATTTTGTAACAACTTGTGGTCCCGTGCATTATCGATTTTATGTATGTATGTAATATTATTCTCAGAGCTATTTCATTGTTCTGTCAGCGCTGCGGACAGTCACATCAATAAGATTATACGTAGTTAAATCCGAGTATACAATGGTAGAGTGACGGTACAGTACGTATGTTACAAAAAATGTAGATCAAGTGAATGTTTAATTTTGTTTGACATAGGTAGGTACTCACCTCAACAGCAAATATTAGGTCAATGAGGAAGCAGTAAGCTTTAGGTACACGAAATGTATAACTGGTTGCCAACACTGGTAACAAGTTACCGTTTTAGGTCACCTAAAAAGTCTCCCTCATGGTCTAAGTAGGTATTATACAGACTGGCTGATTTTATATGCCGCGACAGCAAAGCGACATAGATAATTATTGTACAATTTCTGCTTCCAAATCGCTAACAGCAATCTATAAATATATAAAATATTTATAGTAATTTTATAAAATAATAATAGATACTAGGTTAGAATACAGAGTTCATTTTTATTAAATTAGTTTTTAAGTAGTGTAGGAATTTTTTGTTTGTTTCTGATATAAAACTTTATTTGAATAGTGGAATTAATTATATGACAGCAATCAGTCTCCTACATAATACTTTTTTATGTCAGTAATCATAGGTCATGCAGTGGCTCTTTAAAAAATGCAAAATTTTGTACATAATCACGAGCAGTGTCCATTACACAAGTTAATTCATTTAATTTTAAGATTTTAAATAAAAAATCCTTTATCCCCTTTAACGTTACAGTCGATTTTATCGTATTATAAATCCGGACAATTAAGTGGTGTGACAAAAAGTGGAGGCGCGATATGTTTTCGGGCCGTCGACTTTTATAAACTAGATGGTAATGAATGAACGCAGATAAGCCAAGATGAAGAGGATGGGTTCAGAGGACATGGGACAGGTTAGCCCTTTTGTGAATGAATATTCTTGCTTGTGTGAGTGTGTGCCTTCACTTCTGTCTCGGCCTTGTTTGTTTTTAATGTAGAATATTGTGACGAAGGCCGATGACTGCAATCATTTTTTTAGATAGGGTATCTCTAAGTTTTGATGCTTTTCTACAAAAAGGCCGCTAAATGGGTTGATTGATAGCAACAAAAACAAACTTAGCACAAGCTACTAATAATTATGCATGTCAATATGCAGTTGCATAAATAATGCTTACTTAAAATGCGTAAATTGTAAACTAAAACTCTCTAAACAGGTTGTTAAGACTCAAATTATACACACTCAACCCCTGTGAGTACAAATTAGTCGACTTTCAATGCATTGTTAAGCGATACACAGCACTCATTACTTTTCGCAGTTCGACGTAATTGTATCTAAAATTAAACATCCTTGCGACTATTTATTAACACCTTGTTAATTACGACTTGAGGGTTTTCAATTAATACTTTATACAAACAAATAAGCTTTTATTTGCTTAATAAAAAAAGTCGTGATATTTCTATCAACAAATCTAAAATTATAATTTATCAGTGTATCTACAGACGACGCTTTCTCTAAGTTTGTGATCCATACGGTGCGCAGCGGCCCTTCTTAGTATTATAATCTTATTCTAAACACAGAATATATTAAGCAGCCAGCGCAAGTTGTTACCCTCGGAGGTGGATATAGCTAGGTATGATGAGAGAGCTACAAATCTTCAAACTGCCATGGAGTTATAAGAGCGTATAAGTTTTCTTGTTATTCAAGTATCCATTCAAAACAAACCTTATTTACGTATCTTAAATAATTCCTCCGTCCATATTATTATAAACATTAAATAAAAATCAATAAAATAAGTGCAAAATGTTACGAAATAGTTTAACTAAGAATAAAGTTATTAGGTACCTATACCAAAATTATGGTGCTTATAGAAATTATCACCTACAAGCCCTTTTCACAGTTGATTTATATTTTTAAAAGGGTTAGTTTACCTACAATTTTATACCAAGCACAGGAAACTTCAAGCGTACTTTTCGAGTATGAGAAATGTAATATTAAGTGGTTATCCAAGGTGAAAAAGGCACACATCTCGACGCACGAGATGATTTACCGCGCGAGCGTCAGCGAGAGCGGTTATATTCGTTGTTAGAGTGAAGAGGCTTTCTTTCGAGGTAAGCCCTCTGCTTTTCATTGCATAGTTCATGCATGCATAGTTATAATTATATTATATTATTTAGTGTTACAATTAATTAGCTAAGAATTTCAAACATATTTTGTAAAAGGAATGTTTGTGAATAAATGAACTGAGCTGAACTGAACATTACGAATATGAGGAAATTACCAGAAAAATACTTGAAAATTAAAATTTCACACACGAAAAGCTATTAAGATTTTATTTTTAATCGACTAGCATAATTTTGACTAAACAACAGTTGAAGATAGAATAGACGCTTTCCAGCTTAAAAAAAATAGAACTAAAATACTGACGGGTAGAATGCCACAAAAGTAGTACCATTCTACCAGATTTTTTTATAATTCAACATTCATGCTAGGATGCACTAATTCATTTTATATTACAATATTTCTAGCATGTATTAGTGATGGATTAGTGAAATTCATTCTAGATATTGAGTTATGCTCGCATGAATTAGTAAGTTAGAATGCGTTGACATGCCACAAAAGATTGAAGGTGACATTTTAATTGATTGACAGTTTTTTTACTTTCCGGCCGCAAGTAACTTTGTGACCCTAGGGACGGAAAGTACTACTTTGAACCCTATGATCAGGCAACTTCATGTGTACGTTGCATGTGTGAGTAAGCAATGAAAGTATATTTTCATACTTACATAAAGTGCGTATAAATCTTTACTAGATAATTTAAACAGCGTTTTTTTTTATAAATTTTTTTATGAAATGCCGCTTTTGTTGTAATTTAAAAGTGTGGAATTTCTATGTTTCACTGTAAATATATTTTTAGTGGCACTAGTTGGACGCAACCACCATAGGTACGTGGTTAAATCATACGATATTCGCCAAACTCAATTATTTTGTTGTTTTCGTAAATAATATCATGAAAAAATTAGGATGTCGATGTTACGAAAAACCAATACAATGAAATTTATAATTTTATATCCCAATCAAATACCAAGTGAAATACGAACAAAAAACATCGTCCTTGTTAGGCTGGTATTTCATACTCGTAAGTTTAAAGTTGAATGTTTCAAATAATTGCGCTTGAAAATGTATTCTGTCTTGGTAATTATGATGGTAAATAAACAATGCAAACTAAAAGGATGCGTTCACGCCAGTAATGGAAAAGGCTATTGACTGAATTTTGTTGTTAAATTAGTTACAGATACGGGAAAGTTTAGTTTTAACCGGATTTATAAAAGGAGACGGTTTTACGTTTCACAGGTATTTTTTTATGTGTGATCACCTATTCCTTCATTAATAGTAGACCGATTTTAGATATTAAGTATATTTTCTTTTTTATTAAGGTACCGATTTTGAAAAATCTCTTATGTTTGAAAGAGTTGCTATACCCAAGATAGTCTCATAAAAAAATTGAGGATATTCGGTAATGAATTCTTAGTAAGATAAAATGGTCCATTCATAGTAAATTATAAATAGATCCGAAAAAAAATCTATAAATTGATTTATTTTATAATAATTCAATACTTACTAAACGTACAAATAAAAACTGCCTTTGACCACTTGTTTAAAACCTTCAGAACGAAGAAAATAAAATGTTATGACAAATCAGAAAGTTTTGATACTAAACGAGTACAACGTTGTTTTACTTTTCCAAAGATAAATTATCAGTAGTTTTTATAGTGTTAAACCACACTTGGCATTTGTTCATTGATAAATAAATAATCAGATCAAATAGTATTTTTTCGCAACAATTAACCACCTAATTTGAACAATTTCCATGAAAAAAAAACAACTACCTAACTTTGTGAAAAATGTGAAAAATTAAGTCACTTGGAAAATAACTCATACCCAGATGAAAATTCTCCGGAAGAATCGAAACATTGTCGGTATCTAAATCGACGATAATATTTTTACGCGAGTGATTTTCCGTGTGCTATTTATACTAATGTCTAATCCTACTATCCTTCCTACTATCCTACTAATATAAATGTTAAAGTTTGTGAGAATGTTTGTTATTCTTTCACGCAAAAACGGCTGGACCGATTTGGTTGAAATTTGGTATGTAGATAGGTGATACCCTGGATTAACACATAGGCTACTTTTTATCCCGATTTTCCCGCGGGAACGGTACTTACGTTACGCGGGTGAAACCGCGGGGCGCAGCTAGTACATAATGGTTTTGAATGTGAAAGACACCACAACGACTTTGCCAGCAAAACCGTCCTTAGGGGCTTTTCGGCGGGAATTTGAGAAGTCATGTTGTCCTTTTGTTTTATTTTCTAAATCTTGTGTTTTAACGAATGCTAATGTGTAATAATGGTGGATTATTAACAAACTATCACAACCGAGTAAGCTTTACAGCCTGGATTAAATAATAGAATTAAATAATCGTAAAAAATTACTTTAAGTTAGTACCTGTTTAAATCATCAGTAAATACCTACATTTAATTACGGGTTTGTGTGTCTCTCTTAACATATTGGGCACGACGGAACTCTATACTGTGCAATTTAAATTATTACGGGGGTATTGTATCCTGTTTATCAATACCGGTGAAAATTGAAGTGCCTAGTACCTACCCTCCAACGAGATTACTTGCCTAATCTGTTTGTTCATCCACACCCGTAGTATTGGCGTACCTTCGAACTAAGCAAATACAACACTAATAAACCTTCGTACAATGGGTGTTGTACACACCCTGTGACTTTGTTACTGGTACGGCGAATAACAGTTGAAATCCGGATTATTATGTGCAGACTATGTGCGTATGGGCTATGTATCGATTTAATTAAGGCATTCTCGATTTCACATCCCCTCAGAACCTTTGTTTATTGAAACTACATGTAGGTATTCAATAATGATTTCGTGAAATAGTTTGATTGAAAACATTTTACATTGACTTAGAACCTTAGTACCTACCTAAACTACCCCAGGAAAAGTCTTGTTCTCAGACACTAGGTTGATATTCATTGACAATGTACAATAACTTATGTCTAATACGAGTACGAGTATATGATTCTAGTATGTAGTTTTATAAAGTAAAAAGTATAATATAGTGTCTTGTAAAGTATAGAATCCATCCATACTAAATAATAAAAGCGAAAGTGTGTGTGTCAGTCTGTCTGTCTGTTTGTCCGTCTTTCACGGCGAAACGGGGCGGCGAATTGACGTGATTTTGTGTGGTGATAGTTGAAGGGATGGCGAGTGACATAGGCTACTTTCTATTCCGATATTCCGGCGGGAACGAGACTTACGCGGGTGAAACCGCGGGGCGCAGCTAGTATAAAATGAAAGAAATCTGAACTAGCGATTCAATATTAGTCAGTAAAGAAATTATTATTGTGTAAAGAATTAAAAAGTTGAATATAAATAATGATAATGTAAAACAATCATTTTATTATAATAACTTAAAAGATATTTTGATGAGTTTGAGCTTCGTAGATGGTATGAGTTTTTGCACGAATAGAGAGTTGTCAACCAATTTGATTTCCAGTTTTACCTATTTTAGTCGATCTATATTCGGGTTTTATTTAAATCTATTCTATTTCCACGTGGGTTACGTTAAATTTAACATGACACAACTTCTCCATTTGTTAAAATCAGATTTATTAAAATGTAGAGCGATTAGTTTGGATATAAAGCTAGACATAATCCATGGGGCAAAAATATTTTGGTCTTGGTCTAATATTTAACAATTTGTGAACCTATATGAAATGAAAGTGTTTTGTGTTGTTTTTTTTAACTCTGTATGCCACTGGGTAACTAAAATATTAGAATTCAGTTTTGATGATGGCCGAGAGTTTATAATGGTTAGTATGTTCAAATGAGACCTCATTACGTCATAATTACCTAGTCCTTTGTCTTTTATATATAATTATTGTTGTATTTATTTACACGATTATAATACATTCAGCGGCTTCAGCTAAAAGAAAATAGGCAAAATAAAAAAGTGCACTGTTTTCTTCGATCATCATTTTTATGTAAACGTAATCGTTTTCCTTATTTCGTAGGTTCCAGTATAATTCGTTTGCATGTCGAATTGCTCCATACAAACTATTCGCGGAAATATTACTTTTTCAATTGAATTCGACAAACGTGAACGTGTTGTTTTAGGTTTGCGTCTTTAGCATTGGAATGAAATTATCCAATGGCATGGAATATTCATTGTTTAAATCGGATGATACATGCTCAGATACCGAACTACACGCATTTAATCAGCGTCATGTGCACATTTTCCCATAGGATCTTGTGACATGTAAATGCATTCATGGGGAGTCTCGGAAAGCTCTTAGCGCTGGAGCAAGTTACCTACGATCTATTCCCATATTCAAACTGGAAATTCGACATGAACAAACTTGCACTTCAGTCTTCAGATTTATCTTCGAATTCGTTTGTTTGAGTTGAATAATCTTATCGAGATTTAATAAAGCTCTCAAAGTAGTACAGCATAGGTGGCGGTTTCATTTATATAATTTTTAATTACTAGAAATATCTTGGACCATAATTACTATAACCAGAAGCAACAACATTTTTTTCTACGATATTTGTTTAATCTCGTTATTTTTGATAATAGGTTGAAATAGTTAATGTCTAATGTCCATGTTGTGCCTACACCGGCTATAGTAGAGAATTTAGCACTTGAATTTATTGACGTTGCGTTTACCTAACTAAGACGAACCGTCCAATTTGGTAGGTAGGTCCATCTTCGAGAAGGAGGTCAATAATAATCGAATCAAAATTTTTATTGCTGCGGATTTGGCAGCATTCGGGAAACTTCGCAACGTCCTGTCAACCAAAATACCTCAGTGCTTGAAGACAAAGGTGCCCAACCAATATTGTGTTACTTGTGATGTTACAGATCCGAAACGTGATCTTTATAGGTCTTATCACTGATAGGCTCAGAGTCGTCCAACGAGTGAAGAGGGTTTCGAAAAGTCGTAGAACAAACACATTGTTGCTTTTGATGATAGGAATAAAACTATTTAACGATTTAAAACTAGCCCTGTTAGTAAAATTAAATCTTTCATTTCATTGACATACGTCACGATTGACGCAATCTCTAGCTGCTAAAGTGTTATAAAGGATGTTCTTATTTTTTCATTACTCATACACGGAAAGTACGTATAATATATATATATATATATAAATATATTCTTCTTGCTCGGTACACTCTTGTAGGTATAGTAATCTACTATTAATGTTTTAATATTATATTATGGACCCGTCGAGTTACTTACAATTAGATCTACTAGAGAGGATTCCAGAGAGTTAAAAATATGTATATCATGAAATATCTTATTTTCGGGAGTCAACATCAACCTTTTTCGAACGTCATGATCTAATTAAAGATATTAAGAAAAATAATACCCACATGCGTAAAAGTATATCTTCCGAAGAACGACTTGCTGTATGCTTAAGGTAAGAATGAAATGAAAGGGTCTCCTCTCCTGACGATTTATATAGAAAGATTTAATGAGATATATCGTGCTATAAGATATATTTTCATATTATAGCTGCTGTGTGTGATGTCTTTATTAAATTTGAAAATAATTGTCAAGTTGGTAAAGGTTTTTTTCTTGTCGTATTTTAGGTTTCATTTATTTAAATTAATTATTATATTGTATTCATACGGATACAGGTACATCCCAGGAATAATTGTCATCTCGAGTTTGTAGAGGCGGTACTATTAGCTCTGTGACTTCCAGACTTGAACTAGGCAAATATACTCTATCTACCTCCGATCACTGAAATTGTCACAAAAACACATCTTTAATAATTAAATAGATAAATATAAAGTTGTTGTTTTTTGGCGCTAGGTGCACGTTTTTCTGGCACGTAAATCATAAAAACGGTTTTTGGTCTGACTGTACCTCTGAACTTCGACAGTTTTATCTGGCAGTGGTTTGGTTTAGTTGAGCTACCTATAGATCGTTTGTAGCGATCTATAAGTAGCTAATCGGGTTTTTATATATTATAATGCTTTGACCCCTCGATAACTACAACTTTTCTACCTTAGACTTTTGTAGACTACCACCCAGGTCATATTTAGTATGCGATGGATCTTATATTCAGTATGAGATAGCATTACGTGCAGTAAAAGTAATTAATCCATTATAATGAAATCTGTTACGACTCCATAATTATAATCGGAGGAACTAAGACAAAAACATTTCTTACAAACGGATAGCATTCTAGTTGTGGATGACTGAGTGTGAGCCAGCTTTCAAAGCACCGATTGCGTGTTAACATGCAAGGACTTAGTTTATTTATTAAAAAAACTGCATTTTTAAAGGCGATAAAGGAACGAAAACTTCTGAAAACATATTTGACACGTGTACAACAGATATAGGCTACACAAGTGGCGTGGATAAGTTGTTTCCGCTAAGTAGTCGAGTGACTTGTCAAGCTATTTTTTTCATCGATTAGATCCAAAGTCCTTGAAAAAATGTTTGAGTTTGAGGCAGATGCCAGAATATTATTTTTTTGTTTGTTTGATGCACACTTTCATTCTAAAACACTGGTACAGTGCAGAGTGCAGACCTAATACTTACTATAAGTAATTTATTCTGTTTTAATACTAATTTTGTAACGGTTAACGGAATTCATCAACCCTTACTTGTAGACACGTTATCAGGGTCAACACACACAGAAGTTGTGCCTACTTAATTATCTCTATCACAGAACAATACCACGTATGACATGTCCATCGCTATATAATTTAGCTTCCTAAATTATATCAACCTATAGGTACTATACTGAATACCAGAGTTGGTCACTTGCTCATACGCTCGAACGAACGACCATTTTGAATAATAGTAAGTACCTATCTTAGTTAAACATAGTACAATAGCTTTATTTACATTGTAGGAAAGGTATTGTTTTTATGAGCTTACTAAAAAGGCGTATTAGAATGTAAGGTGTACCCTTTTAAATTTTACAATTCCGGGAAGAGATAACGATAGACGATGAAAATTGTATTAATCAAGATTATTTAATTAGGTAACATGATAAACCTAATTTTTTTAAATGTTTCTAAACCTAACAAGACTTCAGACCACGACGCCAGTAACAAGAAAACCTAAAGGTAGCCTTTCGAACTGAGCGTCTATGGCGTCATTGGCGCCGCGGCTGTGACGCCGCGACAGTGCGACAGATAGATGTTCTATGCAAATGTATGAAATTCTAGGGAACGTCATTCGAGCGCAGCGTCACTGTCGCGGCGTCAGTGACGTCACAGTGCCGCTGTGACCGCGTTGTTGACAGATGAACAATGAGACGCTGCGTTTGTGACGCTTAGTTAGAAAGGCTACCTTACGAGTAACGGTATAAAGTCTATTATAATAAAGTGGTCAAAATTTTGTTTAGCCGTTGTCTACTTGGCCAGTGATTAATGACCACGTAGTTTTAACGAAGAAAACAGAGTTTTGTTTCTAGTTAATGAGCGTTAACTTGATAAATAATAATGAAAAGATAATAGCATAACTTATGATTTAAAGTAAGATAGTGAGTTCTTTTTTGATAAATTAATATGTCAGATTTTTAAAAACAAGCTGCTAATGTTATATTTTTTTTGTTCATGCTTTTTAGAATTAAAACTTTTTTAATGTAATCTTTGCTTTTATTAAAGCTGTAATTATACCTTATTTTTATTCTTCTTAGAACTTGATCTCACTTAGATCATAGGCAGGCTTTCAGTGTTATTGTTCTGTCAACATTTATGAAGAAAAAACATAACCCAAAACACAAAAAATAATAATTGCTCAGTATGCACGTACCTGCCTTCAATACCTATTAGTGGCGTTTGACTACATCCATCCATTCCAAAATCGTTTGCTGTCTCACTGATGCGCCGGAGCCTGCGATTTCGTAAAATTACTAAAATTTTTGAACTTGTTCAAAAATTTGAGTAATTTTACGAAATCGCAGCGAAATTTATAATATTTATCACAAAGTTTATGTTTGTAAACATAAACTTTGTGATAAATATTATAAATTTCTGACAGTGCCTTTAATACCAGTAGCATCTGCTGCAACTGCCTTTATTTTTTTGGTACCTGATTACTAAAGTGGTGAATCCTGAATTTATGACCCTGATAATTACAGTGAAAGTACCTAATAAATCTGCCGAAGTTTTATAGAAAAATAATACGAGTAGTATTATTAAAATAATCGCAACGTAACTGACAATAGAAAATCCACAACACAAAGCGTTTATAACGAGTTTAAATTAATAATAGTACACGCATTATCATCAATATCGAACCCCACGACGTATTACGAACAAAAAGCGGCGCCAGTGAGACAACGCACTGGGAAGACACGATAAACGTAGCCGGCCAATTCAGCCCATGCCTATTCTACAGGCGAATTCAATTAACTGTACAAGGCACGAGAGTAATAAATTCTCTAAACAATCAGAATTCGAGGCTTGGTAATATGTCCGTCCGCTCTTGCATACGCACTGCGGCTGTTTAATCAACGGATAAACACGGTGTACAGAACCTCCCTTGTGGACATATGTATGTGAACCTTTTTTTCGTGGACCGTAAAAGGTTTATGCGCCCATTGTTACTGGAAAAGATTACTTTTTGGCATTTATTCGGGGAGTTAATTAATGCGAATTACAAATGGCTAGGAATAACCATAGTCTTTTTTGTTTTTTTTATTTTCAAAAAGGGTCCGATGGCGCATCGCGGCTTCGATGTGTGTTGGTTTCCCAGAATAGTTTTTTGAATTTACTTATCTTGCCCTTAGTATGGTATAACTACGAATTTCTGATAAAAAATCACTACAGAACTAAACTTGTAAATTGAAGTTTATAAAATAAATAGACTTTATTGAATAAAATCACTATTGCAAGAATATTTTCTAAAATAATAAATGAATCGTAGATGATTGAACTTGTTTTTATTTATGATAAGCTTTTAAGCTTTTCTCCAATTTTATTAATATGTAGTTTGGAACTATTATTAAAATTTGAGCTCAAGTACCTACTTAGGTATAGACACTAGTAATTAGTTAAGGTAGTTTGACGCATACGACCACCACTAAAACAAAGTTTGGTGGCCACCAATTGCAACTTTGCTACTGAAATGTCTGTATGCCAGGGAGCGGTAGACAGACATTAATTTTACGTTAATTTTCAGATCTTGATGTACTTTGCTACTGTTCTAAAATAAAACTATGATACAAACAATAAAAAGGCTTAAGGTAGTGTCTTCTTAAGTTATCGCTAACTGAAAATCCAATTTTTAAATAATAAAAATAGGACAAAGTAAATGGGGCGGTGCTAGTTTGACGCCATACGCCTTAGGAAGCTTCATATTATTTACTCCTCGTCCTCGATATAGAAGTTTGACGTGGAAAGGGTTAAGCATACCCAAATTTTAAGAACCTACTCGTATAATTAAATGTTTGCTAGATTCTTGTTTTAGCAAAGTTGAATGTATAATTATGTAAATAGATAAATATCCTATTCACGTATAGTCTGTCTATAAAGTCGTGACATGAATGTTTGAGGAACTAAAATTATTCGTGTATCTGGCAGCACCAAACAAAGGTATGTCAAATGTCATCGAGCGAGTTCAATAACCTATTTTCCTCTATTTTTTGTTGTTTTGTCAGATAAACTGCAATAAAAATAAAACCGAACTACGCATAAAAGTATTAAAAATGAGTAAAGTAAATAAAAGTGGCACGCGGGAAGTAATTTTTAAAGTTTTCCAGCGATGTTTTGCGGAATACCAAGCTGGGCAGATTTTGTGGGATTTAGATGATGTTTATGGGCGAACAGCATCTATGACGGGTATGTAATCGTGTTATTGTTTGTTTCTAATCTAGGTACCTGAAGTAACAAATTGACTTAATTTATGATTTTGAGACCAAAAAAGGCATTTTTTATATTTTTAGGTTAGATTGAACATCACAATAGATCATATTGTAGTAAAACCATATATTCTTGATACTTAAAAATCGAACATAGTCTGGCTACGTTTTCTGCCTACCTAGGTATTTAAAATTTTAACTAATTGCTGCTAGTCAATATGTTTTTAATTACATTCAGTACCTATTTTTTTTTTACCTATATTTTTAAGGTAAATCTGAAAGTACGGTTAGGAGAATAGTCAACGAAGGTTTCCAGAATGATGGGAAATTTGAAACTCCTGGGATACACAGGAAAGGTCGACCAAAAAAAGAAATGGACGACTTTAATATTTGTGCTCTACGGCAAAAAATACAATTCTTCTACACAGTGCAAAAAGAGGTTATATTTTGGTTCACACATGCATAATATTTAATATCGTAAGCACCTACCTACAATAAATGCAATTCTTTAATATTTCAGGTACCAACACTAAGAAAATTGCAGTCTTGAAGTTCTGCGTAAAATTTTAAAAGCTATGGGGTTTGTATACAAAAAATGCAAAAATAATAGAAAAGCTCTAATAGAACAAACAGATATTGCTGCAAAGCGAGAAATTTACTTGGCAATAATAAAAAAAAATCGAGATTTACCCGAAGAATTGAGAAAAGACATAATTTATCTCGATGAGAGCTACATTCACTCTTCATATAAGGTAAAGCCTGTTCTTATTGTAGAGGTTTTTGCCATTACCATATACCACACATCCTATCCTTTCCTGTTCCTACCAGGTAACAAAATGTTGGCAATCCTTAAACATTGAAGGTGTCACAAAAGAGGTATCCAAAGGAAAGCGTTACATAATAGTCCATGCTGGAAGTGAAAAGGGGTTTGTGCCGAATTTTCTTTTGGTATTTACTGGTACTAATAAACTCGAAGACTACCACTTAGAAATGAATGCGCATAACTTTACCAAGTGGGTTAAAGAAAAGTTTATACCAAATCTACAAAAACCATCACTAATAGTAATGGACAATGCACCCTACCACTCTGTCGTGACAAATAAGGCGCCCACCTCTAATTCCCGCGTAAATGACATAAAACTGTGGCTGTTAGAAAATAACATTGATTTTGATCCGACACTTAGGAAGCCAAATTTAATCAATTTATTAAAAAAAATAAACCCAAACCCATATATGCGATTGATGAGCTTCTGGGCGAACATGGGCACACAGTGGTACGGCTTCCGCCTTACCACTGTGACTTAAATCCAATCGAGCTCATTTGGGCAAACCTTAAAAAAAAAGTAGCAGCACACAATGTTGGGTCTCGCGATGTGAAGCAACTGACTGAAGAGGCCTTCAGGAGCATTACAGCTGAAACATGGAAAAATTGTTGCCATCACGTCGAGAAGCTCGAAAAAGAGTACTACGAGCGAGGACATCACCTTTATCAAGATATAGACGAGTTGATTATTCACTTAGGCGATGATAGCAGCAGTAGTGACAGCAGCTATAGTGATGACAGCGCTGCTGATGAAGGTGGCAACGAAACATTCCTTGACATTGAATATTTGGAATCCGATGATGAATGAGAGTTAGCTACATATAATAAGGTACTTATACCTACTGTAAATAAAAAAAACCAAAGATGACTATTTATATATATTGTGTTTTATTTATTTGCCTAGGTAGGTACTTATTTTTTTTTTAAATTCCAACCCACTCTCATGTTTTCAGATATTTCAAGTGACGACGGCAAGCGTGACCCCATTTGAGAGCTGGCTCCTATTTGGCTCAACGAATCAGCATTGCTATTCAGCGTGGCAATGCGGCCAGTATCTTGGGCACGCTTCAGTCTGGCAGTGGTTTGGATCAGTTGAGCTACATAGAGACCGTTTGCAACGGTCCTTAGATGGCTCAACTGGTTCTATTTGTATTTTGTAGTTATGTAAATACTCCAGTTTACAGATATACATTAATAAAAATGTATACCTACTATAAATAAATATCTATATATAGTTTTGTTTCATTTGCCTTCACTTGTGTACATTCACGAACACTCAACAGTTAAATAAATAAATAAATATAAATAGTTAATAGGTATTAATTGAATTAACATTCATTAAAACGTAAGATGAAGTAAATAAAACATAATTTCTCCAATTCCCGCCAAAAAGCTGGTAGGCACTCAGTTTACTTGAATGAACTGCAAGTATCAAAATCAGTAGTCACACTATAGGGTTGCTATATACAAGTTAGCAGCGCTCTCATTTATTTTCACGACTTTATAGACAGACTATAGGTATGATTATGAAATGTTAACTTTTACAAAATGTATTGTGTATTTAGATAAGTATGCATCTGATTATCCACTTACGACCAGCCTTAATAACCTATCTATCTTTTGTTTTGTATTGGTAGATTTTCGAATTTTTTTCCTTATTAAAATTACTGGCGGTAAGCAAAACCAAGTATAGATAGGATAATGAGACTGTCGGTTAGACATTTTTAAACTGAACACCTATACTATATTTTTTGATTCGAGCTAATAGGAACAAAAATAAGCGCACGTGATTGGCCATCGAAAATTATTTTCTTTCTCGTGATTGACTAGATTTGACAATTGACAATTGATTTGACATTCTAGCCAATCACGAGAAAGAAAATTATTTTCGACAACCAATTACGTGTGTTTATTTGTGTTCCTATTAGCTCTAATCAAAAAATATAGTATAGTAGGTACTTATTGATAGAGTATATTATAGTGTATACCGCGCCTAAGGTATTTAAAATCATGCTAACATTTCTTTTCAAATTGTTTCCAAGTACCAAGTTTATAGTCAACGCCGTTGAAGTTTATTCTTTAGATAAAAAACGTATTTTATTAACGACGGTAGGTGGTTTAACTCTAAAAATATTAATGAATAAAGTGCTTTTTATGAAAATATAATGCATTAGGGAATAATAAAGGACACGGCATTAGAAAGTAGGAAGGCGCCCTCTGCGCCAGGGGGTGTCGTGTTCATTGCGGGGGGCTCAACAAAGTTGAGATACATCTCGGACCAACCGACAGCTCGTGTAACACTTTTAACATACACACGCAAAACACATTCATCCTGTATTTAATTTTGCATCGCATAAATAGTCTGTAACTGTGTTGGCCGCGTGGGACCGCGAGGAATGTTTCAATTCAGCCTATTTACATTAACATAATTTCGTAAAATAATATAAAGTTAGGTAATTGTTTATCAATTCAATTTTCTCGATTTCTGAGGCAGTACGATGTTTAGCAAGAATAAGGAAAGATGTTTTGGCAGGTCAAGTAAACATAAATATTCTAGACACAGCATCATCTAGTTCTAAGCTAAGCAATCTAATACCTATGTTATAGTTAGGTACCATATTACAGTAACTCTTTAGGTAGATAAGTTTCCACATAGAAAACATCAGCATTCTCGAGACAACTAATAGCAGATCATACAAAAAATTGTCCCGCGTCCTGGGAATTGAGAATCAAAGAACATCGTGCATCTCAGTGGTTTTGCTTCACATTTACTTTAGACATACCTACGTAAATCAAAACATCTTCGAATAATCAAGAATGCTACAAAAATTTAACAATGTCTCGCACCTTCAGGTCACCATCAAGGTTATTTGACATGTCTGGAAGACAAAATGTAAGTAAGTACCTACCAAATACTATCACAAACTGACTTAATATTTCTATCAATATCCCAGGATGAACGAAAATACCGCATAATCTGATTAGTTTGTCAACGATTCAAACCAAAATGGATGGGTATCTCTAGAAGTGCCGGCCGAACTAATCCATTTTAAACGCTTTCTATGGAAATGTGTTTTGTAAACGATGTTTACACATCGTCGGCCCGCCGCCGCCTCGCCTGTCTGAACTGTCGGTAATTGTAGATATGCGGTGGAGCCATTGTGCGGCGCGGGTCGCGACCCACCTCAAAATGCCTCTCCTTTACTAAAGGAGAGCCTTTACTTCATTATTCAGCATCCGAGTCGCGGAAAAACCTTCTTGCCCGCTAATTCTGCCTTAATTAACCTTTACTCGAGCCGAGGATACCGCGTCAAGCGTATCGCTCCACTGATTCCGTTATCTGATCCATCGTAAAAATTAATTACGTACACATGTTCATAAAATATCTAAACTGTTAGCATTTACGGCTAACGTTCGCCTCGGCGGTTCATGAGCTCACGCACCTACGGCTGCGCCGCGTAATTAGTAAGCCGAGCAAAAACTAAACATGTCAACCACTACTTTATTTAGTGTGAGTTTTTGTGTTACTTCCTGTCGTGAGAGTGAGACGCCCGGGCACTCTCCTATATTCCAAAAATGCAAAATTGCCTCAAATTGCTTGTTATTAACGATGACAGATGTCTTGGCGCCAGCCCCTGACTGTTGTTAGTTTAAATGTTACTATAAATCGATGGGACAGAGACGGTATTGTAACGACATCCCATCTATGTCTCCTCGCGCGACCGATCGGATGTGTTGATACCGAAGCTATGGATATGCAATTAGTGACATGATTTTTTGTGATGAAAATTGAGACTTTGAAATAGATAATAAAGCTATGAATCAGATAGTTTTTGGTAATATAATCGGATTTGGATTGAATTAACCGGTTGCCTTGAATAGTAATTATAAGCTGGCTTCATTTTTACGATTATTAGCAAGTTCACTTGTAATTTTTTATTTAAATTTGTGAAGTTGTGAGTAAGTGCATTTAGTGTTATAAATTAATTCAGTCACGCATGTTTTAGATTTAAAATAAGTGGGTATTTTAATATCTTTCAGTTTTTAGAAAGTGGAGGGTAAGATGGTAATATTACGGTTATCTACTACGAGTATAATTTAATACTTAGTTAATGATACTAGATTTTTTATAAATACTTGCATGTTATGGATATGATAGAACATGTTTCATGATAGTTTTTATTGCAAATACGGTTTTAATAATAGTTTTTATTACAAAGATACTTACATGCATTTAAATTACATTAATAATATAATCTAAGCTCACACTCGTAGTTATCTTTGCTTTGTACAATCTTGTAAATAACAAGTAAACATGTTGAATTACACAAAGGTTTATTTAAGTACAAAACAAAACGGTTGTTTGTACAAAAAATATTGATGTAAAGAAATAACGACTGATGAAGTTAATTTTCAATTTAATTTAGCATTAAAATTAGTAGGTCGTATGGAGTTTCTAGTTTTTATACAAAGTTAAGTTTATCGGGAAGGTAACATTATATCTAATAATGATCAAAATAATAAAATAAACACAAATGAAAAAGGGCCACGACCGTATTCTCAAGGTGCGGTAGACATTTTCTACACTTAGATAAAGACAATTCCTAATTTGAAATTGTCGCAATAAATCACAAAATATGTTCTTACCGAAAACAATCATAATAGGCAGGTAAGTAAGTACTTCAATTAGGTACCTACTTGCTTCTCCTCACCCTCAAAATTAGGTAGGTAGTCTTATTATAATAATTCAATTCTGAAGTCATGCTATTATTGGGAAGGAAAGTCAATAATTTATTGAATACCTAATAATCATAAATTTTCCAGTAAGAAACTTGATAATTTATTTCTTATTTGATTATTTTTAATAACTAGGCGAAAATTAAGGTAGGTATTGAAAAAAATACTTTTACCTGCTTGCCTATTTCAGAACCTACGTACCTAGTAGGTAAAATCAGCGCCACCTATCGGGCGGCTCCAGAACTAGCTCAGCTTGTAACCACGGCGACAAAAGACAGTGGTTCTAATATCAAACTGAAATAAAACGTTTCAGTCTGTCTCAGAGTATCCGGGCAGTTGAATAGTTAAGAATTTTGTTGTACCTAGGTATCAGGCTGGACAGAATAATATCTAACTAACTTACACTCAATTTTACTATCGACTCTACTTCAAATAGGTAACTACTTGCTCTACCTACTGAATTTTAATAGACTTTGCTTTTTTTACTATGTTGAACTTAAGTACCTAAGTAACTAGGTAGTAGGTGTACTAAGGTACATTAAAAAGTAATACTTATCTCATAATGTGCTTATTTTTGGATCCAAGTAGGTACCTATAGATTAGACAGGTACTTACTGTACTAATTTACATTGTGTTGTGAAAAGGTTCAAATCAGTTCGAACTTGTAAACATGTGGAACACCTTGATTGATTGATTGTGTTGTGCACCTATGTGTATAGAGTGGAATCTTAACTCTGCATTGCGCTGTTGTTCGTAAATCTGACGAGGTGAAACAACTTGTCCTCGGCCGAGCCATTTTTTGCCACTAAAGATTTGTTTGCCTGCGGTACAGGGCTGGTGGACTGTCTCGACAGAAAGCCATAAACATGATCAAGTCAGGCCGACTCTGCCGCTTTTTTCCAGCGCCCCACCTCAATGTGGGCAGCCGTTATCTCAAAGGTGGAGCCATGTACGAAGTGGGGATAGCTCGTCGCCAATACGACTCCGAGAACACGTTCGTCATTTGGAAAGGGATAGAAAATTGCGGCTGCTATTGGGCGATAAAGGGAAGCCACGCCTTCGGGGCGGAGCGTAATTGGCCGTCTCCTTCGGCGGAGGGGCGTCGAGCGTAGCACGCGCGCCAGTCGGTGTTGAACCTCGAACGTGTGAAGAAGGTACAGGCCGGTCGATAGACGAGGGTCCGGTATGCGAAACGCGCGCGCACCGGCCCTCTGACGCGCGGGAATGGCAGGGCGCCGAACAACCGCCGCGCACACAACAAACTGTGATAATATTAGAATTAGAGATTATATTAGGCAATCAACACGTCCGTGCTACTATAGACTCATAAAGACAGTGATTTGAGTGAAGCCGCCCATATGATCGTCCCGATGGCAGCGTACGCTCAATTCGGCTACTCGTACCCGCCCGCCTCGCAGGTTAGTATACACTTATTCATTCAAAGAGTTAGTTAATAGCTATTATTGAAATTATACCTACTGGAAATGCACAATAAGCACATTTTCAATAACAGCTTATTTTAAACTCATGAATTTGAACGCTTTATTTGTACTATCCATGATTAAATAAGTAGTAACCTACCTGAGTTAAAATTTTGAGCACTTAGATAATTGATGCCAGCGCCTACAAAATAAAGTAGGTAAGTGATTAAAATTATCAAATAAATCCCATCATAACAGTTTACGCTTTAGATAAGCACTTCCTTTGATAATTCGTATGTTTTACTTTCAAAAATATGGAATGTAAAATAAAATGTATTAAGTTGGTAAAAATAAAGTTAAAGAATAGGCCTACAGACTATAGAGTCAGCCGCATTAGTAGGTATGTAGGTAAGTCAATAGCTCATTTTTATCATATCCCTATTTCCAGCAAAAATAGTCATGTAAACGCATTTTGTAGTGCATAATAATGTTATGAAGATAAGTTCTAGATAATTATTCATATTGTGTGTATTTGTTTATTTTTATTTTATCTTAAATTATAAGTAAATGTATCTTTTTGTATTTATTTGTTAAAACTCAATAAATATATATTACGATTGATCTACCTCAGTTTTATAGATTTTCTTTTCATCATCGTCTCGCTTCCTTATCCCACTAAGTAGAGTCGGCACAGCATGTTTTTTCCTCCATTTTTCTCTATTGTCCAAAATTAGAGCTTAGTCTCAAAAAATTTGGTTTCACAAACACAACAATATACCTACCTAGGTTTGGTCTTAAATCTCGAGATCTTGACACATCCAAGTCAGAAATCAACTATTGTAACCTACAATGAGACCTTTGGTTGGACATCCTCACTGTCTAGCTCCTTTATTCACAAGAACTCTTTGTTTTTACTTAAATATTGGACGGAATAAAGTTCCGTCGAAATCCCTAATACCTACTTACATTTTTCATCATTCTTCGATTCAACCGTGTTCTTCGCAAATTCGGACTTTAAAAATACTTATTATTATTATTTCTAAAAGTACATACATAATTATATCCATGTCTAATACTAACCAATTGGGTTGAAAAATCATTTCTTTTCTTTTATTACATGCGATAACTAACTATTTTATTTATGTATATTAGCATGAGCTTAGGATAGGCCTACTATTTTAACAGTTTAAGCAATTCAAGCAAAATAAGGCGTAAAAGCCGCTGAATTGAATAAAAAATATCTGCATATCTTACTATATAAGTAGTTAAGTATGCTTTTATTCTATCGAATTTGTTAATCATAAGGCGATATTCGAATAGGTAGTATTTTTAAATTGCCTATCAGATATTATGCTTTTACCAATTACCTATCTAATAAGAAGCTTTATGTATGTATGTATTCCTATTAGAATTTTCAATAAGATCATTTATAAACATCAGTCAAACAGGTTTAGATAAAACTTGTAGAATCCGAAAATTATATTGTAATTTAAATTAATGACATCTATTCAACTAAAGATAGAGCTGGTTTAAATAATTTCCGTCGTCATTGCTAGGGATACGTCAAACAAATAAGTTATATTATGTTGTACTTACATAATACTAATTAATTCACTTAAAAAATTATGTAGGTAACTATACTTCATTTCTTGAAACGAGCTAATAGGAACGTAAATAAACGCACGTTATTGGTCGTCGAAAATAATTGTTTATTCTCGTATTGGCTAGATTTGATAATTGACAATTGATTTGACAATCTAGCCAATGACGAGATAGAATGTTATTTTCAACGACCAATCACGTGAGTTTATTTAATCTGCCTATTAGCTCGTTTCAATAAATGAAGTATAGGTACTATATAGGTACCTCATAGTAAAATGGTTGACCTTTTGAGCAACTTGAACAACTTAACCAGTCGTGATAGTTAAAAACATGATTTTATAACATTCTAACGAAAGTTTTAAAATAAACGCGCGAAAATATGAATAAAGTCGTTAAAAAAGTTTAAGTCATAGCTTGAACAAGAGAAACAAGGATCCATTTTATACAATTTAATCTTCATATAAAATTATTGTCAGAAATTGTCAGAAAACGGTCAGACGATATTGATCGGAAGAGAATGTATATATTATATTTCGCTGTTGTGGAGACGCCTTAGAAAAAGTACCTACTAGATGCAAAGTAACTTGATAGCTTTGGTATTAAGATATAATTAGCCATTAACGACAGGTACACGGTTTTTATTAAGTGGATTAATAAATAATTTTGATATAACAGCCAACTCAACATTCATCGGTTATTATCTTCTGACATTTGATCACCGGTGAACGATATAAGCTGATTTAAACATAATATTAATTATAAATTATGTGAATAAGTGAAGGCAGATGTGTCACATTCTTATTAGCTCTTACATTTTATACCAAGGGTACTTTATATCTTTTGCATGCGCTTCTGATGCAATTCGTTCATAATTAGATAAGTAATTATTTTCAATTAAAACATTTTTGGATAGGACTTTAATTACAGATTTCTTTAAATCCTATAAGCAGATCAGGCTTGATCTAATTAGAAATCCTCAAAACAAAATACTTAAACCCAATAAACTGCAAATGGCGAAGGTGATAGGGGTCCATGGTACACACGACGGCATTTTAAAGGGATGAAAAGGATGATGATCATGTTAATTTACTTAATAGTTGAGGGACTTACTTCATTACCTAAAAATCTGTGTGTTGTGCTTTTACAATGTTAGTAAGTACTATTGTAAATATTTAAGTCACAAATGGAGTTGTAATGGACTTAACGTATTAGTGGCGGGTCCACCGGTATGCCACGCCAGCGCCAGGTTTGTTCATACCATCACTATTTACACAGTTCATATATCATCAACAAAGCATTGTACGAGTATATCAAGAAATAAAATAATTTGTTAATACGATGTTGGCGTATTATTTCAACTTTGTTACAGCTTTTGTTAAAGGTCGAACCGGAGTGTTTGGTCAGTAGGCCAAATTGGCTGTGCAGTTCAGATGCTATGTCGACATGATTGGGCTCACACGTGGCACGTGATACCAACATAATAGGCATATTTTTTGCTGTTTCACGTCATATTGCGCACTAGACACGACACGATCCCGACCATGGTCGCAGAAGCTACGGCCTAGTTTGTGGCCAAGTACAAAATATACGTAAGTTAGTCGAAACGACCAGTCGTGTCGTGCGTGGCTGCCCGGCGATGCGGCAAGTTGGCCGTGCAGCCAAGTGCGAGACGTTCATAAGGATTCTTGAGTTAAGTCTGCTCGTTACGGCCAAAAGTAGTGGTCGCGACCGTATATTGCGAGAGGTCCCAACTTAAACATAATTTGGTCGAGCGGTTGACGCACGAGTGAAAACCTAAAATATCAACTATGTATTCGATAGATAGATTAATCAATTATAGCTATATTTGAACAGATCGACTAATTTCTTTCAAGTTTTATTTGTAAAACACGTATGAATACATTATAAAAGACAAGCATTAGCCCGCGGTTTTGCTTGCGTGGTACCTACGCACTAGGATAAAACGTATAGCCTATGTGATAAACTAAGTATGTACATTCTTAGCTCATAAATAAACTACGTATATTGAGCTAAATTCCTTCGATACTTTTGCATGAAAGAGCAACCAAAATTAATACATCTTTACATACAAACAAAAAAATACAAACTCTTTTTTTTAGATATATTTTCTTTCACGGTCATAATATTAACAGGATTATAATATTTATAATAGTTACGAGTAGGTAGATGTAGGTACTGAAGGATTAGTAACCTGTTTAAATTCAAGGAATTTTTGATTGCATGATACAGTGCCGTTTCGCTTCAGCTTAGTCTACCCCTTTTACCATAAGTGAAACGATACAAAATAATAAATGCATTCAAAATTACCCTTCCAAATCGAAAACAGCTTGGGAAAGTTTTAAAATAATTAGGCCTACAATATAGTGAAATAAATTACTGAATAAAGGGTGCCTCAGAAAAGCGGTTAACGGAACCAAGTCACTTTTATTACTGCGGACTTAACTAATTTACACATCTATGTGAGCATGTTCATTGAATGTTACTAAATTATATTTTTAGATAAGTGTATTATTATATCTTTTAG
The DNA here is from genome assembly GCA_947086425.1 of Xanthorhoe spadicearia. Classification (NCBI taxonomy): domain Eukaryota; kingdom Metazoa; phylum Arthropoda; class Insecta; order Lepidoptera; family Geometridae; genus Xanthorhoe; species Xanthorhoe spadicearia. The sequence continues at coordinate 5,698,754 of OX352194.1, read as the reverse complement.
AAATAATAGGAAATAGTTATTTATTCAATTTTAAAATACACATTAGCAACCTACCGTTCCGCTCGCGTTGTACTAACATTTTTATATCGAAACAAAAAGCTACGGATAAAATATTTTGACTGACCACAAAAATGAGTGAGAACTTGGAACACAAGTTCTAAACGGTGAAGGAAAACATCGCTATCGTCGATTGGATTGCAACTTGTCACATTTTGAATGTGAACTTCTGCCGGATGACATAAAGGTACCATACCTTAACTTCTACCTGAACCATCTGCCAGTATCGGTCCCGACTTTTAAAGTCGTTAAGCCATGACGGAGACCTTTGGGTGGCCTAAAACTCCGTCACCAGAGTTGACCACTTGCTCATACAAACGAACGAACGATCTGCAAAAGGATCTTAAATGTGCAAAAGTCTAAAACTTGTGAAATAATTATGTCTACCGCACCTGGAGAATGCGTTAGTGATCATTTATTTAATTTTAAGAAATGAGTGGTTTGATAAGCACTCCATAATTTTGTTTATTAAAGAGGGTTATTTGTTTTAAAGCATGCAGCTGTTGTGCCATGAAGCCGGAAGTCAGGGCAGGCAATAAACGATTACAGATCACACTGCACACCTTGGGTCAAGGACAGATTCCAAATGTTTGATAAGGCATATCGGCGTCTCGTCAAGAACTTCAAAATATTTATCGCCTAGCACCGTTACTCATTTGGTTTAGTAAAGTTACGTTAACTAAAACGACTATTAAATCTGTTGTTATCTCTTGACATTGTCATAAAAGGAAGAACAAAAAAACATAAAATCCCCTTTCAAATTCACAAATCTTTATGTTATTCATTTGGGGAAAAATGATATTTATAATTTTTAATACAAATGGTTAAACAAAATAGTATTTTTACAGTTTTGGTGCACATTAATCCTTTTTGCTGTAGGTGAAGTGTTTTTTTTTTTTTTAATTGAGACTAAGATAGAGTGACGATCACGATCTTATTATTCTATAAGGCACTTATTTTTACTCTTTGATAAGAAAAAAATATTGAAAAAAGTAACATGATGACATGCACATTAAATAATAAGTCATGTTTTTAGTTGTAAGTATGTATTCAAATCATCTAATCAGTTAAAAGATTATTTATCAAAACTCAAAAGTCTTTTACGGATAGTCTCAAAAACCTATTTTTGGTTTAGCTTACTGTTGTAGTTACTTTTCATTTTACGTATGGAAGTAATGTCAAGTATCTAATCTACCTACCAAAGATAGATCGGTTTTAAAGACTTACTCGTAGCTGTTGAAAATTAAATGTAAAGTAAGCTTAGTTAAGCAGTTAGAGAGTTAGTTGGGTACATAAACGACTTATAAAAATCACAAATCTACTATTTAGGCAGTTTTATATTATTGTTTATATTACTGTTTAGTCTCTCAAAAAACTTACACCTTTACTCTGAATTTTTGCAACGGGAGACCTGGTATATTGTTGAGGATTAAAATTTTTTTGTTTGTATTAGCTTGATAGAAAAAAATGTCATGTGAATTGGCGTCATTGTTTTATCTATAAACCAATCGCTATGGTCAGCTTAGATCTCTATCAAATTTGCACTAAAACTTTAGCAACCCGCATACTTAGCAATAGCAAAAAATAGATGGCGCCACTGTCATCGAACAAAATCAGATAATATTGAAAGGCAGGTAAAGCGGACCCGCTCGTTAAGTAGCCTTTTTTATTTGTTAGACATTCACCGAGGAGTGAAGTTTGTGCTGCCATAAAATTGAGATTTAAGTATGTTGATCTGTAAATGATAACACTTTGGCAAACATTACGTTATGGCACACCTGGATAGCCCGGCCATCGTAGCATTTAAACCGGTGCCACTTCGAGAAGTTGGAAAGAACTCGACCATATTCGTACTGTCGAAAAATCTATAAGTATTTTTGGATAAAAATACTTATGAGTTTATTATTTTAATTTATGAGCGGGATTAGCATAGAAAGAGAATTTGAAAAGAGGGTGATATCCACTTTAATAATCTCCTAGGCACCACAACGTCACATTAAGTAGGTATAGGTAAGTACAGACTACAGAATAAGAAATTGAGCACAATGGGAACCAAAAACAAGTTTACTTTATAAAAAAATAACCGTTCAATTTATTTTATTAAATTTTATCGTCTGTTCAGTCGAAGAACTTTGCTAACGGAAACCAAAACAGTTGAAGACAAAAAAACAACACATTTTTTATTTTGTCTTTTATTTTACGTTTTGATGATTTTTGTGACGCAGTACGTGAAAGACCCCAAGTCACAGAGGTTGTGGGTTCGATCCTCACTGCGGTATATTTGTATGATCTACGATACTTGTGTATGCTACATATAACATGTGGGTGTTTTGCTACATATAAATGTAACATATACAAAAACTCATGTAGAGTAATGGCACAAAGTGCACAAAACATTAAGAGAACTCGCGCTCTAGACGACAACGATCACGATCCGACCACGACCATGATCGCGAAGCTCCGGCCAAGGCTGCGGCCAAGTTTGCGGCCACAAATTATTCGTAAGTTAGTCGTTAGAAGGCCCGGCCAAATATAAAAAAAATACACATACAGTAGAACATACAACCTCCTTTAAGAGTCGGTAGGTAGGTAAGTAAAGTAAGATAAGTTCGTATGAGCAAGTGGCCAACTCTGGTGACGGAGTTCTTAGGCCGTCTAAAGGTCTCTGTCATGACTTATCGACCTTAAAAGCCGGGACCGAAAAAATAAATCTGTTAAAAATAAGGTCATTTCATTAGTCTATAACTACGTGACCCATATTTCTCGCTATATATCAGCAGCTGAATGCTGTATTGTAATAGCATTACTCGCGCAGTCCCACAATTTTCCGTCTAATTGAGTGAATGCAATCGACCATACAAGTGGCTCGATGGTAGTTAATAGTTAATGGGCGTTTGATACGGAAGAACTAGGAAAAAGCGGTTGTGGTATAGCTTGCTTAACGTTCTTGAGAGTTAAGGCTAAGAGAGAGATAAAAAGAGAAATTACAATTTGGATGGGTGACCGTTAGTGGCAATAACCGGCTCAATGTCTTTGTGCTTCGGAGAGCGCGTTATCGATTCAGGTTTTTTAAGTCCTAACGCAGTAAAGTTCCTCAAGGCGGCCTAAAAACTGTTATTATAGTTAGCTAAACAAAAAAACATTAAACTTTAGTACTAGAAGTCTAAACAGATTAAAGTCTGAGTCTTACTATACTATATATATATATATATATATATATATATATATATATATATAATTATATATAGGTATATACTCGTAGTCACACCAACCCGTTTAAGTGTGTTGTGTAGTTTAGGAAAAAAATAATAAAGAAAGAAAAACACACGGAACCTCTTTTGTTAATCAAAAACAAAAGAATTACCTACATTTATTTTCATTGATTTTACAGGCGTTTTAGATAATCAATCTGTTATTTATTAGCAGTGTCCGGCAATATTTACATGCTGCATAAACTGATTGTTAACTCATAATGTGAAATACAACACGTTGTGTAAAAAAAATTGCCTACATCACACAATGTTAGAAAGTTTTATCAAGACTTCGAATAGATAAACACAGAACGGAACGAAAGTTCACCTGTCAGTCATCAAGATAAAATGCACATTCTCTAGTTAAACTAATTTAAATCGTATTTTTTGTTTATTAATCATGTACTGCTTCATTAGTTTTATAATGGTAAAGGTTTCAATTACATTGATTGAGAAACTAAACGAGTATAAGCTTTCAACCATTGCACTTGTGTGGCAAGAATATTCATGATTTGTTAGTAATTATTGAAATTGACACGGACCCCTCTCATATTTAACTGTCAATTAGTAAGTAGTGAATGTTGTTTCCTTGTCACTTTCAACACGCAACAGATTTAGCAGACGGTTGAGCTCTGGAGAACCATAGGTCCATTATGATAAACAGGGTTGACCCATTCTCAGCCCAGCGGTCGTCTCCGAAGAGGACTGTGCCTGACTCTAGTCCTCGTGCGTCATAGACAGTCACGCGTTAATATTATCCAACCAATAAAAAAACTTATTTTTGTACCTTGTTTTTAAGCACTTGCTGAAATACTCGGATTATTTCAAAAATTGATATTATTATGGAGAACGCGTCCACCTTACACGAAGACCGCTTTTCTGACTTCTATAATAAGTACTAAGTGCTTACTTATTTATTACTTATTGCGCCCTTGCGGCGTTACCGCGTAATAACGATGGTGATGAGGACGCAAAGAAGTCCCTGGAATGCAATCTATAACCATGGCAAGTTTTATCGTAATCTGTTCAGCAGTTAGTTGAGTAAACGCAACAGACCTAGTTATTTTAATATTAGTATCATTAACATACCTCGGCACTTTTACCTTTACCTCGACATATACAAACTGAAGTAGGTTTGAAACCTAGTCGTTTTATATTGAAAAATGTATAATATGTGCACTTGTTAAGCTGAGAGGATGGTTTAGGTGCTGGACATGCCTATTCTATTTCAACAATGTCCAAGAACAATCCAGCTAAATGTAGGCAAAAATATTTCCTAATGTAGTGAATCTATTTAAATCATAATTCGGTATTGTAAAGATGTAAAAGTTTATCATTGATTGTTACGAAATCAACGCGGTTGACATGACTTAAAAACACAACATAACGTTGTTTTTAGATTCCAAAATCTAATTTACACAGTACACACAATTATTATTGCGATAGATAATAATCTAGTTATCGATCGTGCAAAACATTAAAGTTTATGTTTTATATTCTGATTTTATCGTTAGTATCAAATTGGTTCACAAGATAATCAATTTAGTGAAACCTTTTATGAAAGCTAGGCTAATGACCGTTATCTCTACAACCATACCAAAATGTTCCAAATAGAAGTTGCAAATTCAAACATTTCGCCGATCATTGTCAGTGTGGTGTGTCGCAACCCTAGTAGTAGTTTTGTGTTGACTGATTGAGGGTAGACAAAAACCTCGTCAGTTGAAGATGCGAGCGGGTGCCGGCCTTCAGTCTACTCGTGACCACGGTGACTGTAACGCTTTAACGCGATTAAGTCCCGTTAGTATTTATAAATATGTTTCCAAGTTGCGATAGTTCAAATAGTATTTTAACTGAAGATCCTCATTCGCCATATTACTTAACTTGTTATGAAACAAGATCATCATAAAAAATCATAGTAATTTGAAAACAATGTCAGATATAATTTAAAATTATTTTATTTTCGCTAATTGCTGCATTTTTATTCGATGGCGATCAAACTTTATCCAGCAGAGGCTGATCCTCAATGTTTTAAATAAGACTATTTTGAGAATTCCTAAGTACTCTTACAAATAACAAAAAAAATCAAAATCGGTTCTCCATTGACGGAATAATCGGTGAACTGAAAAAAATATATACATTCATACAGTGCAAGATAGAATGCATTAAAAATTATCAATACCATAAGTATATTTTCTAGTACTTTTGTGTATGACTGTCTTACTTGTCAGCCACGTTAACGTTCACGCTCTGAACCCTGTTGTTCCTTTTACGGAGAACGTACCGTTTACGGAGTACGTAAACAAGAACCAAAATGTATGTGTTATTGTTTGTGTTGACAACAACAAGGCGAATTGATCGTTCGCTTAGCATATTAAAATTTATAATAATTTACTTCACTAGTAAAATAATTAACGTTGTAATACAACTTCTTGTTTTTCAAAGGACCACAAGCTCAACATGTGCTTTAAAAGCACTGAACCTGTTAAATAAAGTTCCAACCACATTTTTATTCTTACTATTTTGTTTGTTTCTGCAAAATGTCGGCACGTACCAAAAAGTATTAGGCATACCTCTAACTAACCCCCTAAGACATATTCAAAGGATCTAATATACCCAAAGATCTGAAAGAATATCGAATGTCCGAGAATATTTTTTTATTCTTAAGTCTACTGCATCTTAGGAATGCAGTCGTGATCATATTTCATATTTTATATTTAAACTAAATTTCTTACAATTAATTTACAATGTAGTGTTTCATCGTGCTTATGATTGAAATACATAATTTACAGTTAATCTTTTCTCTATTTGACTATGAAAACCACATAGATATTTTCGTCGATTTAGTGCCTTTTTTAAAACTCGTTCATGTCTTTTATATGGAACTATTGAGTTCTGCTTTCAAAAGACATAAACGCAAGCTACGACAGATATAATTTAATTCTGGGCTAGATATAGATATTTTTGTGGATGTTATAATTTTCTCTTTTTTCAGATTGTTTCATGATTTGTCTAAAAAAGTACCATGTTCTAGATGGACCATCTATACATAGTATTATTTTATCTGTGGTGTTACGAGATAGTTAAATTTATTGTATAATGGTTAACCCATGGTTTACAATAAAAATACAATAATCTTATACCGGTGAACATCTCCAAATACGTTCACTGATCCAAGTGAACATTTATGAAGAACTTTGCACAGTAGTAAAACTCATTTTATAAAATAAAATAATTATAACTTATGTTTTACGGTGCCTAACCTATTTTACATTTAATTCTCACATTATGCATAGAAAGAAATACGAGTGGACGATGTGGTGAAATCCAAACCATGTATTTGACCGAATTTCGTGCCAGCAATGTGCGTAAAGTGAACCCATTTATCTGGAAATCCGGCGGGAGGTCAACAAAAGTCCACAATAAAAGCAGGGTCCGGTAGCACAGTTTAATTGAGTCCTCCGACCTCATAATCCGAACCTCCCACTCTCCCGCTAAATGTTATTTATAAGCCAAACTCAGAACGCCGGCGGGCGGCACACCTACGGAACGTTTTAGCCTAGGGAGTTGATGTGCGACACTTTCGTAATTGGACTCAAAAATGTTATTTATGAAATCAAAATAATAAAGAACTTTTCATAGTTTTAGAAAAATATAACGATGAAAGAATTTATAATTTTTGCATGCAGTTTAATTTGTGATAATAATAATGTTTTATTATTTTTGTATTAGGGTATTAAGGACTTCACACACAGCAGAATGAAGAAATAAAATATCTTTATAATAATTTATCTTAATAATCTTTAGGTAAGAATGAAATAAAAGTATAAAATAATCATCAAATTTTTGAACATCCTGTACGAAGTGAAATATACTGAAATATATTGAGATATACTGAGATATATATTTTCGTATAGCTCAGTATCTTAAGATACGAAGATATGAAAATATATATTATAGCTGCTGTGTGTGGTCTCCTGACGATTTCTATAGAAAGATGTATTGAGATATATCGTGCTATAAGATATATCTTCATATTATAGCTGCTGTGTGTGATGTCCTTTAATGTGTAGGTACACAAGTGTTTATACATTTCTCGTTATTTGCATTTTAATAAATTGAAGATTTATAAATTATGATAAAATAGTTACAATATAGCTGCTAAACATGAACATTCGGATTTCAACTAGGTAACCAAGTCAAGAAAAGCTTGGCGATACCTATTTAATCAATAATGGTAGAGTTCCCGCGTTAGGTTAAGTTTCGCGTCTAGTGATTACACTCTCTATGAGAATAAGGTTTTCAGAAGGACCAATTTTGTTTGCAACCATATTTGTTATTAAACAAATTTTAATGCGTATAGTTAGAAGTCAAAATTAAATATATTTACACAATCGGGTCAGTACCATTATTAAAACCACTACGTTTTTGTTAGTAGGGTTGGTTTAAAAAAAATAACTAGCAGTCATCACACATACAACAAATAAAATAACAAATAAGTAAGACGTGAATGTTGTGTATACATTTATTATTACATAATTCTTTTATGCTACTTACTCGTATTTTGTAGGTATTTGAACATTTCATAAAAATTATAACGATCTAATTATTTTGCTACAAAGACAGCATTTAGTATCACTTGCAATTGGAAGCCGGATATAGTAAAATGAACCTATAAAAACAGTTACTTGTAATTTTTTGACTTGGTAATTTAGCTAGTGCTGGTATGAAAGCTCGTACATTCGCGTCCGGTGGTTCAGCATTGTTGGGTTTCAGAAACGCGTCATTCCTTTTACTGTTTTTCTTCGTGCTCCCACTACGTCGTCGGTAATTAATTTGCACCCATTATTGCTATTGCCACAACGCTTGTTATGAAACTTGTCGATAATTTAAGTTGGAACATGGAATGTTAAATTGCCGCGTCGCGCCTGATTGAAATTTGAAATACATACTTAGGTTCAGATTGTTTTTATCGGAAACTATTATTCCGATATGTTTTCATTTCCTCTGTGAACGATGTATGCACACGACGAGCGTCCGCGGCTTCACATTCGCGTAAGTTTAATGCATATTTATTTAAAGCTTTAATGTTAGTTAGGTATTTCTAATTAGACATACTTACATTTATTAATCGTTCAATATAATTATGATAAAATAGAAATACATTCCTAAAGAATTTTCTTTCTTACACCGCCTCGCACCGCTGACTCTAGCGGTTCTTGTCTTGTGTGATGCACCTAGGTACTTACTCAAAGAATATTTTAACAGTTTTTAGTCCGATGGTTTTTTAGCTTTAACATATTGATAGTCACTTTTAAATAAACAAGTGATAGGAAAGCATAGAGATGTTTTAAAAAAGTTTATTTTATTAATAAAATTAAATAATTCGTTTGATAAATCATTCACTTCAAAGTTGTACATTAACATTATTTTACGGTCTACCGGTTACCAACCATCGTTGCAGAATTAATGTCGAATGTTCGCTAATCGAACATGTGGCGAGTCCATTGCTCGCATGGCAAGAACCATAAATGAAGTGCCACTGAGTATTAACTACTGGGAATTCGGCCATCGAAATTATCGACACACACAATCCGCTTGGCGATAACTGAATGGAGTTGCGTTAAATAATCATTAATCGATGTTGCGGTCAGTATTGGTATTTATGAATAGTGGGAGAAGTGACCCCGAGGTTGCATCTTTAATGTGCCCACTGTGATGTGGACTTCGGCTGTGACATATGCTCTCCTGACGAGCCTGGCGTCACTGTGTCGTGTGCGATATACACGCACGTCGCGAACTCGTTTTTCGTGACATCGTGCGTCACGCACACACCTCATTTCAATGATATTACAAGTATTAGAGGTGTTCCATTGTTTCCATAGCACTGCACCCGCAAAGCTTTATTCATAACTTGGTAAACATGCCTCGACATCTAGACGCGTCGTCTGACACCGCACTTAAGTGCCCACACATCATTCGTCTACGTAAGTATAATACATTGTAGACACATTATACGACGCCCGTTCCTTCCTTCATAGAGCGGGTTGAGCTCTACAACTAATATTGTTATGTTAGTGTGGAGCAGCACACTAGACGACAATTTATAGTAACGTGCAGCGACCTTTGTGCGACGGCTAAAACTACTATGTTAGAATTCATATTTCTTACCGACTTAAAGAGAATGCAGACACCATTTAATGGTGTCTACAGGGTCACAATTATCACGATCCTGACACTCTTTTGTGTACAGTAGGTACAGCATCTATTTTATTCTGGGTGTATAATAGGTATTATGTTCTTACAAACCCATGTACTTATTTAAAAAAAAATGTACATCAGTCATCCGATTACCCATCATTTAACATAAGCTTTAAGTTTCGTAGTTGTTTTTGTTTGCTTAGTTTCTTGGGATTAGATGACGCTGTGTAAAACGTCCAAGGAGATTTATTTATTGAAAAAAGAATTATCTAAGTTTTTAAAAAGGACATTCCTGACTAAATAGTACGGTTTTTTTAAATGTTTTCTTGTCTAATACGATTGGCGACACCTCTATAAAAATAAAATAAAAAGATTTTAAATCCCATGGACTTCAGTGCAAGATATTTTATGTAGTATAACCGCAAAGCGCCACATGAAATTTCCTCAGAATGAAGTGCCAAGATTTATGTTTATGATACGCATATAATAGTGGCGTCAATTGAGAACTGGCGTTGGCGGTGTCGACCCTTTGTGTTCCACGGTTATATTTGTGATACTACCTTCCATTACTTTGATATTTCATTTCAAATGACAATAAAAAACTATTATGAGAAATGAATAGAATAAATATGAAAAAAATGTTTGGAAAACGCTACTGGTTATACGCGTTTTGACATTATAGCCCTTATTTCATCGTAACAAAAGTATTACCTACAACAAACAGGAAAGGGCGATGCGTTGGTGACACATAAGAGGCAAGACATTCAGTTTATGATGATGATAATAACGTACAAGACTGGACAGACGATAATAAACCTATAACACGGCTGCAGGGTTACATATCTTTGAAGTCTTGGCTTTTATTTGAATAATGCATTAACAAATTAATGAAGTGTTGAAATATTAGGTGGTCGTTCAACGATATTGTAACCTTACTCAAAAATAATACATATTTTAAATCAACAACAATATCTATTGTTATAATATTAGTTCTATAGTTCTCTGTTGTAGTACTTCTTGAGTTTATTCATGTTTTTATTTGAACTGTGATAATGTTTAGGCTTTTCCTCTGTAGGTAGTAGATGATTTAAACAGTGTCAAAAGCGAATCTTTGTCGTTCTTAACGAGACACTGTAGTTCTTGGGGTGTTATTCACATGGTAAAGGTTTGCCCATTAGTTACCTAAATCCCCTTAGCTTAACCAGCCCTATCTGCAGGAAAGACAATGGTCAACTCAATGTCAAGTCAATTCGTTTTGGGCTGAATTTAAAGATTTTATCACGATGGTTTCCTTCACTGCTTAAAATCCGTTGATGCATGGCCCGGATTTGAACACCACACTCGAAGCTTTTAGTTATAATGTTATTAAGTTTACTTAAGCAGTGACTTTGCTGAAACAGTACCATTTGATTTTGTTACTTTATCATGTTTTCTTGTTCGAATTATGAGAAAGGTGCTTATAAATCCAAGCAAAATTTAAATTTTGTAATTGGACATTGTTATACAAGGGTGAAAGTGACTCCTTTAATGCACTAATATAGTGAAAACTAAAAAATATGTATTATATCATGCTACAAACTTTTGGGAAAATAAATTTTAAATACAGCTGTGGCTAGCAGCTATGTATAGAATCGATTGATATTTCGCAAAAGTAATGTTAAAATTGAAGGTGTTTTTTTTATTATTTGCGTTCATAGGGCGCTAAAGTTTTGGCTCTAGTGCCGCAAAGTGCTATTTTCCACCTTAGCACGTCATTTCAAGCATACTTTCCGTGAATGAGAAATTAAAAATAACATCCAAACTGTTTCAAGATATTTCAAAATCGAGTGTTTGCTTTTTGATGGTTTTGCAAGTATGTATGTCTTTGTTTTTTTTAAATCAAATTGAGACTCCTGTTCGTCAAGCCTCTATTAAACAAGAGTGCCGTTTACAGGGCAATCATTATAATGATTGGTTATCGATTTGGTGCATGGCGTGCTCATCTAAGGACCAGAATTTAGTGCGCCCGATTACGCCTCTGTGCCGCCGGCTATTCCGTATAATCTATTCTTTCCTACCGTCCCTCAACGTCACGATATCGTCGACTTATCTTGGTCGCTCGCTCTTATAATTTTTGAAAATTCATAATAACATCTGATAACAATCTAATTATTATAATGTCCTCTTTAACATATCCCGTTGGCCAAGTCCAAATTGGAGCGAGAAACGGGCCTTCGGGACAAGATAATGCCTTGCTAATATAATGGAAATTATGAGATCATCTTTATACCCCTTAACTGTGCTTTTAAAATAAACACATCGACTTTACTGTCATTTCGGTGGAGTTTATTACAGGCGATTTAAGTGTAGAGCATACTTTAAGGAGTCATTAATGCAGGCTGCTACTCTTTTAATTTTACTACCAACTTAATTGAAATATTTAAAAATCACATTATGAAGGCTGTATATAGGATGTCGGATACGCAGAGAAAATCATCTCTCAAAATAATTTAGAACACAGTTGTAGGTACCTATATTTGCGTGCATGCCTACGCATTATATTTATGAACTCTGCCAGCTTCGTGTGCAAATAAATTAGCACACAATCAAAATGTATTTCTTGTTTGTAAAGCCGACTGTATTTTGAGAATGATTCTGAATGATTTTAGCGCTACAAGCCCTTGTACTAAATTTAGCCTTAAAGCTTTAATTGCTAAACTTTATACTCTAAACATAGTTATTTTATTAAACTGATGGTACTATTCTAGCTGAATAATAATAATAATACTTTATTTTATTTTGATGAAGCCGTTGACATAGCTAAAAATTAGTCAAAATTGGTTTGAGCGCCATTGACTGGAATGAATGAATTAAAGAAAACCAGAGAAAAATAGATGATCTTGAAACCACCTAAAAACTAACCCAATTAGTGGATTTTGGTAAAATTTTGACGGGGTCCAATCCTACTAATTTTATAAATGTGAAAGTTTGTGAGAATGTTTGTTATTCTTTAACGCAAAAACGGCTTTGTTATTCTTTCACGCAAAGAGATTTACGCGGGTGAAACAGCGGGGCGCAGCTAGTTTGTAAATAAGTTAGCGCAAGTCACATACTTATATATTTCTCCATCTTCAATATCAAGTCAATTTAAAAATTTGATTTATTATTATATAGGATTATTATGTTTTCATAATTCGTGGTATTGTTTTTATGCGAGCGTGAGCAAAACAAAACAATATTTTTTGCTCTCGACAGTCAAGATTTGCTTTGATTTGTTTTTTTTTTCACGTAGTAGGTACTTAATAGTAGATAATTTGATTATAGAATATGTTTATACATTATAAACCTAAAACTCCGTCTAAAATCTCGGTTTGGTAACAAATTCGGATTTCAGCAATTTAGATACCCACTTGGTTTGTGACATGAAAACGTTCGGACATGTTGAAAATGGAGCCGGTGTCCGAATCTCATCAAATATTGACGATTGCCTAAAAGCTTCCCCATGGCGTACAACACCTACGCATATAGCGTGTATTTATCCGTCGCATACTAAATGAGAACACGCCCAATTTCTATTATACATTAGACATGTACATGCACATTGAATGGAGTATTGATTGTCTTCACTGTCTATAATTTGTTATACATTTACGACATTCATTCTCGTAATGGACACGTGAACGTTGAACCAGTTTTATGCTTTTCGAAACTCTTATGGTCACGCAGCGTCTTAAGATTTACTTTATTCATCCAAATAACAACTTAAGATGTGGGTGTATGTAAATACGCATGTGAGTAAATAAAACAATATAATTATATATATATATATATATATTCTACATCTGTAACGCTATTACTACATAATACAAGAATTAAGAAAGTGATACTTGCGTGTTTGTGCGCATGTGTAGGAACGAGGTCAAACAATTGAGCGATCAGAACGCACTGTGCGAAATGCTATGTTTCTCTTCTCTTTCTATCAACGTTAGTAATCCTTTGATCTAATATTTTTCTGTTTGCATTAATATCAGTCATTGAAACTCAACTATACAAATGTAAAAAGGTTAGGCTAGAGGCCTTATAAATTTAAAGTCGAGAAAAATTCTTTGTTCGAATTTCCCAAAACAATTAACGAAATTGTTATTGTTTAAAATTGTTAACGACTATTTTCTTGAGAAATAAACTGGTACTAAATGTAATTTATACAGACTCTGACTTGCACCTCCCCCTTGCCACATTAATAGTATGCAATTTCGAGGCAAATTACCTATTTCTATAAGCGTATATTTTCTGGCGAGCGCACTGAATAATAACTCGCTGTGCCTGCCTACTCGACACCCCTCTACTTGAAAACATCTGATATCACCCACATAAAACATTAATCCGGGCCCCTTTCTTTGCTTAACACTCTTCATTTGACAGATTGGACTAAATTACTAAGGTTTTTTTATTTAATTTAAGGGTAATGCGAAACGTCGTATTTTCCTTTGAGTCATGTTTGCCTGTTGTGAGCTCAAGATCGGTTTCCGTCCAAGTAGTTTTTATTGGAAGTTTTGTTGACTGAGGCAGTCGAGCGTTTTAGAGCATCACCCCCTTTGTACACAGAGACATAATGTCGCTCATATTTGATTTGATCAACCCCAGTAAGGCAAACGACGCTGTTATTGTTGCGATTCGCTCCCTCGTCGATATTATTACCTAACTCATAAACAACAATCGTTTACTTGAAAACGTTAAGAATCTAATTCATATTAACCTCAATAAAATGTTAAGAATTAAATGCCACGCTTAATCAGTTTTTAATCTTAATACAAAACAAATGTTGTTAGCTTGCTTTAACTAAAAAAATATGTAAACTGTAATTTATAAAGTAAATATACCTACGTACAAAGAATCTAGGAAATCTACATAAACATAACAAATTAACAGGTGCATGACTAATAGCTGTATAATTTATAGCGCCGACAAAGCGGCTTCGAATGGCGGCTTAGGTACCTATCAGCACTTTAATGTCCTATGCATGTAGGCGAGTATATCTACAGGATATCATTCGGAGACAATCACGGTGCCTATTATGTGCCATGTCGTTATCAGGCTGTTAGTGATTGATATCAAAATTACAATTTCGTACCGAGTCGGGTATATGTCGGTGTCGCGATCTATGATGAAGCGACAGGGTACGTGCTATCGGACGGTATTACTAATTATAGAGCCTCACGCAACTGATTCCGATAGTAATGTTTGTAAAGCATGGCGGACCAATCTGCCGGCTCTTTGTAATTGGTACCTCGAATTTATCGCGGCGAGTGGTTTAGATCGGCGAGTGTTTACTCCGATTTCAACTGGCCATTTACACAGATAGCCTAGGCTTGTAGATATCGTTACTGCTATTTTTACAACAGTATTCCATCGATTACGATACTGTACGTTTATAATTACATAATGTGGCTATTGCTATTTATACCCTACTAAATTCAAAAAATCTTTTTTTCGTTAAATTATCTAAATTATCTGAAAAACTACTTTTTGATAAACTTTAAGACTAAATTGTTTTCAGCTGCTGCTTACTTCAGAATTCAGAAACATTTCATCTAATAGTCCAATAATCTGAAAATGGATTTAATAATTGAAATGTAGTTTTTACCGATACATTGCCAATTTTAACAATGTTTCTATAAATCCAAAATATGTGAAATACCATGACATCTTTACATGTATGATGAGGTTAATATACATATAATAAAATGTATTCAAATTAGAGAAGGTAAAACGGTAAAAACCAACAAATGTACCTAAAATGGAGGATCACTCACAAGCTCTGTTTAAAGAAAACAAGTTGACGAACTCAAACGGAGCGTCGGAGGTGAAGTGGGGTCTCTGTGTGTACAATATCTCATGCTTTATTTCTAAGTCAACCTGCCTATGTTTGATCAAATCTATTGACGTCCCTTTAATCTTCACCGACGAAACTGCTCTCCTATTTATTAAATATAGAATTAATATTTGTTATATTAAGTAGGTCTCATGAGAGCTCTGAGCTAACTCTTCACTGAAGGGCCTAGGAGGGTCGCGGCTAATGTGCTAAACATTAGTTGATTACGTCATCATGTGAATGAAATGGTCCGTTTAGGATCTGACAAGTTTTAATTTTATTTACACAAGTTACAAACAACAATTAATTACAGCAAGCAGTAGTATACAATTATATTTTTTAAGTAAGTAATTCCCGTAGAAATCTTTGATACCAAACATTAGTCGGGTTTTTTATTCCCACCTTCAGTCCCCATACCTATCTTGTAAATGACTACCTTCTATGTTACGTTCAATTTTACGAAGAACCCTAGAACCTAGAACCCCTCTTTTTTGTTGAGGTTAAAAAACTGAACGTTACTTCTCCTTACTGATCCAACAATCGATAATTTTAATGACAACATCAGATATTAAAACGTAAAATATATTTCTTAATTTTTTAAATGTAAAATTCGTATAATATTTATTTCTATGTAATTTTTAAACATTTTTTTTAATGATCTTAGTTTTCTTTAATTTATTAAAGTCATAATGCAATAAATTTTAATAACGTTCTGTTTGAAGACAAAAATAAAAAAGCAAAACCACTGTGTAGGTACATAAGTTCGCAATCATTGTATGACAAGAAAACACTCACTAATTAAGTAATTCTAAGAAGTAATTCGAGAGTTGGCCACTCGGACGAAGGAGCTACGAGCTCGTCACAAAGATGTTTAGATTAACCGGATGCCCTTGATATTATCTTAGAAATGGAATAAATTTGCATACCTTAAAATAAGCTCACAAAAGGCGTTCTACTTCTTAAGTGTGTTTTGTGTAATCAACTGGATTATGCTTTAACTGTACGTTTGTAAAATTCATTTGGAGACCACATGAAGTTCGAGAATTAAGATGACAAATATTTTGATTAAGATTCTACTTACTTAGGTACCTACATTACAAGAATATGACTATGCTATAACCAAGGACTCGTATCGTTCTTGCTATACTTGAACTATATTAGATTAAATGTTTAGGTTTGCAACATTATTATTGCACACAAATGTCATCAAGTTGATACAGTTTTATCCAGAGTTGGCCACTTGCTCATACGAATTTACTTTTCACTTAGTCCATCCATGTGAACTTGAGCCTTACAACCTATCTGATGTCTGTAGTCTACGCCATATTAATGAATATGGCGTCCTTGATGTCCTTGATGTTGTTTAGGTTTAAAATGCTTGTATATGATTGCAGTTGCTCGTGGGCAGCAGCGGGGCGGGCACCGGCGGCGCGGCCACTTCGCCGGACGGCGGGTCGAGCTCGGCGCCACCGCTATCCCCCGGCGGGTCCGCAGTGGCCGGCGGAGCCCTATCACCAGGCGCAGGAAGCCACGCCAGCACACCAGCTGCTTCCTGCTGCGAAACGCCTCGCCTCATCATCACCGATCCCGTCTCCGGCCAGACCGTCTGCTCCTGTCAATACGACAACGCAAGACTCGCCCTCTCCTCCTACCCTCGGCTGTCCAGCGCTGCAGTCGGCGTCTACGGCACACCGTACTCCTCCACGGATCAGAACCCCTACCCGAGCATCGGTGTCGACAGCTCTGCATTCTACTCGCCATTGGTATGTTGTTCGATTAAGCTGTCAGATCTTGTTCACCCTTTCCATAGGAGACCTAATCGTGTTATTGCTTGATCTGGCGCATGGCGGCGAGTTGCCTGACATTTTTCGAGAATCTTTAGAATGAAGTATAGTTATTCTAAGATTTATAGTAAAAATACTACCTTCGTAGTTTTTTAATACGAGTAGAGTACTACCAGAAAATAATTTTTAGTTTTTTGTGTGTTGATATTTGATTTGAAATTAATAGTTTTGTAGCGCTGAATGAGTTGAAAGTTTCAAATAGGTAGCAATAGGCCGTTTACCTGTATAGAAAGCAAGGTTTATCGCTCTCGCTATGAGACAACGTGTTTGGAAGGCCTGGCTTGGCGTGCGGCGCGGCGGACTAGCCGTCGCCGAACCGGTCCGAGACCGCTGAGCCAGAAAACCTCCAACACCTCTCAGACTCCACCGCCGTCCTGTCACGAAACATTAACATATTTTAAACTCAAAAATAAATTTAAAAGAGTCCGCCATTAGGTATTACAGTAATTGCCACTGAACTGCATTGAATAATACTTTACCTCATTTCGAATGACACAAAATGTCTGGTTAAGTTACTTGTACTAAGTACTATGTATTTACTTTCGACAACTTTTAAATTATAAGGGACATTCTGGCATTCATAAATTGCGAATGCGATACAAATCCTATTTGCGGTCTCAAAGAATGGTTGGAACTACTGTTCGGTTTAACACCTTGTCTGGGCAACAGGGACAAATGAGCGGTCGGTGTAAGCGGCACCAGTAATCCCTATAAGGGCCCAAATAATTGAATATCCACACTGCATTGCCTACTGTGTTCTTTGAACCAGACACTACGTTACTGAGTCAATGGTAGAATGTTTTATTTTGTTGCTTCCATTTCTTATAATTTGGATTGATGTCAAAGTAATAAACTAGATCAAACAGTAACTGGTGAGTAATGAACCCAATGGGTTATGTTGTTGGTATTGTTTAAACTTATCTCTATTTAAATCACTTTGGTCTACCCAAATTCAGTTTATGATTTTAGAGTCGATATAAAAAACCACTGAAATACTTTCCTATTTGAGGCTAGGTACGTTCAACTGACAATTACAATATCACGCCGGTAATGACAGTTCGTGTGGGTAATTGCAGACGCATCCTAAATCGCCGGCAGTGATCTCTATCTGTCATTGTAAAACGAAGTTTTCTGTACCTATTCTGTGACCTGGTGCATGTTTAATAACAGGTGTTTAAATGTATGTATACTTACTGTCATTGTGCGCCCTGTGCACATACCTAACTCACGACAAGCCTGGCCGGTTCCGTGCAAGCGACAATTTAGCGAACAATGACGACGCTCCACCACAAATACACTCGTGTCTGATTCTGGCCATGTAAGTCTTCCTACGGTGGCGTTGCAATTTGTTTCGTATCCTGTTGTTACAGGGTTTATTTTCCTACGGTTCAGTTAATAGTCATTGCAGGGGAAAATATTCAACTGCCATTTTTGAACACCGGCAACTCCGGTGGCGCCGTCTGTTCGAGTTGCAACTTACTAACAATACACGCAGCGCCATCTTTTATCTATTGTACGTTTTTGATAATCAATAAAGGGTTTTGTTTGGTGTAACCGCAGCCTAATGTCATCACGTACATTATTTTATTTTTGTTTTTTATGACTTTGTTGAGACAGCTTTTTATAGAAAAGTTATGAAAGGGTAGAAAACGTATTCATAGTCCTAAATGTTGTAAGTAATTAATAGAGATAAAAGTTATAAATTTATGAATATGTAGTACCTTTCTTGAAGCGAATTACTAGGAAGAAAAAATAAAGTCACGTGATTGGTTGTCGAAAATAATTTGTATCTCGTGATTGGCTAGAGCGTCAAATCAGTTGTCAATTGTCAAATCTAGCCGAGAATAAACAATTATTTTCGACGACCAATCACGTGCTTTTATTTTACTTCCTATTAGCTCGTTTCAAGAAATGAAGTTTAAGTATGTTAACTTTTTAATATATAAAGTTCACTGAAGGTGAAAAGTTATGTTTAAAGCTTCGTTAATTATATTTACCATAGAGTTTAGGTACTATTTGTTACTCCACTCGAGTAGGTACGTTTTTAATTGTAATTAAAACCATTAAAAAAATATAGTCACTGAAATAGAGGTGTCTATTCAAATTATCACACTTATAAGTAGCATAAAAAGTTGTAAAGAGTGTGAACTTCAAAGATTTAAATGATACAATTTATTTGAAAGAAAATTCAAGATAATCTGAGGGTGGAGCAATAAAATGTTACGTCATTGAAGTGCATGCTGTGTACACGTGTTCCGGCACTTTCATATCTCATCCGTTTATTAGAAACGGAAACCTCTGAATCGTACCGAACTGCATTATTGATAGACATGACGACGCCACGCCGCCAGCACCAAATAAACGAGACACAAAGTCGAGCGGAGCAAAAGCTACCTACATCGGATGCCGTTTCCCTAATCTTATTAAAACGGGCTAAACATTTAAAACGAAACTTCTATTTCCTCCCGGTTCATTATCACGACCAAATTAAAAGTTCGATAAGAAAACGTAAAAAGGAACGAAAGACACTCTCAACTGTCTATAAAAACGTAACAAAACGCCAATTTAAATACATCACTAATCTTAAGTCAAAGAGAATAAGTTTAGAAAAAGGAAACCAGAAATTCAATTAAAGAAGGGCGCTGGAGCGAGAGGCGCTATGCGCAAGAGACGGCATCAGACTGAGAGGGAAAAAATAAATAAAACTGAAGAGAAATCAAGCGAATTCAGAATAGCCATTAAGGTGTTAATGAGGGTCTTATTAAGCCGTCTTTTCCCTGTGGGTGGTCTGTCTTTAGTGCTTACTTTGTTCATTAATCAGTGCAGATTAAACCTCGACCTAAATATCAAATGTGTATCGCAACTATAATGTGGACTCGTGATCATTATCTACTTCATGATAACATAGTACGAAGATCTTTCATTACCTTTGTTGTAACTGCCGTCGTATAGATGGATAATAAGTTTATTTTATCGCATCTCACCTCTTCTCAAAACAATTAATATCCGTCAGTTATATAAAATGTTTCCATCTAAATAGCAGGCCAATTAATTTTAGCTTAAAGAAATTTTTTGTTATAATCATACAAGCTATCCCGGCAAACTTCACCAAATCGGATTTGAGGACTATTGAAACCATGAAAATCGGTAAAGTCGTTCGCGATTTTTAAGGTGTCAATCCGACTTTGATTTAGGTACCTACCTATTCATAATATAAAGATTGTAGCATTTTTATCACTTTATCTATATAAATTAGGTAATTTAAAAAAAACTAAGCTAGTACTACTAACTTCTAGTCATGAACTAATGAAAATCTTACATTATTTCTTTTGTTTTCTTTTAATAATGCAATAAGCAATAAAATAGAAACTTGTACTTACTATATTAGCATTAGCGATAGCGATAGATTGATTGGTAGTTACATTACAATGCGTCCTCAGTGAAAATAGCATGTATTAATACATATCTGGTGTACCTAATCAGTTGTACTTAGTTAGACTAACATACATCAGTTTTCTCTATTATATATTTGAATCATGCGTAATGTGTTTGTACTCGTATGTGTCGTACCTACATTAAATTTAAATGAGCCGCCATTGCGTATATGATGCAACAGAGGTGAAACGTGGGTGGGCTTATCTATAGATATATCGACGATTTGACATAAGCGCTATATATAGATTACACATGTGTCAACCGATAAAATATGTTTTAAAGCGCCGCCGCAGTGATTGACAGTGTTCATGTTTACCCTGCGATATCACGCCCGTAGGTACCTTAGGTACACCTTCTGTGCCGCGCCGCCTTATCGGACTCATAAGTATTTTACGATATCACCGTTGGGTCATTCCTGGGGTTGAAAACATTATTTGAGACGACAACCCGTCGAGCTTATTATAATTTGTAAACAATGACGGCTAACCGGCCTGCAACCCTCGTCTCACCTCGAAAGCGTTAATTGTTTGCAAATATACTCATCTTCGCACAAAGCGTTTACTTGGCGACTTTAATGAGTGGGCAAACAGAGCGTCGGTCGGTCGGTGGTCAGCCGCTGCCCGCTCATAAATCTCCCATTTCCCCGATTTCCCGGCGTCCCGCGGAGCCGACACCCTTCGCTGCTCTGCCACTCTTATAAATTACCAACACGCTTTTACTATAAATCAAAGAATGGTCGTGCTAAATGCGTTTGCTATTGTTTGAATACTTCTAACAGTGTCCTTGCCTTAATGCATATTTCATTCAGAGATGACTTTAACGTCACAGAACTCGCAGATTTAGCAGACGTCAGCAATCTTGAAATGCTTGGAGACGTAATGTCCCTTTGTTTGCGCCGGAACGGGAGGATATTGGAGGTTCCGTCTCGGGAACTCCGAT
Organism: Xanthorhoe spadicearia; assembly: GCA_947086425.1. NCBI lineage: Eukaryota > Metazoa > Arthropoda > Insecta > Lepidoptera > Geometridae > Xanthorhoe > Xanthorhoe spadicearia. Next base: position 5,677,179 of record OX352194.1, on the reverse strand, counting down.
ATTAATCTCGGCCGAAAAGATTCACCCCAGGAAATGGTTGTAATGCGTGATAATTGAAACTTTTTCAAAGATGTGAAGGGTAGGTTTCGTCTTTAAATATCCGAAAATACAGGTTTTATAAAGCGATCTGTGACCACTTAAAGGTGCTTATTCTGACCGTTATCTCGACCGGAAGTGAAAAACGTGATCCACGCTTAATTTTTGTCCGCGAGCCTCACCCGACACCGGCACTCGGCTAAGCATTAGTCGAATATAAAACAAGGTGTCGATTCAACTCGAGATAGCTTTGTAACCACCTTATTATTCAATTTTAGTTTGTTTTTTAATGCTGTAGTTTTATATTTTACCTATCATTTGCATAAAGCTCGTACTCTAATTATTCATAACAAACTAGTTATTTATAATTAGCCGAATTTAAACCGTAAAAAACATAATACTAATTAAAATAGCGGTATGTAGGTAAAGTAGGAGGTATACACCAGTGACTTAGTAAATTTGAATAAAGATCGGTATCTAGATTTTTTTATAGCTGCTCAGTTGTGAAGTAGATAAGAATAAATTACCTATTTGAAAGGAAATTTCAATAATTGAGATATATAAAAACAACATCTAACAAAAAAACACCATCGATTATCTCAATTGAAAGGAGAAAATTGTAAGCTGTTTAAAATATTATGACACTATTATGTTTCGCTGAGTTCTGTTATGAATGGAGACCACCGGCGGTAGACAGACGCTAATTCAAAATAGTATAAATGACATGTCACACGCAACAATACTCCAATGAAGACATCCCTGCAAAGTTTCTGGATAGGTATTGTTATATTCAGTGGAAAATAATCGCTAGAAGCGCTTTACAGCTGGTGAATTTGGAGTGACTTTTTTGCAAGTTATTGTAGCGATTCGGACAGATGTCATAGGCAGGGAATCCGCGGGACAAAAGCACCCCGGGGGCGCTTTGTCCTCTCCGACCGACCTCCCCGCGACCACCATTACTGCTGACACCTCGACACATTTATTTTTGTATCAAAATAATATTATCTAAATGAATATATTTGGCATCACTGTTATTGCTCTAAATGGTTTTTAATGTCCTTATTTTCTAAGTAATTTATAAGCTGGCCTTTTACAGCTGCTCAGTGCCCACCCTCCGATGATGGCTATTAGCAAGACATCAGATAATACAATAAATGCGGGCCCCGGAAACTGTTAATAAGGCTCTGTTAGTGACTTGTTTATGCATCTAACGCTTAGTTCCCTTTTAATTATTATGACTTCATTTCTTAACTTGGTTTTTAAGTTTTATTGTATTATTGTTATGATAAAATATAACGATATAAGTAGGTATAACAAAAAAATATGCCTTGTACAATTTTAAAAAATAAATATGTACTTATAAAATATAGCTAATCGGTTTTTCACGAAGTTGGTACGAATAGTATACTTCTAATTGAGTGACATAGATTACCTACACAAAATGTGTTGCGGCAGACGCTAATGTGGTAGCGACACCGAGAACTTATTGAAAGGTAGATTAAGTAAGCGTTCAAAGTTAGTGTGTCGGGATTAAGAGTGAGGTCAGAGTGCGGTCGGCGGGCGCGGCGGGGAGCTGTGCTCGCGGCAAGCGAAGACCGAATCAATCATTGAATCACGAAGCTTCAATAATTGATCGCTCTCGGTGGCACCGCGCCGCAGTCTCCCCCGACCTAATTACCTCTCTCGCCCTCCACACGCTCACGGCTCATTAAGAACCGTCTGTTGTTTGTTCTCCTAATTAAAGCGGAGCTTTATCGGTCTCGAAGCCCGTCTAATTGATATCATTGCGAGCGTTTACGATCATTGAATTACGTCGGCCGCGATCGGTTACTGGGTTCGGCAGTTAACGTGACCGCACATTGTCTGCGACTGAGCTCCAATTGACTGGTTTAATCCAGCTTTATTGTTTATTTATTTATGGTTTTGCCTATCTTTTCATGACGCTCAATCAGTTAAGTACCTAACATGATTTAAATTTATCAAACCAAATAAACCTATTGGCAATAAAAATACTATTACAAAGGTTTTATGACTAGTCAATCATAAATTCAATAGGACGTTATAAAAATCTGATTAAGAAACATACACAAATATCACGCATAATAAAACGATATTAACTCGATACCGAAGTCCATACGAAATATGGTCCTCGAAGTGGAAAATAACCAATTTCGTTTAAATCACAACCTAGCAATTCTTGATACCCGTGAAATTGCCGTAACGAAATAAATGTTAAATAAAACGTAAAATAAAATTATTGTGCCTCCACAAACAAATAATTGGACCGGGGACGTACCTACCTACCTACCTAAAAAGCCCGCGCCCGTAGCCGCTCGTTTTATGGCTTATTTGGGGGAAAGCTTTATTGAACTTAGCCACGTTGTCTTCGTATTCTGCAAAACAACTCTAATACGAATTAGGGTAAGATTGAAAATCGCGTGCTCGTCATGGGTTGCGTCACCAACGTGCGGCATGAAATGACTTTTTCGTTTGTATTCGCTCTTTATCCACTTAGAGCCATTCTTTTTCCACTTGCCACAATTCACTTTACTGCTGGAACTGAAACGGACACATTTTTAAAACATAACTAGTATTTATTTACTCATGGATTTGTTTGCGTCTCTACAATAGTTTGTACACAACTACATTCAATGACCTAAATTAAACCTACTTATAAACATTACGTGTAAAAGGCTAATGATATAAATTAAATCCAGTAAAATAATACTGATTAAAAATAGATTTAAACTAAACGATTTTACGCTGCTTTCAATAAATAAAATATAGATAATATAAAAATGAGTTTCAGAAAGTCGTTTATTTACACACATATGCAATATTTTGGCAAAAGCTGGCTCGCATCGCAGGCAGCTAATAGACATGCGCTTGGCGTAGTAGACGCTGCAAATGGAGCAGTTAGTGCAACACCGCTCTATCCGTAGATGCTACAATCTACGTATAATACACTTTATGATGCAGAAAATAGTATTAGCCTACGCAACGGTGAAATATGCCTTTAACTGGCGTGCGGTAGCCAAAAAGTTGAGCCGTAGAATGATGGAGTGTTGTCGATTTGGCAACGCGGTGGCCCCGGGCGCCGCCGCGCCGCCGGCCGGGACGCCTGCGCCTCCGAGCGGCCGCACCGCCACCGCCGCGCCGATGGGGTACGAATTTATGAACCGTCAAATAACTTATCACCGGTTTAATGCAATGAAATAAACGAGCCTTATTTATGAACCGCACAGATCACTCGAACGTGAACTTTGTCTTTTTTGTTTCTAGGGTCGCGGTATAGTTGCCTTTTATTTATGGATCAAGCGGCGCGTGTGAATAACGTTAATAGTGGGGCCAGCCCCTTTTCGCTACTGTTTATATTTATTTGGGGTTGCTGTAATGAGTCTATCTGACGCGCTGACTCGCAAACTCTGTGGAGAATTGATTAAAATGTTGTTAGATTCAGTCTTACGGAAAGAGGGATAAATTGCTTTGGATAGATTTCATTTATTTAACGACCTAGGTACTTGTTATTATACATGTATGAATATATTTATGAGCAGAGTAAAAATAAATACCTACCTTAAATATTGTTGAGAAAAACTTGTCTCAAGAATTGAAACCTTGCTTAGTACTTAATATTCCGACTTAAACTACTTAAACTTACATAAAGTAGTTAAACCATTACGGAGGCGGAGGCCCTATAGAGGCCTAGAAACTCTGTCACCAGATTAAGCCACTAGCTCGTGCGAAGATTTACCTGCATTCCACGTGAGAAACACAAAATAAAATGTTTAGGAACGTAATCATCGACAGCGACAAACCCCCCAAACATGGTAAATCTTGCTTTATCTTGGTAAATTATCAAGACGCAAGTTTTAAGCCCTGCAATTTCTTGTTCCCATAGAATGCGATGATATCATTAATGTTGGTAGTCGCACGTGCATGCTCCTCTAATGTAGGGGGCGAGTCAATCATCACTCATAGTTAGCGAACCTCCTATAAGGGAACTTTGCCTCCCTGTCAGAGACAGGAAAAGGAACAATTTTTATCTCAGTTCCACAAAAGAGTTGCGACCGCAAATTTGTCATTGGCTTATTTGCGGGGGACGAACTGTAATGTTCACTTACACAATGATAGATATTAATGATAGAGCCACGCTCGATCCCTCTCAAGACACAACTCTTGTTCTAAAATACGAGAAGATTAATAACATTAGTCATTATCTGCATGATAATAATATTGTGATCAGATAATTTTCAATAAGAAAAAAAATGGTGTTAAATTATTTTACAATTGACAACCTTAGACGGTTTTTGCGAAATTGACTTACTTTTACCAACTTGAATACAAGCTAACTATAATATATATAATAAATATCCTTGGACATTTATTATTAGGTATTATTAAATAAATTCACGTCCAAAGGTAGGTACCTACTACATATTAACTCACAAATATACTCTCACACACAACATACCTACATCCACATTACATCCATACATAAACGTACATACATATGTTACCTACATTACCTACACATTTATATAATTACTAGCCGTCCCGCGCGCGATTTCATTCGCGATGACTTTAGAAACAGGCAGATGTCTGCAACTAAAGCTTACTAAACCTTTGTGTTTTTAAAATAAAACTAAAGGAATAGTTTTAAAGATGCGACGCTTATGTTCCTCAAGCAATCAACTGCAAAATTTGAGGTTTAAAGCTCTTGTAGTTTAAAAGATATTGTAAGGGTCAACATTTTAACCAACTTTGACTCCGCCAAATTGACCTTTAGGGTTAACATTTTGAAAAAACCTCAAATAGGCTTACATTTATTTTCAGCCAAGAATCTAATTATACCTACCTAAAATTTTGACTCACCAACTGTCACCATTTTGTAGCTATGAAAAATATGACTTTTGACCTCTCTCTTGACCTTTGACCTTAAAATTTAGTACATAATAAAGTGACCAAGTATTAAAAAAAACATGCAAAGTTTCATCATCATAGCTCTTCTGGCTACAAGATATCGCAAAAGGTAAAAAATGTCCAACTTTGACCCCACCAAATAGGCCTTGAGGGTTGAAATTTTGAAAAATCCTGAAACAGGTGTTCGTTTAATTTAGATCAAAAATCTAATCTCAAAATTTTGAAGTTCCAGCTAGAAGATATACTTTAAAAAGTTGACCTCTGACCTCGAATTGACCTTACATCGTAAAACCCTTTTCAAGCAAGAGTCTCTGTTCTATTAAAAACCTACATGCAAAATTTCAGTTTCGTAGCACTTGTGGGTTCAGAGATGCGTTGAAATGTCAATCATGTTTTCTTTTAATTTGCATGTGGACCTCGAGTTTGACCTTTGATTTAAAAATTCATTCATATTAGAAGTCTACGTCTGAAAACGAACCTACATGCCAAATTTGAACCTTGAAACTCTTCCAACACCAGAGATATCATGAAAGGTCAAAATTTTACCCAACTTTGACTCTGCCTTATTGACCGGGTTAAAATTTTGAAAAACCCTAAAACAGGTTTACCTTTATTTTTAGCAAACAATCTATAGGTACTTGAAATTTTGACGATCCAACTTTCACCATTTGATAGCTATGAAAAATATGACTTTTGACCTCTCTCTTGGCCTTTGACCTTAAAATTTGTATATAATGAGTGACCAAGTATTAAAAGAAACCTACATGCAAAGTTTCATCACCATAGCTCTGGCTACAAAGATACCGCAAATGATCAAAAAATACCCAACTTTGACCCACCCAACCAAATTGAACCTCAGGGTAAAATTTTTGAAAAATCCTGCAATAGGTGTTCGTTTATTTCAAGTCAAGAATCTACAATCAAAATTTCAAAAACAATCTAGCTATCACCATACAAAAGTTAAAAAAATAGTGACCTCTGACCTGGAATTGACCTTTGATCAAAAAATCCGTTCTTAACACCCATCTACGTCAGCACAGAAACCTACATGCAAAATTTCACTTTATTAGCATTTGTAGTTTTATAGAAACCTTGTTGCATACGTTTTTACCACTCCTTAGAATGTTTTCTTTGTTCATCTTTTTGATTAGTGCCTACCTACAATAGTAGATTGCAATACATTGCTATTAATCCTAAGTAAACATGCATGTAATTTGGTTTCTTTTCTTAAAAATAAATACTTTATTTACTTAATTTACTTACTTACTATATTTCTTGAAACGAGCTTATAGGAAGAAAAATAAGCGCACGTGATTGGTCGTCGAAAATAATTTTCTTTCTGGTGATTGGCTAGATTTGACAATTGATTTGACATTCTAGCCAATCACGAGAAAGACAATTATTTTCGCTCACCAACGTGTGTTTATTTTTATTCCTATTAGCTCGAATAAAAAGTTTAGTATACATAGATACCTACATCGGGGTTTAGTATACATAGATACATACATTTTTAAAATTCCTTCGGAAGGACACCGACAATTATTACATTTTACTAATCTTAATTTAAAAACTCATAAGGCTAGGCAATACAATTGGCAAATTTCATCGTTATTGCTATGGTTAGCTAAAGGTTAAGTAGGTATAATATCATTTATAACGCCGATAATATTTGAATAATGCATTTACGCGATTAAATTTACCCCACGACGAATGTGAATTATAAAGACTCACAAAGGTTACACCTTACAAATATAAATTACAAACTAAGCTATTACAACCATTTGGGTCTGTATCTGTTCATAATAATAAACATAAAATTAATAAGCATTACAGAAATGCAAGGCATACAGACACTTTTCTTGCTCACCGAGGGGGAGGACTGAGCTTGCTCCCTTGATTCAGTTATATCGCGGGTCGCAAGCAGTGCCGATGCCGCGCGCATCATATTATTACTCCTCATTTTATTATCGGAGGCGTCGAGCTGAGGGCGAGAGGGATGCAAGCAAGTCCCGAGGCGAACTGAATCGTTCACACTTTTAATTTAGTCGTTCGTAATGTATGCGAATATCTGAGCAGAGAGGGTACATCGGCTCACTCGCTGCCTGTTAAACAACTATCACGCAAAGGGTGCGCACTCGCGTTAGACCTTAATAGTTTTCCCCTCGGCATCCATACATTATGCAAATACGCTAGTGATATGTCAGCTCGTACACTTGGGACTTTTATTGTTGTTCGTGAGTTTATTCCCTTTTATAAAGTTAACTTTAATTAAATTCTAGCTAGCGTATTTGTAAGGCTGATTGAGTGAGAGGTATTACGCGTCGAGATTTATCAGCTTACATGCAAGCTTAGTGATGTAGAGTGCTTTTGCTGCTATCTGTTCAACGTTTTTGAATCATACGGAGCACATCACTCTCAAAGCAATGTTATTTTCGAATAAAAATTACATGTCTATCAGTGCTTTTAAGAAACTGTTTAAATTTTACATTCAGCTACTTGTAATTGTAAAATACAACCAATTTTTTAATAAGGGCAAGATTTTTTTGACGTCCACTGTGGCGCAGTGGGCGAACGCCCGGCTGAGAAAGATTGCGGGTCGATCCCCGCTACGGGACAAATATTTGTATGTTCTGCAAATATTTGTTCCGTGTCTGGGTTTTTTTTTATCTATAATATGTATGTTTTTACAAAAAAAAAAGTATCTAAGTATTAATCAGTCATTTGGTTACCATAACACAAGCATTAAGTTGCTTAGCTTGGGACTAGATGACGCTGTGTAGAATGTCCAAGGATATTTATTTATTTTATTGTGAATTGCTAATCCAAATATGTAACGTTAAATTTTTTTAACATATTTGAATTTTCAACTACCCGTGGTTTCCCAGATAAATTCACTCATCAAACCAAACATTTTCTTGTGTAAAATATTTAATTAATTTGGTATAATTATTCTTTTATCTTCAAGTGGCAAGTATCTTATTGTATAATGCGGTGTTTCAGAGTAACCCTTACGCGCTGAAGGAGGGTGGAGGAGAGATGTCTGCGTGGACATCAGCCGGGTTGCAGCCCTCCGGCGGCTACTACCCCTACGACCCCACTCTGGCAGCCTACGGGTAAGTCCCCAGGGTCCAGGAGACCCCAGGGTCCAAGAGACCCCCGGGTCTCAGACACCCCAGCGGTCCACGCCCGAGCCACTTTAGATAAAGCCTCGCCGCGCGCTGGATTAACATAATACCTCCCTATCGAGACTTATCTCTCTAATAGATTGCAATGCGAAAGGCTCATGTTTGTATTTGGCGACGCTTTGACTTCTATTAATTTTATTTTGTTGTGCGTATGTTACCCCTTGTTTTAAATCCATTTAGGTATTGAGTCCGACCATGTTTAGATATTTTGAGTTACTTTCCAGCTGTCTCTAAATTTAAGACTACTTGGATGATGGATATCAAAAAAATAATAATTTAAATGTGAAATCACTTACAACAGTCAATTGCAGCAGACTTTTTAAATAGTTAATTACAGAATGATGTCATGGTATTTTTAAATGACGTTGATTCTGTATATGTATATATTTTTTTCTATGGTTGTCAAATGAAATTTATGTACTTCAGCAGGTTATTATGTCATAATTATTCTTCCGTCAGTTTATTATTACAATTATAACAGAAAATATAAAATAAAAGGTATTTATCGCGTCAATAATTAGTCAAGAAATAGGTATGGCAATAGGCAATATTTTCAAAAAAGTATTTTTACTATATTTTAGATATCGAATTAACATCAATTAAAATTGATACTCGCCCTTCGCTAAGCACTATTAAAATGTTAATGCATTTTGTAAAATATTTACAAACAAAAACTGGATTGCATCAGTAAGTATTAAAAGATGCACACACAACCGTGCTAGGCAGTGCGTGTCGGCCGCAGGGGACAAATGACCGAGTAACCACTCCCGATTGTTAGCCGTCTCATTTCGACACATATCCACTAGAGAGACTGACAGAGACGAATGACGCCGCATCCATTCGCACTAGGTCCTGATTAATTCACAGTTTTTCTGTGAAACGCGATCGCACGACGCGTTGGCGGCGCTGACGTTTTTGGCAAACTTATCAACCCGTCAAACTTGTCGCTGATCGTCGAAAGGCAGCATCTTATAACGTTCTGTTTATCCACGAACATCGTAATATAATCTAATCCATCAAACGACTACGATCGTCATATTATGAATGTCATAACACTGTATTATCCAGAGGTATCAATTAAATATACGTTTCACGGCGCACTTGAAATTTATCCGCCTATGAATCACGTTGGAACTGCCTGAAAATAAAAACAAATCATGGTACATCAAAGCAAAGTTATGCTGACAATTCGGCTGCGCTCGACTTAATATATAGCAGGCGGTGCGTTATAATCTAAAAATAATTAGAGGCGACATTAGTTTTTATGCGTAAAAAAGACGTAGCGGTATAAATTCGGGCCGAGCACGGAAATACTCCGTGATATATAGCGTCTCCGCTCCGACGCGCACACACAATTGTTCGCTATTCCCGACCAATCATAGGGTGATCCATTATATTTTTGCTGAATTTACTAATTCGCTGCTAATTCACGACATATTTCAAACACCATTTACATAAACACGAAATGTTGATAATAAATTGTACAGCAATTGTAACAAGCTGTTATGTTGTCGTGATGTACCAAACGACATTCATTTATTTGCAAGTCTAAATTTTAACCATGCTACTTGCCAAGAAAATTGCTTTATAGGTATTTATTTAAAAGAAAACTTCATAAGAGCCTCATAAAACGTCCCAGGTTCCGCAATAAGTTGAACATAACGAATAAATAACCCTGCAAAAGAACAAGTTGAGTGAAAAGTGTATATGAACAACAAAAGTTGGCCGCGAGAGTAGGCGCATTCGAGTTAAGTACCGTTGGCGTATTATTTGGAACAGCCTGTAATCTGCCACGCCCGCCGCGCGCCGAAATGAAAAATTACTCGCTATTTTTAACACAAGTCTCGAGCACAGAAAACGTACAAAAATTAGAGAAAAGAGACGAGGACGAGGGAGCACTTGTACCGCACCATTGAGATCAAAATACGCAGGAAATTACCGAGCCCCGAGCGTGCGACGTTCCGAAGGGAAACATTTGTGTTCCAACCATTTGGGTTGTTACTTTTAAATAAACCAAGTAAGCATCGCTTGTTAACGAGACATGCCATAACGATGCTTAGATTTCAAGAGTCATTTGCTAACGAGTAACTACCCTTCTGCTTGAGGATTTCGAAAATGGCATTGTTTAGCAACTTTTGTTCAATAATAAATAAATTTATTAATCTATGGCTCATAAAGAATTAATGAATAACAAAGTTTTCATTACTACTTTTATGCTCATCACGTAAAAAAATGTCGTGATTTTTTTAACTATTTGTTGTTCTTAAGCTTTGTTTTAAAAGTCAGGTGTGATTTATAATTCCTTAGAAAATTGTGAATCACATTCTTAATCGTACAAATCAATTAAAAAAAACAAATCACTACCTATATTATTGTGATACTACATTATACCCCATATCTCAATCAAGTGCATAAATATTTTATCTTGCCTTAATTAATTGCTTGGACAGAGTGATGCCAGTCGGAATTTGAGTGTGGAGCTTACAGTAATTAGTGTTACTAATTACCACCAGTTGAAATTATTATCTGATTGAATGACTGACAACATCCGTCATACGTCAATCAATACGAACACACTGGAACCATTTCACGAATTTGTCTATGTAATGAGTTTCGAACAAAGCTAAATAAAATAATACTTACACAAATAGGATTGTACATTTAACAGCGTCATTTAATTCTAAGATAACGTGATCTTTAATTCAGACCTTTTCACCTATGTATTAAAAAAAACTGTTTCATGAATATATTATTTATTTTAAAACAAATTTCTAAAAAAAGCCACGTAGCCTCCACAAGTAAGTACATAGTTGAATATTCATCGCTCACTGATACTCAGTGTCACTGTATTGTGAAAGCACACAACAAAATAAACGCAACAAGAAACGCTTGAAGAGCGCTCTCGCACTCGAGTTGCGAATCCTAATTCTGATACGAGCCCGTGGGGGAAGCCCCTTCAGGGGGAAGGGGGTACTTATGTACGTGTTCGTACATAGCGGTTTGGTTTACTGGGGAGGGCACGTAAAGGCCGCATTTCCCCCAAGCGGGCAGATCATAAACCTCCGATACCGCGAATTGAATACTCTGCAAGTTCAAATAATGTAGAACGGTTGTAACAGTAACAACCCGCCCAACGTTACACTTTGAACACGAGGTCAAACATGCCGAGAAGTTGTTTTGAAAATATTTAGTCAAGTTTCAAATCTTTTTGAATACTTATACCACAGACAAAATTCTTCTTTCGTCTATACTTATACCTATAATTTTGGATTTAAAAAGGATTGTAATTCATTGAATATAATGTCGGTGTCTTAATCCGAAATCTTCGTCTTCAAAACACACTCTTAGTATCTATATATTTAATTATGAAAGATTTAATTGGAATTTTAGTCAAATCATTCAAAGTTTTTAAACTGAAAATTATGTCAAAAATATCCGATTGATCAGTCAGTCATATAACTCTGAGCAAGATATAAAATCATGTCAACAATAGAACAAAATGTAAACGTGAGATGAGTGACGAGAAAAAAGTGAGACAACCAGTTTTATATTTCTGTCTTCAAATTAACAAGGATACAAAGTATTTCCGCTGGTGAGTGTATTAACGGTCTAACCAAACGCATGTGCTCACAGGGAACTGGATAAGTGGACTGTCTAAATTAATTAAGCAACGCTTCGGCGCGGCGCGCAGGCTGGTGCGTGCCTGTAAAGCTGAAAACAGACTGGGCGCCAACAAATCTATTAAATATTAAAACAACGAAGCGCTTTTCGTTTTAGAACCGTTTGTCGCCGTTCTATATTCGATTTTTGAAAGCTTATTCATGTTCTAAATTCTGATAATGCAACTTGGAATCGTTGACATGTCTCGGATGGACGTTTGGAATGTAATCATTTGACCTATTTATATATATTTGAAGGATTAAAGTTACCTTGGTCGGCGTCTCAGCTTAGGGCGGCTCGATCACACGGCAACTAGCAATTCCGTGGTGTCCGGTGGGCAAGATGGCGTCGCGATCGATGTGCGGTGAGAACGCCCACGCTGCCCACGCCTGCGCTGCGTTGCAACGCCCTGCACTTGCAACCGAATGCATTCTACGGACCGCCTTCGACAACTTTTAAACACACCATAAACATCCACTTTTAACTTACGCCTCAAAAAATACCAATATTTAAGACTACATTTAACCAAGTTTTTCTGAATTTCTTAACACACAGCCGAAGTGCCTCTCAATTTAATTTAAAGTTTTAAATAATCCGAACCAGTCGCTAACAATATTACAATTCAAGTTGGCGTAAAATATTCACTGCTGTAAAAAAAATTAAATTTAAAAATAATACTCTAAACCTTGAGATGGAACATTGGGATTCGCTTGAACATAATAAAATAAAGATACGCTCTCATTTTTTAACTATTTTCACGCGCGGAGCCTATTTATTGGACCCTTCAGACCGCGCCTTTGTCATGTCGAAGAGAAAATCGAAGTCAGGTACGATGCCGGGGGGAAACAGAACGTTTCGCCACAATTACGCTCTGAATGCGGATGCAAATGGGACCGTCGGCCCTAAAATGTACACAGAATGTCGCTCGGTCCCGCGATAGCTTTATTTTTGCTGTCGTTACGAGAAATCTATTGCCTCTAATAAAACGCCTATCTGTTACGAATTTAAAAGGCAATTCATTACAATAAACGATTCAGCACATAAACGACGACGCCGACGGTAACAGAAACACATATTATTACCTATCAGTTAATACTTGTCATAATAATCTCAATTTGTATTAACACATTTTTTATTTATACGAGTTAGGTATATTGTCGTCTAAATATTATACTAAACATTTTAGCGTTATAGTCTGTATAAACATCATGAACATGAAATAAATACCATTAGGTATCTAACAAAAACTAAATGTGGTCGGATTCAAAAAAAATCTTGCGATGCTGGCGCTAAAGTAAGGTCGGAAGCGCAATGTTGTCTGCTGGATATATGTAAGTATAAATGTGTTTGTTGGCAGATATGGTGCCGGGTATGACTTAGCTGCACGGAGAAAGAACGCAACAAGAGAGTCCACCGCGACACTTAAGGCGTGGCTCAACGAGCACAAGAAGAACCCTTACCCCACTAAGGGAGAGAAGATAATGCTGGCCATCATCACCAAAATGACGCTAACGCAGGTGTCCACCTGGTTCGCGAACGCTCGCCGCCGCCTCAAGAAGGAGAACAAGATGACGTGGGAGCCTAAGAACAAGACCGACGACGATGACGATGCCATGCTTTCCGACGATGAGAAAGACAAAGATGACCAAGATGAAAAAATGAAAAGCCATAAAGGTTTGTTAAGATTTATATCTTTAGCATCTGTTGGTCTAAGTCATAATGTGATCTACGTTTGTCGGTAGAGCTTGGACCATCGGATGCTAGCTGTCAAAATAAGAAAAAATATATTATGGCTTCAGTGCTCGTAATTTATGTACTGTCTCTTCTGCAATGCGAATATTAAATATTAATGTGAATTTCTATGTTTTAAGTTTTAACTAAATGCGAATGATTTCAATTAAATGTGACTTTATGAATTCTTTGAACCTTGATCTCCGACGCCATCATTATGTACGAATTGTTGTAAACCAATTTGAGATTGCTTTAATTTTCTCGGTGTATAAATCGTCTAGTGAATTGGCATAACTGGAGGCCTAAGGGTATAAGAATGAGAGGAGGCGAGGGGTGGAGGGGCGTGGGAGGGGGGGAGGTCTCAGGCGTGTAACTGTGCGTAACCGTTCCTCGCTCCCGGATTTCCTATTCGTAGTAAAGTGGGCGGCGCCCAGACCAAATTTCATATAGCGCGTCTTCCGTTCGCCGGCGCGCCGCGGCGCGGGGCGACGCCGCGCCGGAGGTCGCGCTCGCCGTGTCTGACGATCTGCCCTACTTCATGTTCATGCCAAAGGATTTGTCGAGTTCGTGGATCGTTTCTTTTATGAGGATATTCCGCCGGAACGTAAGTAAGTACGGTTTCGGGGATTTATAATGTGTTCCAATTCAAAGGTTCCTTTTTCGCCTTATTTATGTTTAACTTTTTCAATCGCACACTTAGAATGTTTTGCATTAATATGATCATTTCGCAGTTATAGATCGGTGTCGGGTTCCGATGCATTTTAATATGTAAATCGAAGCGCTCGGTAAGTGCAAATAATAAAATCCAGATGCGTATTATGTGCGGGAGAGGCGAGGGAGTGCGACTGTTAGTTTCGCTTGTCAACAGCATGAATTATAAGTGGGAACTGTTATTGTAAAGATGCTGCGGAACACGAGTGTTTTCATTGGAAAGTTCACGGTGCTAATGGAAGTCGGGAGCTCGAGTGGAGGGCGTCACGCCGACGTGCGGCATACGCTACTCTAATGAACCTCTCTATTGTTGGGACAGGAGTGTGCTTAATTCGTGGTTTCTATGCCATCGCTGGAAACCTCTCGGGGGCATGAAATGCTGTTAATAAACGAGAGAACTTCAGACCAGACCTCCGGCCGGGTTTATAATCGCTATTGAGTATACTCGTAGTACTAGTCGTAGTATTATTGAATTAAATTACATGCAATGCACTATATTGCACTCTTACATACGCTTATAACCCAATGCAATCACTCTTAACTACAAATAGTTCAATCACTTAAGCATAATCTCGTAATTGAGCTACAGTTTGCAAGGGATTTGGGTTTTATATTGCGTTAATTTATTCGGTAATTTGTTAAATAATAAATCTACAGAATCAGAAAGTATTGTTATCAAAGCAGATCTTTTTGATACAAATCTATTTTTACAGTTTCGCGATGTATGAGGTTTAAAACCTTGTAATAAACACTGTAGAACCCATCATCGATGTTTTCTTTAGTAATAATTCACTAACAGCATAAAGATGCAGAAAACATTTTAGAAAAGTAATACCTATAAACAGGCATTTTCATGATATTCTTCAAACGTAAATTAGTAGTAAAATCAAACACAGACAGATGAGCGTAGATGGCAACTTGGGAAACAAAATCAATTAAGTAATTGATATTATTAAGTACTGAAATAATTACAAGCAGGTATAGTACCTAATTATTATAAATATCAAGTTTGGTTAAATCCGTTTAGTTAATGAGGTCTAAAAATGTATTTTGATTACTTGTTATGAAAAAATATTTTTGTTAAATTATACCACTAAAATATTATACCTAGGTATCTAAGTACAATAAAACAAATACAAGTTGGTTATTATTTTTGTAAAATGTACATTTACTGAAAAAATATAGTTTTAGGTAAAGGTTCTCCGGATGAATCGACACACTGACAGTATAGACGTTAGTAATAATTAGCGTGTTTTTATTTAAAAAAATTATATTTTGGATAAAAGAACAACTTTTGTGGTTAAGTATTAAAACATCTTTTCATAGTAAACAAATTTTCAAGTTGTAAAAGCATCATCGATAAGTCTACGTGGGGTCTACGTCGGGTCTACGTCAAGTCCAAAATGGTCAATCCTACATTCTACACGCACAATGCATGGTAGGTTCATGTACAATGCATTGTCGCAACTTAAACAATTAGAAGTAGGTATATTAATCTTATAATAAAAACAATTTTAAAACTTTTTTTATGTAACATTAACGTAAAACATGTTTTAAATATTATATCAGTGTTCAATACAATGTTAACAAAACACAAAACCCTAAATAAAAGAGTCAGCGAACCAAAACATTTCTCACTCGCCATACACGCAGCAATTCTTTCACGTAAACGCCAATGTTAGCGACAAGTCATATATCATTTTAAGTCACGGCAAACAAAGTCAATATAAAAGCTTTCACACGCGATCCCTAGACCAAAGTCGACAAACAAACATTCAGAACTATCCCGCGCTAAGCCACTCATGAATAAAAGCTTCATTTCGGACCCCACCAATAAATGTTAATTTTTGTCGTGAACGCACGCATCGCAAACAAAATATTAATCCGAAGCGCGTTAATGGAAAACGAGTAGAAGTAATACAAACAAGTAACCATCGTTGGGGCGGACGTCGCGAAGCAATAAATTGCAGAGGCCTCGGCAGTAAAGTGCACGCTCGATGCCTGCCACGCTCTGTGGGGAGCGTGGAGCCACCAAATGTACCGATCATGCACCTCTGATCATCCTATCTGATTAATGCGTATCATTAAAATGCAACATTCTATTATCTCACTAAGCTTATGCCAAATAACCTTTAGATATGAAAATGTTGACCATGGAACAAGATTTTAAAAGACGTAATAAAAGATTGAGAATTCTAAAAAAACAGAGAAAGATTTGTCTCTTTATTCAATAATTTTTTTAAATTGTTTATTATTTCGAGCCTCTATTTTAAAGAAGCAACAACTAGGTAATATTATTTCATTGTCCTTTCGCGGCCTACTCTATTATAACCAATCTGTCATACACCTTCTGCGTATCATGTAGAGAAAATGCAATAAACAAACCATTGTTTATATTAAATAACGGTGCGTCTGGAAAAGCCCCAAGCGTCGAGATGTGTTTTTATTATGTTTCGCTTTGCCCCACGTTGGCGTCGGCCTGTCACTGAAGGGCAACCACTCTAAGCATCAAGAGAGCTGTGTTGCCATTTCTACGCCACCCCTCGCATCGCACTCAGATAAATATATAGTTTGCATATCCGGAGGATATGGCCAACAAGTGTATCCGATAAATATTTATGGCATGATTTTCTTAACTAACCAAGGATTTAATTGTGAGTAACGACCGAAAGAAAACTGGTAATCTATTCTGTTTAGATCTTGTGAGGGTGAACCTTATAAATTGAGTACCTATATTAAAATAAATCTAACGGTCTGAATAAGGTGTAGTGTACTTGGGGATGCAGTTATGAACCTGATTATTTTTTACCCCCAAACCTTTACCTAGAAGTACCTCTGCTTGACGTGATTTGTTATTTATAAATATTACGATCTTCTAAAACAGTCCATAAAATGATTTTACAAGCAAAAACACTTAACATTTTTGAGCACCCTAACGTCTAAAGAAATTAATTTAATAAACACATCAAACATATTGTTGATTTAAAAACATAACAAAATCATTCTATTTTCCCTTATCTCCCGCCGCCGTTGTGGGTCTTTATTAGATTAATACAATGAAAATTAAAACAATTTGCCGGATAAATATCTTTGCACGAGTATCAGTGGCGTCCCCATTTATCCCTAGTGAAGGGCAACGTGGATAACCCCTCTTAAAAGCTAGGAGCAGTCAGCATTAAATGGAATAAAGAGAATGAAGTCGAGCGGTCGCGCCTCCCCCACCCCCGCGCCTCTTGCGGACCTCTGAATTTCATTACGGGCCTACACCCGCGCGCCCTTCAAAAGCCACTTTACAACGGAAAATGGCATTATGATAATACTTAGAATGTTATAAAATTCGCTGAATAAACATTTTTGTAATTGCACAATAATATCTTTTCGGTAAGTAAAATGAAAGAGCACTATATTTTTAATGCACGGGTTTGTTTAATGTGATGAATAATGTAAATATTAGAAAGAGGTTTTTAAGTTACAGGCGTAGGTTTTCATTTACAAGTGAATCTTTGCTAACGCCATAGGTAGGTACAATATCATTATCTGGTAAGGTTTTAAACTCTACGACATAATGATGGCTCGTGAAGTCTAAAGCAACATGACTATTAATAGTGTCGCGTACATTCTGCAGAGACGGTGGCGTGATGCCGCGGGGCGCTTCGAAAAATACGAAATAAATGCTCAGCTTAAATGCGAAAGGGATCACGCCCGCGGCAGGGGAGTCGCGCCCCAAAGTGGTATTTTCACTTCGCTAATCGGATAACCACTTAACGAATGGGTCACTGCACGCCAAACGTATTTTCACACGACTTTTCTGTAGTGAAGGGGCCCGGAGATTTGGGATCTTACGAGTCTAAACTTACGTCTCGCTCGTAACGGTCACATCAGTCCGATCGGCGAGGTATCGATTACGATTTTAAGCCCCTTTTATCGTTCGGTTATTGCGGCTAATGCGACTGCTCACATATAATATCGGACGTTAAATATCATATGATCGATGAATACGATTATCTTTACAGATGACGAGCGGAAGGGGGATGAGATGCTGCAGGGCATGCACCACCAGATGCTGGGGTACGGGATAAAGGAGGAAGCGAAGCGGGGCGCGACGGATTGCGGCGTGCCTATCCCGGCGTCGAAGCCGAAGATATGGTCGTTGGCGGATACGGCGGCTTGCAAGACGCCCCCGCCGGCGGCGCAGCCGTGGCCACAGCACGGCTACGGGCCGGAGCGTGGGGTGGAAGGTCCAGCGGACGGGTTCGCGTTGCCGGCGACGGCGGCAGCCAGCCCGGCGAACGGCGCGTACGCGCGCTACGGGGGCTTCCCTGGCGCCCAGTACGGGGCTCACGGCTGCCTGCACCCGGCCGCTTTTCCCGACGTGCAGACAGACACGCCACCGCAGACGCCTCCTAACATGAAGCTGCCGAGCGCCGGCAACGTCAGCGGTCCCCCCGCGCCTTACTGCTTCCCGCGCCACCAGCACTCGCCGCATCGCGACCCCTACCACAATCCGCACCACGCCGCCAACCATCAGCCAAACCAGCCGCATCATAACGAAGGATCTGCTGCCTTCAAACCGTTCTATAAAAGGTAATTTCATTTCATTAATATTATATTTATAGTACCCCTCGCGGAGCTACCAAAAATTTTTACTTGAGCTTAGGCACGAAAATGCAGCCTGTGGATGGTATAGGTAATCAATATTATTATTTCCAAGTTTATCCAAATCCGTTTATATAGAAACAAGAAGCATCCAATCTTTCACATTTGCAATAGACACTGAACACATGACCTGCAGAACATTATTTGCAAAAAAACATGCAAATATATTTGTTTTTATCCTTCAACTTCCTTCTTCACCGTCTTTGCAACTTCCACAGATTTTGAATGTCTAAAGTTGATGAAACAGTCGTGAGACAGTTTATGGTTTTTGTTTTGATAATCCCGAATTATAAATAATAGCGGAGGATCTTATTATAAATAGTTGAGGCATTTACTGAGCAGTGGAACACGTTTGGCTAATTACAATAATAAATAAGCTCCCTATTATTATTGGCTAATTAACTCTCTAATCTAGGCTACAGATTCTTAGAATGCATCTATACGAGACGGTCATGTCTAACCCTTTACTGATTGATTCAAATTGACTGTCCCAAGTATCGCGACACGTAGGTAACACGCGCATGTAAATGAGAGGCGCTCGTAAATGGAGGATCGTAGTAGAGATACGGAGAGAGCCATAAACCGAGTTGCGGTTTAGTAGCGAGGCTCGCGCCGGGGTGTCATGTCAGTAATTGAAAACAATGGAGTTGAGTCGGGAAGGGCGACGCTCGAGGGCGAGATTGCAATCTTGCGTCATTTGTCATTGTCAAACGACGCGTTTCTTACGCCTACACTGACCTCGCCAAATTTGCTCCATCAAGACAGTTTCATATTCAACCGGCTTGCAGAAAAAACAGTTTATATAACGACCTTATAATGTAACAGAACTTAAACTTATCAATTAACTTAGACCAACCTCTTTTTTATTTTAAGTTTTAAATTACCTGAAAAAAATCACAGATATTAAAAAAAAAACAAAAATAATTCTACGCCGTTTGCATGTTTTATTCAAAAACTTTCCCGAAAATATGTTATAATATGAGACAAATATCGTGATAACGATGTTCAGTCCAATGTTAGACGCTATAGTAGCTTAATTTTGACATTATTATGTGTTGATAAACAGCGTGCGAAGACGAATTTAATTTAGCTTCCAATGGGTGCCGGCCACATATTTCTAAGAGTCTTCAAAGGTTTTCTTAGAAGAAGCAGTGGCATCCGCTTCTCATTACAATAAATCGCGATCCTGACGTCGCCGCACAGGACGGAATCGCTAAGAATTTTGTTTTAGCCAAACGTTCACAAATTCACTTCTATAACCTTTTGTATTATTTTGGTTTTCACGCCTTTTAGTCTCTCGAATTCTTTAACGCGAAAATAACTCCTTATCTCGGCATTCCTTTTAAAGTAGCCCAAAAAGAACGGATTTCAATCGACAGTTTTTGTATTCGACTTAAAATAATAAGCCCGTGTCGTTTTAATTAATATTTTGCTAAATTATATTGATGTCTTTTGTGGCTACAGTTACGACCACTATACTTTCAGTTGTAACTGTTAATGTAGTGAATAATTGCAAGTTTCAAGTGTAGAGTCTGGTAAGGTAAAGTAATAAATGTGGTTGTAAATATGTTGCCTTCGCAGTGTTTTCTTCGTGGCGTGGGGTGGTAGAAGCGAGACGCGCGCGCCGCCGCGGTCTGCGTGGGCGCGGAATCTCAATGGGTCCTCTTCATTCACAACACTACCTCCGCATTAAAAGCTGCTTTCCTTTTTTTCGACGACCCTAATCTTACTCTTATCTCCCGATCCTGACTCGGGCCCTCCGTTTCATTCAGTCCCAGGTCGCCTCGCCAACCTGTTTGACTTCTTTTTTCATTGACGCCGCTACAAACTTTAGATGACCGCGGCCGAGGTCGAATTTTTATTTCTTTCACATTTCGGTTTTCCGGTCCGAACGATTCGTTAATAAATTCTCAGATAATGAGACTGAACGTTTCGTCACCTCATCTCGATTGGTTTACATTTTTTTCGTTTTTGGTTAGTATGTGTGAACGCGGCGGCGGGCTCGTAGCCGCGTCCGCTGCGATACCATCACTATGGCTATCGGGATGACACTTATTTTTGTTTATTTATAGAATACTGCTATTATTTATAGAGCGTAGATTTTGTTTTGTCTAATATTTAATAAATTATTGTGTGGTACCCATGATGTTTGTGAAGCTCTATGTGTGTTGTCTTGCTTCAGGTAAAGGCGGTCGCTGGGGCACTCCTTCAACTCTAAGAACAAGGCAACAAGTAGACAAATAGGACTTGGCTGAATATACATAACTTTAGGTCAAACTTTGTAAACTATTTAATTTGGTACATCAGTTTATATGTAAATCGCATAGTGTAATTTTTGAATTTCTAAAATTAAATGCACAGATTATTACGTTGTATAAAGAAAGAGTTAGTAGGTACTTAAATTTCGTTTGATGTTGTTAATTGTACGATTACCCTGTAGATTACCAATCGAACGAAATAATATTAATGTATGAAATCGACGTTGCTCAGTATTTTTATAGATATAAGAATAATGGAACTAAATCCAAATTATTTATAGACGATACACGAAGAGCGCAATTAGGTATTATAAGTGGAAACCATTATTGGTTCTAGATACCTAGTTATTGTAAATGTACTACAGCGACTTGCAATCTTCACATATATTTACATATTTATATCTAAGGAATCTGCAAGTGAATTTGTTGATGTTTAAGTTCTTCCAATCTTACTTAAGTTTGAACTCCTTGAAGCAATAAGTTTTGTGTTAATTCAGTGCCACATTCACTTCTTTAGGCTTAAGTAAATTGTCATGTATGTATTTAAAAACTTGGAGTAGACAAACATTGATTTCGTTAAAGCGTATGTTTTTGAAATTTAAATTAAATGGTCGATAAAGCGTTGATTAAGTTGTTGTTGTCCTTGTATATAAAATGTTTTGTATATTTCCTATTTTTAGTTTGACAAGATTTATGTACAAAGTATTTAGTATGGATTCCCCACTTTCGACGTTGTTGATCGACACTTCGACACGAACTATAAATATTGTTTAAAAGTATTATTAGTATACCTGTACATAAATATTATTCTGAAAATAATTTTACATACATTGTGTAAATGTATTTATTGCGCTAATTTTTGAGTAATATAATGGTTTTGCGCAATAATGATAAGTACCTAAGTACTTAAAACCTCCACATAAATTTTTGTGCTGTATTCAGATGAAGAATTCAATAAAAATATCAAACAATTTTTTTAGATAGATTTAGCTATAGCTATAAGTTACCTACGGTGCAAATGTCCACTTGACAATCGAAACTATCAATCGAAGTAAAAAATCAAACATTATTTTAATTTACTTAAATACATTTTGATCCTATTTGTAATATCACTAAATATGTTAATTTTTCAAGAGTCAGAAAACTTATAGCGGTATTGTATAATAAATAGAATAGTTTTGTTTATTGTTCTGGTTGGTATTATTTGACGTTTGAAAAATTGACCCAAACATTAATGTTATAGGAACATTAACAAATTCATCAAAAGTCTTTAGCTTCTCATTATAAATCCTGGAGTCCTCTAAGTATAATTAATTACTTAGTTCCATAAAATTTAGTGAAGGTGATAACCACAAAATACTTGTTTGATAGTCCTAGTTTTCACTAAAAGAAAAAATTAATTTCATAATAAATAATGAGAAGATACTGATTTATTGTTGAGTTTATAAAAATCTGTTAACAACAGTGAAGACAAAAAAACAGTGTTCCTTCTAATGGGTAGACTTTCCTTCCATTCGGACAATGCTGAAACTAGCACAAAATTGAAGCATAATTTAAATTTTAATGGTGTTTATAAATAAATGAGTTAAATTCTACGTTTACAATATAGTCAAATAAGATTTTTGAAGAAACAGATTGAAAATTACTTTGAGTTTATAATTTCGCTGGTCTTGCAATAGATTGAAGTCATATTTAAATATGGTATGAAACATTATTTAACATGACCAAATCGAATACATTCGCTTAATATTAAATGTTCTATATAGATCTTTATAGAATATATAACTATTAATTATTATTATGAGTAAAATTATGTAACGATTGCAATTAAATCTTTATTTCAAATTAAACACTTTTATTCATAAATAAACCTGCCTAACCTGACCCTCATTTTATGATAGAATTTGATAAGAACATTGCTTTTATTTGTTTGAGAAAGTACGGCTAAAATCATTATTTTAATTTTGCATGAAACATTAAGAAATACCTACCTATACAAATCTGGACAATTTATTATCCTGTTTTCGTAGTAACCATGTGAAACGCGCTTGTAAGTATACGAGAACTAGCAGAATTAATACCGTATACCTATCAAATATATTCACGTGAAGGATATCAGTCTTACGAAGTCTAAATATTCAGGTAGGTACCTACACAAAACAGTCAATTGACTTTATGAAGTAATGAGATTATCGTAAGTAAAACTTGTACTTAGATTCGTCTGAGCAAACTTCAAATGCTAACAGTATAAAGTAACCCGTAAAGTGATTACTCCTAAAATAAATAAAAATGTAAGCAAAACGCAGGTAAGTAAAGCTATGAATTCAGCGTAATGGAAAAAAAGAAATAAATCGAGTTAACTAAATGATTCAGTCTTGAGGAATGTACAAACAAAATGGGGGAAAGTCGATAATGAACCGGTAAAAGTCGACGGTTACCCGGCTAGGGTTCCTCCCTTTACTCTTAACTCTTAAACAATGCTTAAGGGCTAATAAAAGAACCACTTTTTTCAACTTTTTAAGAGCCATTCAATCCCAAAGAGCTTAAGGGTTTAATGGCAGAGTTTTAAATTAAAAAGATATTTTAATGAACATTGTTCGACCTGATAGGGAGTACTTTCTTTCTATGATAAAAACAATGCCAGTGCGTTGTATCCTACCATACTTCCTTCCTACTAATATTATAAATGTGAAAGTTTGTGAGAATGTATGTTTGTTATTCTCTCACGCAAAAACGGATGGACCGATTTGGTTGAAATTTGGTACGTAGATAGGTGATACCCTGAAATTACATCCCGATATTCCCACGGGAACGGGCCTTACGCGGGTGAAATCGCGGAGCGCAGCTAGTCTGTTATAAATTGAGCGCAGCTAGTCTTATCCTTAACTTATTGCAAGTGCTTGAGAAAACAGGATTTAATATTTTCCAAGTGTGAGATTCTGTAGGTACTTATAAAGAATCGACAGACAAAATGCGGATGATCTCAGTAGTTTGCTGGCTGCCACTAACATGAACTCAATCAGAGTCGGTAAACCTCATTTGTATCTAGCTAGGTATTACGTCACTATATGGATCATAAAAGCACCTCTCCATGACAAACAAAACCGAACGATTGCTTAACTTAATCAAATCCGTTACTATACCAATTGAATCCGCAATAAAACCGCCAATGCTCATAAAATGGCCATAAACATTGACAACACAAATAGCAGCTAATAATCTATGGGGCCAATCACAGCACGCCTGTGACACCAATAATATTTTATACGCACCTTTATTCGAAGATCAGAGCATTGCAGATGATTGCAGCTATAAAAATGTATGCTGAGGCACTGATTTTAATTAATTGGCTTTCAGCTCGTATTGAAACACAATGCCTTAAATAACGGGTTGTGGATTTAATAAAGTATTTTTTTAAATAAATGACAGATGGTTATATGTAGGTAATAATTATTTTGGTGGGATGAACTGCCCTCTCAACCCTGTTACGTTTATATAATCGCCTTAGAATAGTAGGTAAGGAAATAAAATGTAAGTATTGGCCAGTAGGTAGATGAGGAAAACTCAAGCGATACAAAATTTACAAATCAAAGGCAAAATGATGATGGAAATTAAATACCAAGTTAACAGTGTTTGTCGCACTTGTTGCCTCTGACTCGTGAGAATAAGTGATTTTCGTCTCTTATTTCTATTAAGTATATTTAAGTTATCTGAAACCAATTGTCAAAAAAAACTGTTTAGTCCAGCAATAGAACAACACAGACTATTAAGAGATTCAGTACAAATTCCGCTCTAATAGCGGTTAACTTCTTGTCACGCAACTAGAATAAAACCAGACTAATATTCTTAAAATTAAATTTAAAGATTCGTCCCTAATAACTTGGCACCAGACGAAACTAAAATCAGATTATTTTTTTAAAAATTCCTAAAATTTTGATCAGACGTTCTTAACTTAATGCCAAAAATGCTTTTCTGATGACACTAATTTCTGAGTTGGGATTTTTAGTTAAGTAGTTTAGTTGAAACTTTTTGAATCACCCCCCACCCCTTAGCAAGACAAACAACAGACTTAACTTTAGTATAAATATATTATGAAAACAAACCTTTAAAGTTTTGAGTGATACATGAAGACAGTCATGGTACCTGTCTGCAGTTAGAGCAAACTATATCTTAGTTAGGACTAAAATGTTTCGCTTACCTACAAGGAAATAGTCTGCAAATGAGTTCCAAGCGCGCGCCACCAGATGGCAGGGCTAGTCACTTTATTTTAGTCTCAGTTTTAAGAAAAAAATCAACTAGGATTTACTAAATTAGTAGGTAATTGATTAGAGTACCTAAATAAATTCAATTACATTATTAAATTTGTACAATTCAAGTGAGTAATAATAATGGTTTACCACTTAGGTTGGTACTTTAGATATAATACTAAGTATCTATTAAGAAAAGTATTTTCTCTTTAATAACATATAGGTAGGTACCTACTTACAATACTACTTACTACGTTTAAGAGTACTGTAGTACTAATTTATATACTAGGTTCTAGCTGCCCCGCTCGCGATTTCATTCACGTAGACTATTAAAACAGGCACTTTTACGAAGTCTAACAACAAACAACTAATTTAGAACAATTTATATGATAGTAACCGTCTGTGTGTTTTTAAATCTATAGTTATTATTAGTACTTAAATATAATTATATTGTTTTTAACAGATTTATTCTCAGCAAACGCTTATGGATTCGCATGTACGTGCAAAGTTTCAGCTTCAAAGCTCTTACAGTTCCAGTGAAAAGTCAACAACTTCGACTCTGCCTTACTAACCTAACTGATACTTGAAGATATCTAAGTAGTCAGAAATATATGTCCAAACATAATATTTGGTAACACTTGCCTACATTTCGCAAAACAGTTGCAAGCATATCAAAGCTTACTGGTTTCTTTCCTCACGATGTTTTCCTTTGAACTTTAGAGATTATTATTTAAATAAACAGAAGGTCCCTTCACTGTGAATTTCCCAATTCTTTGCCTCAATAGTTATTATAGGAAGACCCGGTTCAACAGGTTTCTAGTATATGGATAACTTCTAGTTCGATTTATCAGTTTTTTATTAAGTACTATTTTACGTGTTCTTAGATTAATCGATAACCAAGGATATCTCGTGTAAACTCCATTTCTAAAGGAAACCGTTAAAAGATTAGTTGGCAATTGAAAATAATGGTTTTGTTTGTGATTTCTTAGATGTCTTCTATCAGGAAATAAATATTGATTTACTAAACAATAACGAATTTTCAGACACTTCTTTTTATCGATACAAACGCAAGCGATTGACAAATGTGGCAGGTAATGCGTTACACAAAAAACGCGTAGTGAATCGTTTGAAAAACGTCGTAAGTTTTATGATGATTGGCACCTTCAGCCACATTACCAAGAAGCATTGGATCTGCATCTCCATCGGAGCTTGTAGACATTACCATCGTATTCTCTTTCGATCATCGCCAATCCTTGACTTGACTTATTGTTTTCAAATAGCAAAGCATATTCATTGAAAACATGTTTCTTACTAATGATATTGCTCAGGTGTATTGGTCTTAATTACTGTGTAACTTGCAAATTTTCGTACTGACTAATAAATATATTAACTGATCAATGATCATGTTCACTATAACAATTCGTATTCAGTACTTAGGACTTTTTCATAGGTAAATTCAAGTCCACGATCAATATGTCTACGGTAAATCTTTTTCAGTCTACCTACCAGACAAAATCTGTCAAGCTATGTCACTGCACACTTTAAAACTGAAACGTTACTTTTTAGATATTCCTACTTAGGGTACGCCCGGTTCATATTCTCTTGTCCGGGATTTATTTTTAAGTTGTACTTATTGTATGTTTTGTTTTGTGCAATATACTCGACTCGTGTCTACGACTAATTATAAAGAGATCATGTTGGTTTAATTGTAATTGCGCGATCTAGAATCGGGTCATTTTTACTAGCGCCATCTAGTACTATAGGCTATATTTTGTCTCAGTAGCATTATTAGTACACCCGTGCAAAGCCGGGACGTGCTGCTAGTATATTATAAAACTTATATAAGTAACAACTGTGCATATCCAATGTATCAAAAACTTTGTTATTTATTGTGAAACAAAATTAACGCAAAACAAACTTGTAACATCAATGCGCAAGTAATAGTTTAATTTGTATCATTCAGGATGAGTAGCGAAGTTGCACTTGGTGGCCACCTAGCTCTGTTTTCGCTACTCTTCCTAATTATACAAAACTAGCTGTACGTCCCGGCATTGCACCGGTGTACTAATAAAACTACCCGTTTAAAATATAGCCTATAACCATCATAATAGTACATTGCAATATTTTTTTATATCGGCTGAGTAGTTTGGAGATTACCTCCGTCAAACCAACAAACCAACTTTACTGCTTTATAATAATATTATTATTATTAGTATAAATAAAACTTAAATACCTAGAAGTATTTAAAAAAGCTTAAGTAGCTGCCACAAACTGATCAACAATATTTTTTTAACAATGTGTTTAACGTAAAAAGATGTGAAAGAAATGTCTACCGCTCCTGAGATACAGTCGTGATCATATTTCATTTCATTTCATTCTATTTTATTTGAGTATTACATTGTATAATGTAATAATCAAATAAAATAGATTGCGGTGCTACTTTGACGGATTTATGTTACTTATTTAGAAAAAGCTCGTCATTTAGGGAAACATTAAATAATAATAATAACGTAACGTTAGAAATTGAATCTATGGAAAATTACAGACAAATGGTCTCGGTGAGGGAGCAGCTCAATATATAAATATTTAGATTTGAGTCGTCGTTTACTGCTTCGTGAACGTTATTCCGCCATTGTTAGCCAAGAATGGCTTTTATTGCGAAACCAACTCCAGTGTTAGCTTTTTTAAGCTTGTAAAATTTATTATGCGCACGAAGCAAATAGAATCGGATAACAAATTCGTTCCACTCAATTTTAAAGATTTCATTTGTATTACATAATAAATTGTGCTAAATATCATAAAGCAGGTACAGGTGCAAATTCACCTGTCCATCGCGTATTACCTAATCACTTCAGATTTTGGTGCGAAAGGCAAATTTATTCATAAATCCACATTTATCACCGCGGGCCTTTCCGAATAGTTTTTCACATGTATGAGAAAATTGCCGAGCCTAAATTCTATCACGCCGCTTTCTGAGGGTGCTCCGTTAGAATTTCGTGCACCTTGCCCGAAACCAATAAATCAAACTATTGCGTAATATTGCCTCTTTATGCATGGCAGACCATTGGACCTTCACTTTTATTTATTACCACTAAACAGATTTTATGAACGATTTATGTGACCTGATGCCATTCCATTTGTTTATGACTGTAATCTTGATAATGTATTTTGTACTTGAACATTTGCTAACATTGTTTTTAAGCGACCGACAGCTAAAACTAATTTTACAAACATTAATTAATAAAACATTGCTAATTTTATGAAATGTAAGTAATCAAGTAGATATATCGCCATGTATAGATTTGTAGATCAGTAACTATTTACATGTAGGTATACCCGGTGACATTATGTATCAAGCCAATAATTCAGCAACAATTGTTAGTAAACACTGTCTCTCTCAAATGTTTCCAACATGTTGCCGTGTTATTATCCTAGCAACTGTCAAGTTTCAGAAACATGTTTACATCAGTTTATAAACAAATTTAATGTTTTTTAATAAATACGCACCTTTAGACGTCATGTTACTTAGTAAAATAGGCATCAATAAATCTCTATGACTTCGATAAATAGGTTCGACCGGTAGTTCACGCCGATAACGCACTAGTGGCTACCAGATGTGTGCCGGGCTTATATCGGCGCATCGATCGCCTCTCAAGACGCGAGATGCGAGATGCAAGATGTGATCCTCGACATTCCGTAGGCCGACATCGGAGATAACAGAAAACATTACGTTTAATAATTTATCTACGGTAATTCGTCTACGCTCGACTTCTTGCCTTGTTTATTCTTAGATTAATCTAACTAAACATTTCAAGACGGCATTTGCGAGGAAGTTGGGCGAATAACAAATTTTCAAACTAATTTAAATGTTGCTTTTTGTTGAGCATTTATTTAAAATATTAATTTCTTATATAACTCAAGACAATAGCGATAGATTTATAAATCTCAAGATGGAAGAATTAATTTAATTTATTTAAAAAATCTGATCATTTTTATCAGATAATTTACAAAAACACCTACTGAATTGAAATATATAAGAATCGTTGCAAACTATATAATTATTATAATTTAAATCAAAATTATTAATCGTAATCACGTGCTTAGTCTATTATTGAAATAGTCGATTTGGTTCAAATACTCGCATCAAATTTAAATGCCCAAGTTGAGAATACTTCCACGACGCATAATCTGGAGGAAATCAATGAGAAGACATTCCAACACGGCATTGAGGGTTCACAATTGAGAAACTTCGAAGTTCCTATTGATAAGTTCATCGTATGACGTGATTGGTGTAGGTAATTTGAAATTGCAAAGCGAATTTCAATGAACTTCAAAACTAAATTAAACAAATGGACCCAAAATGTTAATCTAACTAAGCATTATAAATTTACATACATAATAAACAATTCTGATCCTAAAAATTTACAATTAACGAAAACAAAATATTTTATTTGATCTCAGGCGTGCACAAGTGGATTTTTCGTTTCGGAAAATGTCTCGTCGGTTAAAGATACGATAAACGAATTAACTTGACATCGTCTTTCCTGTGGATATGGTCGTCTAAGCTGAGAGGATAGTTTTAGTGCTATGCAAGCCTATTCCATCTCAAAAATGTCCCAGCCACTACAGTATCCAGTTAAAGCATAGGCAAAATTGCCTTCTGACACACTAAATTACCTAATTAAGATGTAAAGGCCTGAGTCACTATAATGTAGGATTGTATGTATATTATGTTCGTATGAGCTAGTGGGTAGTTCTGGTGACATATTTCAATAATGAGAACGACGACGAAAAAATAATATGACTTCAAAAAAAAAGTGCTCGTAGTAACACTTGCGGTAACTTATAATATAATATAAATTGTAACCACTCATAATATCGCATAAGTAATATTTCTAGAACCTATAAGCAAGCTCTCTCGGACAATAACAATTATGGCCTTGAACCGAATAGTAAATGTTACCAAGCACAAATACAAGCAATCAGCTATATGAAAATATATAAATTCCAAAGAAACAATAGAACAAAATGCATATTAATAAAGTCGACCTTTCAAGAAGTTCTCGGTGATAATAAACAAAATGGTTTCAGTAATAAAAATGCACACTGATTTAGTTTTCACATTAACGAAAGCGGACAAGACAATATAAAACAACATAAATCGGATCCCGCCGTGAGTACGTTGGACTTGGCGCACTCTCGGGCCGAGCGCGAACACGGCCAAATACTTTATTGCTCTCATCGAAACATCTCTGAGAACACGTCGTTCCATCGATGAGTTATGACGCCGCGTAGCTGTCAATTTTGCGGTATAAAATTCCTCTCCAGACATGACAAAGGCAGCTGTCATCGTGTTACTTGAAGGGTCGCCATCCCTCGAGGCTAAGCCCTCCTCGTCCGGCGGAGACACGCACGTCGTCCGAAACTCTCCTAATCCGCACCTACTCCACACATAAACCCATCTAATTGTTAATAAAAGGACGAATTCGGAAGCGTGCGGTTACATCACGATCCACTTCTAATTGATTTTTACGGCCCTTCTAATTTAATGCGACTTTATGGAGTTAATCGGCGCTAAATATTGTTTAGCGCTAATTATGTGGAGACTGCTTTGGTTATCATTACGAGGGAGGGCTCGACACCTCTTTGTTTGAACCCTCTCTGTCGTTGGCTATCTCTTTTATCAGAGAGTGCTGCACTTACCAATTAGATAGCTATAAACTGGAATTAAAATTATTAGATCAAAATCTTGGTAAGTTGTCACATTCAATTAAGGTAACGATGTGGATGTAATGAACAGATTGCATTTTGTTGTGATAATCATTTTGTGTACGCATTGAAATAACAAAATATTTTATGATAATAACTACTAAACCTAATTCTAAAAATTTCATAGGCAGCATAATTTTATTTTTTTCACTAAGTAACAATGTAAGCAGAACCATAAGAAACATGCAAACATTCAACAAAAGGACAATGATACTCTCGAACAGCAGGGTGACGTTAGAAATATTCAAACATATCTATTTCGAGCTCATCTTAATAAATCGAACGGTATTTTTTGTAAAACGTCTTATTTATAGTGAATAAGAATTTGTTGGGACTCCTTGAAGGTGTACAACATAATGTTATTATAATTTATGTCATACTAAGCAGGTGAAGATATACGAGCGAGTCATTTATTTTATTAAACATGTTTGCTAAGTCGATTTTGTCATTTTTTTGTCGTTCAGTTTGTGGGCATCTATCACGCAGCATGCAAGCGCTTTCTCAAGCAGCTTTATTATAGCACCAACGATTTCCGGACAGCGGACGGACCAACACTTGCCCTTTTACCTTACAATACTTTACTGATTCTTGCTTTTTGCATATATTGTGTTAAAATTAAATAATTTACTTAGTGTATTATTAAAACTACCATCATGTCTCTATCAGGCACGTTATAACATTTGGCCTTATTTAAAATTTGTATAAATAAAATATACATTTTTAGAATTCACTTAATTCCTCGTAAAAAGTTTGAATTGTGTGAACAAAAAATCAAATCTTAGTCTTTCCGTAGGGCATGTTGTTTACGACGACAACTTCGGACTTAATGTAAATAATTTGACATATCTAGTTAAACTAGCACAAGGCAAATAAAAGCTTTTAAGGGCACGACCTTCAAAATGAAATAAACGAACGAGCTAATCATAATACGAGTATTTAGGTACAAACAAAAACCGCCAATATCTTACCAGCAAATTAAAATAAGAGCAAACATAAAACAAGAATATCTCCAAAAGCAAATCAACTTGAAAGCATTATAAACCATACCACCGTCAAATTCTGAATAGAATTGTATAAAACTCCGTTCAAGCGAATCCGTGCAAAGAGAAACGAATTTAGTGAAATAATAAGAGAAACGGAGCATCAGGCCATTCATAATGCTACGTCGCCAACAGACCAACCTCTCGTAAACCACTTTGTATTAAGTCAACAAATCCAAAAACCATTCAAAGGACATTTGTTTCCATGAATAATAACATGTAAATACATTATTATATACACGGAGTGCACTCGTGACTACTTTCGGTCTGAGAATTCTGTTTTGTTTGTCCAATTTAATTGATATGAATAGCAAATGTGCCAGAATTTTTATCGGTTTTATTTGAGTCTCTTAAATAATATGAGTATTTTTATGCTACACTTCGAATTTATTTAACTTTGAAAAAATTAATAAAGCCACTCTTTATTTTTAAGTGTAACTGGAACAAGCATTTTTAAGAACAAGTGTCTATCGTTAATATTTTGTTATCCTGTAGTATAATGCATTTTTTTCAACTATCTAAATAATTATCTTAATATATAAATGTATGTTCGTATGTTTGTCTTCTAGGTGTTCCTAAGCTATTGATTAGATTATGATGAGAATTAAATTTAGTGTGATATTCTGATGATACCGCAACTTTGGCGGGTTTATTAAATCTACAAAGATAAAATTAATACGAAAGGTACGAAGAGGATGATTTTTATATAGGTAACTTTATCATTAATTTTTCCTCATGTTCCATTATTTGCTTTCTAGCTAATTCCAAAGTTATCTCAATTTATTTTAATAATCTTGTAATCAGCGCATCGCCTTATATTGTTACGCATTCGTTCTCCAACTTCCGAAAAATTCAACTCCGACTCGAGCGCAGTCACAGTAAGTACCTTAGAGCGCAGATTTTAATTTTCCTTTTGTCTTTATGGATCACGAAATGTTTTGTGTAGGTACTCATGCCCCGGGAGGCCAAACTCGGACCCCCCGTCGTGGCTTCCTTCCTACATCTCTCTACAAAAACGCTTGTTATAAAAATGCACGACGAACAAAAACGCTTACGTCGAGTGACAAGTACCCTTTGTTTATAATATTTGTTGATTTGTTCAACTTGTTTATGAATGTCTACAACGCCAGCTGATGACTGTGCTCCTTTGCAGCTTATTGGTAAGCTGAGCCGACTACATGCAAACACACGATATCTTCTCCGTAGGTATTAGACCCTACCGGGAATGATATTGACTACTTATGCTAATAAGAAGTGCTTACTACAAAGGCTTTTCTTTGTCTTCGTTTGAAACCTTTTGTTGGACTTGCATAAACTACTTTTACATTTTTATTATTGTCCTGGTCATTTTAGATTGAAAATGTAACATGTAGGTAATCAAAATAAATGTTATAACCACTAGGCACTAAACATAAACAAGAAATAGATAAGGATGAAAGACTGTAGAAAAAACTGATATTCATCCTCTTTCTTCTATAGGTAATAATTTGTGAGTTATGATAAATTGATAAAACTATTCGTTACTACATTTAATCTTGTATACCTAATACCTACCTATCTTTATTTTACTCATTTCTTAATACTTAATATTTATTTTACGTATCAATAAGTACCTAGATATTCAGTGTGTATTATTTAATGTTAGTAGTAAAATATATAATATATAGTAGTTATTGTTCAAGACGTTTGCATTTCTCTTGTTATGTACCTACACCACCGTCTTCACCAATTAATATATGTATATATTTTGTCCATCCATAGGAAGAGATCGCTTTTATCGATAAGATCGTCATTGTTACACTTGTTTGAATGTACTTGGTTTATTTCATTTTATGTTTTCTTTTATGGTGTACACTACAGCTATCTATCTTGCATCAAACAAAACAGTATTAAAGTATAAACAGTTATTTACATTTTCCGCAAAGAGGTTGGCACTTGGCAGTTTGTGTAGTACAGTAACTTTACAACAATTTTAATTAATATACATACTTACTCAATGATGCTGCAGTTGATGGTATTTTTAGGGTACCGCAGTCAACAAGGAACCTTTACAGTTTTCACCATGTTCGTCTGTCCGTCAGTCCATTTGACCGAGACTATTGTTAGTAGAGGCACAGTAGAGGGAGTAATGACGTACTTAAAAATCTTTCCTCACACGTGAAGCGAGAGCGATTTTTATCTACCGAGAATATTTTCCGCTTTAAAATATAAGGGATTTTACATAGGCTTTACCGGTTGACGAGTCTAATAGTGAATCAACTAAAAAAACAGAAGTTAGACTTTGTTTGATTTTTTTTGCACCCGCTCAACTTCCGCTGGGCTTAAATGCCTTGTCGCTTTTTATAACCCATGTAAATAATGGCATAATTTAAATTTTACAATCTGTCTACTGTACTGACCATCTTTCAACATCAAGATGAATGAAGCACCAGCAAAAACATTAAACCATTAAAATTTTGTGTGTTGGCAAATTGCCCTTGTCAACACAGAAATAAAAAAACAAAATTTCACGACGATAGCTCTGTTATAAGAAAGACTAGATTTCATGTGAAACAGTGCTGATGGATCAGCAATGAAGTGAATAAAATAGTTGACACTGTTCTACAACACAAGCTCGCGTCCGCACAGGGCGTGAACGCAGCATCCCATATCTTTATTAGCCGACACCTCAGAATAAAACGGAATCATTATCGAGATATCATACTAATGTAGAATGTTAAATTTATCAAATATACGGTATTTGGATGAAAACATACAAGTTGACAACATGTGTAGTTGCTATCTAAGCGGACGGATCGGACGCCCCGGGGCGCGGGCCCGGCTTGCACGCATTACTCACCGTGACCTAATGGTCGGAGATAAATCATGTATACCTATCTAAAAAATATACAAAACAAATCCAGAAACGGGCCAATGTTGAATAAACAAAATTCATGGAAATGGGGACAAATCTTACAATGGTCGGTGCCGGTGGTCCTCGGATATGCGTCGCGATCCATTTGCGAAGCCGGAATAATGACGTCATTTTGTGTTTTCGCCCAAAGTTGTGTCAGAAGACCTTCTCATACTCTTTTACAAACAACCATGCTTCTTGTTCTATTTTTAGTATCTTAGTACCTATCATAATACCTTAGTACTTAAGCACTTATAATGTTATAATCCCATAGGTACAATGAACTCATGATGGAAGTGGGTATTTGTTTTTTATTGTATGCTATAAATCAAAAATACTTATTTTCGAACAATGGCTAATTAATTATTTTTATGATACAAATAGTATTAGTAATGACTAACAAAAACCATGCCATAAACATTGCATTTTTAAACCTATATTTATTTTAATTATGATGTCTAAACCAAACGGAAAAGTGATTATCGAACCCCTAAACATTAATTCAGTATTCAATTAAATGATACAGCATTGTCAAACAAACGTCTATGCAAAAGTAAGATAAAGCCCATCGGCAGCCGACTAAAT
Source organism: Xanthorhoe spadicearia (assembly GCA_947086425.1). Classification (NCBI taxonomy): domain Eukaryota; kingdom Metazoa; phylum Arthropoda; class Insecta; order Lepidoptera; family Geometridae; genus Xanthorhoe; species Xanthorhoe spadicearia. Next base: position 5,641,485 of record OX352194.1, on the reverse strand, counting down.
AAAGATATGAATACTCTAATGCGATTAAACGAAAAGTGCAACAAATTAAATTCTCCCACGCAAAACGTCCCCCCGACAAAGAGAGACGTCGCGTCGTCCCGAATAGTAGTAATTCATAAAAGTGAGCGAGCCCTTTGATATGAAAATACTATAATCCACGGCACGCGCTGCGAACTGCAGGAGGTGACCTATGTTTGTTTGTTTGCCTTCCTCGATATCAACTTGTTATTTATATATGTATCTTAACTTGGGACTTTTCAATACTCCCGTTCATATTTATTAAGCCTCCCGCTTGTGAGGCATTATAAATTAAAATTTATTCTAAGATTAATGAATTTGAGTGTTATAATCGTTGTGAGGCATTTTTAAAAATATTTCTTGAATCTGGAATGTTTGCTCCCCGCTGGAGATGTTATGGATGTTGTCTCTCATAATCTTGTACATTTTTAATCTTGTATCTAATAAAAATATAAACAAATAAAAGAATTTGTGAGAACATTAATGTAATTATCATCAGTTTACAATGTTGAATAGCAATAGGTACATTCTTTAAAAAATATAATTAGGAACAGAGGTAAAAAGGATTAGATGGATTTAGCTGTAACTTGGAATAAAACTAACATAGGTACTATTACTTACTTAGAATTGCATGTATGAAAAGGTTACCGTTAACAAACTTTGGGAATGGATCCCTAAAAACAATTCAATTACGCTAAATAAGCAACAACGATTTTTTACAGATAAAAATACTCAGGTTACTGCTGAGTACTTTACATTGTTTTTTTTTTCAAGTTTATGGCATTTTGGTAATAAAAATATTAATCTCCTGTTAATAAATACTAACAGTGGAAGGGCAAATGGGTAGGTATCTATAATTAGAGAAATCAGCAAACGTGTTTGTTTATTTAAATAGCCGTTTCGGCTATGGGTTAGTTTGGAGTGCTGCCTCGATTTATGAAGGTCGTAGGTTCATCACTTATCATTTCAAAAACTTCAAGAGCTTTAAACGGCGAAAGGAAATAAGTATATAATCTATAAACAATTTAGTTTTTTTTTAATAGCGCCGCAGCCTTACAGTCTAATCGCATGTTATTTAAGCAAAATCTGTGTTTAAAGAATTTAAAATGAGTTAAAGATAAGAGGTTAGTTTTTAAGCACCTTAGGGATAGAGCCGTAATCATAATTATATTTGAGTCCCTGCTCTTGGTCCACCTATAAGTAGGTATAGTACACCTGGCTGTACCGAAATTTCTTGTTTCTTTTATTACTTGTTATTAAAGTTGAGTTGGTACCTACCGATGATAAAGCGTACAAAAGGCAGCCTTTAAAATTAAATTGATTCAGATTGTTAAAACTTTTTGTACAACAGTAAATTCAATCAAATGAAGTTATTATGGGCACTTATGAATATTTTATTGGTACCCTACACTAACTGGTGCCCGGCGGTTTCACCCGCCATTAAAAAGGGCTTAGCTTGAATAACAAAATTTTTCAACCCTCCTCAAGAAATGAACTATCAAATGCAATAATTCATCACTTTTCACTAGTAACTAGATTATGTGTGTGAAAAACCTTTAATTATCTAACTTAACTACCAAATACATACATCCAAAACTGTGGCACTTGGGTAACCGATTGCCTTCACCGTTTACAGCTCGAGTCTGAGTACTGAAGTTCTTGCAGGAATAATAAGCTCAACGTGTATCTTGGCCACTCACTTCGAAGTTCGCCAGCGACATCCTTTGGTTCACTTTACCTCACCTCACTTCTTCTTTGTGTCTACTATAGTGTGACTAGTATCGTCACAATCCTGCAGTAGGTAGGTACCACAGTCTATTTCATGCTATATTTTTATATTTTTATTATAGTGTTAAACCACACGTATTATTTCATCAGAAAAATTGACCGACCGAGTGGTGAGGTAGCCCGCGTTTTAGGTGATCTCTTGTATAGCAGGTTCAAATTCTTGTTCTTTGACCAAGTAAATTTTGACCAAGTAAATTAAAAAAAAAAAAAAAAAGTAGAATTTGTCTTTTATTTTTCTCTCGGTACATAGTGTATCTCTGATGTTCGCAAATTCGAAATAGGTATAAGTATAGATTATTTTATCAGTTTACTCTTTAATTGGATACAAATAATATTATTTTAATAGTTTCGGTTTTACTGGGAAAAGACCTCACCATTCCAACACATAACAATCTTGGTTGTAGACAGTATTTTCGTATTATTTTCTTCGTCTGCATAGTCTTGTAATGTAACTGTTTTTAGAAATATTAATGTAAGCACCTATCGTTAATCGTCAGTAATGAGAGATGAGACACGGGGCGTCCACATCTCTTTTAATAAACACGATTAGCTCCACTATCGCTCCACGATCGATGATGTATCGAGATGTATTTTATTAGACATCTATAATATCGAGTTTGCGTTGACGTGATGACGTCAATTAGTTGAGTGAAAAATCCAAAAAGATTACCTTCATAACTTACCTAAGTAGGTACTTATTAATTAAATGCATAGTATGTATTATCCTTATTGGTAAAAGTAAGTGACTAATTTCTTCCAGGCAACCATTTGGGTTAGATAAATAAATAAATTTATTGACAAGTAAAACTTTTTAAATCTCTTAACTGTACTTAGATAAAAACTACTAAGTACCCATCTACTTACCTACATAATCGTGAGTCTATATTTGTCGAATGGATTTTAATAATTAACTGGTCTCTGAGACCTTTGTAACTTTACGAAATTTTGGCGAAGGTAGGACCTAGTCCGGAGGATTCGTGAGTCCAATGACTATTTCGCTATTTTTTGTGGTTCGCACACTTTTAATCACTAAACTACTCTCTACTTTACTTAATTACTTACTAGCTTGGTCCAAACTAGCCATAACTGATAAACGTGATCAGCCAAACTAACTTCACAAACACAATAGCGCCTACCAATGTGCTCTCAGCAAGATAGCCTCGCTACCAGAACCTTTTATTTTTATTCAAGGCGCTTTCATACGGTTTGATTTTGTAACTTTTGAAAACTCTTATTATTTTGTTTGTTTGTTCTTTACTAAGTGACATTTACTGAATACAAGAATTCTAAATATTGTTTTTTAATTAATACCGATTTAGGTCGTTACTTAATAATGTGAGCCTGGTTTAAATTTTCAGCAGTTTTTCACAAAAAGTAGTTACTTAATATTAAAGTAGTTACCTACCTACCTACCTACCTACCTACAAATTGCAAAAAATATAAAAAAGAAGTAGGTGGAATAATTGTTGTTGTAGCAAATAAAATGTGTTGTTTGTTGAGACGTTGCTTTGTAGAACTCATCTACTCAATTTAACTAGGTATCTAAGAATATTTTTTCATTATTTGTGCGTTAAGGTACCTAGATAGGTGGTGGGTACCTACATAAAATGCGTAACAACTTTTCTCAAGCCTATCCATAAGTACCAACTTAATACTTAAATTAAATATTGACGTAAATCCGAATATAAATCCTGTCGTAAACATTGGCATAACTAAAAGATTGAGTTTGTTTTTCTGATTATGTAGTAGGTACCTGTTGTTTGGTGGTCGTGCGTAAAATTTTTGAATGATGTCTTACTAGTGACAGTTTTTTATTGCTTATTTAACATAATGGTCAAGAGAGTTGGGAAGCAAGCTATATGAATAGAACTGGAGCCGTACCATGAGGTGTTAGCGATTCAGTTTAGGTTCTGCCTTACTGTCAAAACTTTACGTCAGTGCCTTACTTTACGTCAAAACTGGTTCGTAGTTGGACATAAACTGAATCGCTATAAACGGTCATGGTAAGCCCGCTGAACTGATTTTGATATCTCGATACATTTGCACAGCAGTAGTCCAGACACCTACTGCGGTGACCAACTCGCAACACAATTTCACCGTGTGATTATTTTGCTCTACAACATTATGCCATACATCTTCACTGACAATATTTATACGACCCTCATTTCACGGAATTCGGTCATATTACGACGGACAATGCGGACATGTAAGCAAACATCTTAATGTTTACTAATGAAACATTTCTAAATAACATTGATTGATGATATTCTCGCTTGGGTTTCGTTGTGCATCGCATTATTCTATTGATAAGGCGCTCTGCGGGATGCGGACGTCAGCGTTGGTGGCTTCGCTATTGTCACGGCACAATTCGCCAACATTTTGGTGCAGTTTTTTCGCTTTGTCGAGTGGATCATTGAAATTTCATGCGTATTTTAGAGGTTGCAGATGGATTTCCATTAGGAGTGAATGATTAAGAGGTGTGCGATTCCCCGCATCTCACCGCGCTCTTGGGCCTCGGGGTGATCTCAGGGGAGCGACGGGGCCCCTGACGCTGGAGTATGGTGCACTGCTTGCAATTAACTCCTCTGTCGAGCATTATCTCGGCATTAGAGCCCCTTCGCCTGAAGATGTATCAACGCTACATCACACGGACGCTTTCCCTAATCATGGCTAATGTTCTCGAGAATACCCTATTCCAGAGGTATAAGTAGGTAGAGCAAAAATGTTTTAATACTTTTATCGATCTTTTGGAGGTAAGATAACTCACCACTTAGGTAAGTTCAAAGATGTATGGTAAGTGTAGAAACATTATGATTTAGTCATAAAACAATTCCTTAAGTAACCCACATATTAAAATTTGTAAAACAATAAATTATTTCTTCATAAAGTCACAGAGACCGTGTTTTGCAAATCAAGTTATACTATCAAATTTAATTCAATTTAGAGTAAAAGATGCCAACGTTTGTGATTAGCAATATAAAAGTTAATTATGTTAGTGCGCTGGGGTGGGCCGGGTGTTGCGATACCATTGTCCCAGGTTCGACTCCGGCCCCCTGCATGGATTCGTTGCTTATTTAATGCAACGATACACACGTAAACATCTAAATAACTTTTGGGTGACACTTTCCCCTACCCTCTAATTTAACTAAGTAGCCGTATCTTAACAAATGTATTGGGGATGAGATATTCGATCCAAATGTGTTTATGGAACAGATTTGTCTTAACTCGATTGTTTTTGGATAATGTATAATAGGTAGCTAGATAGACTCTACACTTCAATTTACATAAAGTTGTATAACATTTTTCGTTCAGTTTCTTACGTTTTTTAAAAGTTGTGAGATGAGCAGAAAAAAGAACAACAAAGTATAAAATTGTCAGTGAGGCGCGTGGACGAGGCACCGCGGCATCGGCAGCGAGTTCGGACACGGCTGGATAGACGCATCGGTCCGTGAGGCTGCTCTAAGCTCGCACCCCATGACTCCTGCCAATCTCCTGTCACAGCTTACGCAAACCAACTGACAGCCTCCCAATAATTCGCAACGAAAATGTGTTAATCGCACACTTTCACGGTATACGACTCCAAATTAGATTAGCTCGATGACAATAGCGACATCTGTAGCTGAATGAGAGTCGTCATATTTTGACAGGTATCGTCATATGCCCGGACCCTCGTTTGCCCACATACATGTGTTCGTCCCACGCGAACTTTGAGCTAACGTCAGTATTTTTTCTTGTCAAAAGACGTGATTTCACGCGGCGCGAACATTCATCCGATTGTCGTGAATTTCGTTATCTTGTATTAGGGCCCCCGCAGACGGCCGACTTTTTGTAGGTGGAAAAGTAGGTCGCTTTTTTGACCGATTTTGTCACCTACTTTGTCACAGACTCCAACGCACACGACCGTCACTTTGTAGGTGGCTAGTGAGGGGACAGCACGTCGAAAAATATTATAACGGTGGATTTGCACCTTCCTTCCACTCGACACCACCAAAACGACACCATCGGTGGTGTCGTATGGAATCACTAGTCCATACGACACCACCGACTAATAGTGAGGTTACCTACATACAAAGTTGTTGATATGAAAACTCCAATTATGTTCAAGCAGTTTCATTAATGAGGTATGTCATTTGATAAAGTTTAACAAACAATGGTCGGATCAATGTATGTGATGTTGTCTGATATTTATTTATTTATTTTAATGAACTGGGAGCTGTTAGTCAAAAACACGCGTTTCTGAACATCACTAGGGTGGTGTCGTATGGACTAGTGATTCCATACGACACCACGGATGGTGTCGTTTTGGTGGTGTCGAGTGGAAGGAAGGGATTTGCAAAGGAAGATAAGTATAGCTAGCTCTCTTTTCTTACGTAAGTAGGTACACTAGGTACCTACCTATTCAAAAACTTTTGCGTGTGTGTGATAGTACCTATGTTCAACTACATGGTACCTAACAATACAAAGGAAGGAGTAGGTACTTTGGTTATAATCCTTTCTACTAATCCTACGAAAATTCCTACTATAATTTACTTATCGAAAGTTTGTGAGTATGGATGTATGGTTATTTATCTTTCACGAAAAAACTACAAAACCGATTGTATACTTTGGGATATAGGTAGCTAATGACATGGTATAATACATAGGGTACTTTTATCCTGATATTCCCGCGGAATTCGTTGAAATTACTTTAAATTACAATAAGTATACATAAGTTACATGGTTAGGTAAGTAATATTATTATTATTAATCCAATAACAATAAATTATAATATGAATGATTGAACCTACTTATCTACCAGAAGTGCACCTAGGTACCTAAGCAAATAAAATTCGGAGTAAATAATCCACTTGCGGAGTAAGCTCTATCACATAATCCGAAAAGCGCATCACTAAACGACCTACACTTTCGGAGTCGGTGTCGGGTCGGTCGGAATGCCACCTACTTTTTTCTCACCTACTTTTTGTAGGTCGTGTGCGTTGCGCTATTGTTGTCAGTACGTTCTATTTTTCGACCGATTTTTCCACCTACAAAAAGACGGCCGTCTGCGGGGGCCCTTAGCAAGCGTGTGAGCTGATATTGAAAAAATAATACGTTTGGGATTTGACGGCTCCCCATGTGCGCACGGCAGCTTCCTTTCACTGCAACGCTCCTATAAATGAAACGGGATGATAAATTTGTTTAATGGATACAAATGTTTGGACATTTTTATTTTGGTGTCGTTTAGACGTAGGTAACATAATTTAGTTTACCATATGTTAAGTCGTTACGCCGTTTTGAGTAGGAAGTGGAAAAAATGCTTTACGAGTTGTGAGAGAATGTATGACAACACGTTCGCTTTCCGAGCACCATCCTGCCTGGTTCGATCAGTAATCAAATATACTCGTAGAATGTACACAAGAACTTTTTAACAAATAGGTTTGAGTAATTGAGTTGACAACAGAATAGCGCCACCGGTTGACATTCTTTCTTCTTTCTTCTTGTTCGGTTTTAAATTATTTTCATAAGTTGGTTCCTTTAGTCGTTAGATATTTTAGAGTCTTGCTGCTATTTTGTACCTTATTATTTTAAATTATAGATACTATCTTTATCTTTACTAAGAGGTCAAGTTGGTTTGTTTGTTTATTTGATGGAGGTTATCTCCGAAACAACTCGGCCGATTTAAAAAATTCTTGCACCGATGTTTAGAATTGACTGACGGAATGATTATAGGCTATATTTATCCCGGTAGTTTCATTAGTACATCCGTGCATAGCAGAAACGTGCTGCTAGTCTAGATATAATTACTATTACTATGATACTAGATTTCTTCAGGTTACAGTTTCCATGAGTACTTACTAAAATAACTTTTTTAATATTTTCTATTTCCAATCTATTGTTATAGACTAGCCTTAACTAACACTTGCTTGACTTGAAAACTGGACCTTTAAAAAAATATAAAATGGTTCTTATAATAAAGTATTGAAATACACAAGAATGGAATAAAATAACAGCTCTAAAGTTTTATAGTCTAACTAAACGATCGAAAACATTATCCAGAAAACCAGTGGGCATAAAGTGGCCACTTCATAAGACATACTTATAATAAAATAACTACCTTTATGTAAGAAATATATTTCATGTCATAAAACTCTTAAATTTTTACTAGACGAATATTAGAATATTTTATTCTCATTCATTAATTACCTACATAATAAATTTCCATAATTTTGTATGGATGTATCGATGAATGTTAGTTAGTTAATCTTTCATGCAAAAACTAATGAACTGGGTTGGCTGAAATTAAGAATGTACTCGTAGGTAGGTACTTACTGAGTACGTTGTTTATGACCAGAAATAACACACAGTCTACTTTTTGTCCGGGTTAGTACCACTGGTGCGAACCCACGTTTTGTTGTTAAATTACATTCATAATTTGAAATATCAAACTGGCCGCTTAACCACGATGAATTTGCAAGCGAATTCACTTACGATTATAACGGAGTTTTATGATGACTAAAGGCTTCCGTCATGGCTAAAGCCAGCACACAGGAATACAGTTGTTTTCCTGTTTGTTTCTTTGCTCTCCATTTGGTTATAGCAGACTGGTCAGAGATGAGTTCCGACAGTCGATCGCTATAAAAGCACATACGATTAAAAACGCAATAAAGTCCATTAAATCAGATGTCAATAAATAAAATTTGCCGGTTCATTAACGCCGGCCTTAATTCGAGGTCTCGTTCTAATTGATCTCTGGTGCGGGTAATTATTCACAGAGGGTATATAAAGTAATTATTGCTGGGTAGCCCTTTTTCCTTGTCGCCAGGCCTCCCTTTGCCCCCTTTGCCTTCAGTTTGCCAGCTAATCACCTCGCCTGGTGTAAATGACAGGACGCAACTGTTTCTTGAAACGCGATGACAGAATTTTAATATATTTTGTTGTTGTATGTAAATTGATGCAGATGCTGTATCGAGTGGATGTCAGAAGATACAGATGGGTCTTGGCATCGTTTGTTATATCTTAGAAGTTGGCGTAGAGCGCGTTTCAACCCCTTTAGGATTTAACGTGTTATTAAAATTGAGTTTATTGTAACAATTTTCTGCGTTATTTAATAATTATTTGTAATTGTTTCCTTACTAACACGTAATATGTTAAACAAATCTAGACTAAGTACCTACCTACTACATTATATGTAGTAATATTTTTATTATTTATATTACAAAATAAAATAAAAAAGAAGAAACTATTCTTCAGAGGCACCTTGGGATTGCAGTCGTTATCATTTTTATTTTTTATTACTAATATTAATATTATAAAGAGGTAAAATTTGTTTGTTTGTTTGTTTGTTTGTTTGACGGAGGTAATCTTCGAAACTACTGGACCGATGTCAAAAATTCTTTCACGGGTGGGTAGAAGGGACTGTCCGGGAGGGTATAGGCTATATTTTATCCCGGTAGCTCCATTAGTACACCCGTGCGAAGCCGGGATGTGCTACTCGTACTTAATAAAAACACAGTTGAGGTAAGTGTTCGTGTATGTAAGGGTCGTTGTAAAGGAAATATTTAAGCTGCACTCAAGATGTTTTGCTATGATCCTGATATACTTAACAAAGACTCTTAAAGAAAAGCACCATTATTCTTCCATTTCAATCTTTTGCTAGTTCACCCTATATGTTTTACAGCCAATCTGTATTAAACACGTAAAAGCTCAGCTTTTATTGGTGCAATGGTGTAGTTTTCTCTGTTACTACCTACTTCTTCCATATGCGACCAGTTTTACTTAGTACTCGTACTACAAGCCAGCTAAAATCTGTCTTATGTCGTTAATTCTCTTTCTTCATCTTCCTCGCTGTACTTTTCCTTCTTTATTCTTTACTAGTCGCACGTCCCGGCTTCGCACGGGTGTACTAATAAAGCTACCGGGATAAAATATAGCCTATAACCTCCCGGACAGTCCATTCTACACACCCGTAAAAGAACTTTTGATATCGTTTTAGTAGTTTCAGAGATTACCTCCGTCAAACAAACAAATAAATTTTACCTTTTTATAATATTATTAAGTATAGATAGATTGTACTTAACACAAAAACAAACAATTCAAAAGATACATACTGAAAAGACATGTACAAAGGCGAGCTAAACCCTAAAAATACAAAGATTTTCCTTGTATTTTACTTTCGAACCTTCTACGTTCAGCTAATCTTTTCTATTCTTACTCAGTACCATACTACTCGTATAAATGCTTCTATCATTTCTCTATTCCGCTGTAGCGTAGTGCATTTTTGTAAGTTTTCATAAGCTTTATCAAATTTGTTTTTCTGTGAAAACGTGTGCTAGCTAAAAGGGTAACAGTTATTGTTTCATGGCTACATTTAAATTTAAGACTAATAAAATCTACTGTTAAATACTCTGGGTAAAAATGGATTATTACGTATTTACCTTTTATGAGCAATTAAAGTAATTTAAATACTTATAATTATTAGGTACCTATTCACTCATAAAAACTATAGCTCGTTAAAATAAATTTTAGAATGATAATAGAATACAATAATAGTACCTGCCTACTAATATTTTAGTTCAGGGCAGTGAATATTAAAGTCCCATTTACACGACGCAAGATTCTTGTCTGTTGCAAATTAAATTGAAGCATTTTTTAACTTGCATGGGTCATGCAAATCATGGTGACAGTCGATTTTATTGTATGCATCGTGTAAATTGGACTTATTCTTACTCATGGCCAATGTTTTTGGTTTATTATCTGATCTGATCGTGGAATCCAGTGATAGCAAAGTGTAATCGTTATGTGAAAAGTTCTCAAAATACTAATACTGTAAGACCCTGTTCACATGGCATTGTCCTGCACGTTTTTTCACGTATTCGTTTTTAACGTACAATCACCCAGGTCTTCACACGGTAAATTATCATTCGTGTAAAAAACGAATAGCCGCAGAAAAGTGAAGGATACAAACCTATACCATGTGCCACTGCACTGCGAACCGAATACGTCAAAGTTCATTCGATTTTTTGACGTATGCGTTTAAACGTATAAGCGGTACACGTTTTTTTGCAGTACAATCGTCGTGTGAATAGATATATGTACGTTGTATGGCCACTATATATACGTTAAAAAACGAATACGTGAAAAAACGTGCAGGACAATGCCGTGTGAACGGGGTCTTAGTGTAGTGTGCCGGCCTAGTGCGAACCGGCCCTTATAGTTATTTCTGACATTAAGTGAGGGTAGTTGAACGTACGCCTTCGCTTTGCTGCTGTGCTACCTCAGCCACTCCAGTCGACCCGCGACCACGGGCGGTGCAATCCGTCTCGAAACGTCGGGATAAATAATAAAAAGGTAACGTGATAAATACCCGGTCATATAATTTATAAAATGTGTTCTGATCACGAAAGTTTAAAAAAGACAACTGATTTGATTGGTTTTCTGATTTTGAGTTTAAGGGTTATTTCTTTTTGTTCGTTTTAACGAATATAAGACATGTATTAGACTGTTATTTAACGAAAAGGATAGAGCCTTATAAATTTACAATATCTTTAAAATACAATAATAAGGTTACAGGTACTACCAACAGTAAAAATGCAATAATATTCCCATTTTTAAATAATAGTTGACTTTAATTTAAAAACGTAAACCATTAAAGGAACACGTATTAGGGGTCGGTACACATCTGACGGAAAATGCGTCGAGCGTATCATCGATACACAGACGCTGTACGCTCGACGCACTAACGCATCATCGGTTAGGTGTGAAAGGATGGATGTTTTATTATATATTTTTTTGTTTTGGCGTTTCGCGACCGATGATACGTGTAACGTGACGCATCTTCCGTCAGATGTGTACCGACCCTTAAACTTCAAATGTCAATATTATATCTCAAAAGTGACTTTGTGTGGATTGCTTACGCAGAACTACTACTAATGTTTAGTTCTAGTCTAGTCAGTGAATACAAACTATGTATGTATTTAACTAGGGTACTGTGCCTACTGCGGATCAATTTACGTCGGGTCATTTTTTAACGATAAATTTAGGTACTCATGTGATATATTTTTAGCGTTATAGATGTATTTATTTATTTACACATTGTATAAACAAAACTACAGCAGGCTATATTATACCTATATAGGGTCTCTGAAACGATAAATTAACATTATCCTTCTGTTAAAAAACCTACGCAAAATGTTAAGGAGATTTATATTTGTTAAGGAGAAGTTGTTCGTCTTCATAAGGCCTGACGTTTCATTTCTGTCTAGGGCAGCCGACAAGTGCTATCCCTCCATCGCTCCCCGCTCTTCGCCACCCCTTAACACAGTAGGTATGTCGTTTTACTAAACAGTTATCTATCTTTAGTTCTGCATTGAAAATGTAAGTATGATAAAAATAAATACTACTCAAATTCGATCGTGCATTCCGAAATAAGTATTCATAATGAAGGAGGATCAGAAATCATCGATCGTTAGATATCGCTTGTTGAAATTAGACATGAGAAAGCTTGTGACTATTTAATTTTGTGGGTTGTTTGTTACTTTTTTACGCGAAAAATTCTTAAACGATTGGGCTGAAACATAGAATATACATAGTTTATGCCCTGGAATGACATATAGGGTATTTTTTATCCAGATGTGTATGGGTACCACGGGAGCGAAGCTGCGGGCGAGTAAGATAGTTCAGTAAAAACTGTTGCGGTACTGGTCTCCCGCTACGTTGTGTCGTAGGGCTCCCCTTGTTATGCATAAAATTTTGTCTTATTACTTCCAACTTCGCTATTATATTTGACGAGACGAAGTTGCCAAGTTATTTTGTTATTAAAATTTTTGGCCGAAAACGTCGAGATAAATCTAGTTCGAATGTAAATGGGAATGCTTAAATTATAAAGCGAGGACTTACTTTGATTTGACAAACCTTACGATGTGCGGATTATTGTCGGAAATTGAAATGGGCGCTTGGTTTGCGATTGCGATTCGCGCTTTGTTTTCGGAAAGCGGCGAATGTAGGAAGGAAAACAGGATTATGTTATCGCTTCACCGGTTTCTGCTTCATAGTAGCTCCTCCTGCTTTGACATATACACTTAGACCCTTTGATCACGCTTTGAGTTGTTTCTTTTATCATAGGATTTATTCGAATAAATCGAAGGATATAACAAAGTAAGTGATTAAAACTCCGTTACTAGAGTTTGGCACTTGTTCATACGAACTAATAGCTACCTAGTAGCTACTTAGTTACTTTGCGTAACGCGTTGAAGGCCTACTCGTTCGCGTAGCCTAGGTACTTGTTCGGGACGAGTTGTCCGCCAAACTCAAAAAACAATGACCAATTATTATTGCTAGGTTCCAAGTTTAAATTTTACAGTCTTGCTACAATGACATGCAGTTGATAATTACTACTTTTAATTTTAAGCACTTTATTTCATAATTTTTGCCCTGTTTTGATGCTGAACTAATTTTTTTCTAACTATTCTTATTCATTTTGGGCTAGTAAACCTGGTTTAACAACGGTTATGAAATCGGTAGCTACCAATTTTCATGGACACAATAGTAACAAGAAAAAAACATTCTTCAAATCTCTATTAAATTGACAAAACTTTATGTGTACCTACCATTTTTCTTGTAGGCTATGACTGAATACTATATTTAAAAATGTATGTAGTTATTAGTTTAGGCACGTTACCGTGAGCGGCACTGCGCTAGAATCTCATATATTTTGTGATACTTGACTCTGTATCGAGGATGGTATCAATATCACAATTAACTAGTGGTAGGTTTTTCTTTATTCTGATCGTTTCTGCGTTGGTTTGCTTGTTGCGTAGAAGTGGCGCACTTTTTTTATAATATAACGTCAACAAGGACCTAATAAAACTGGATGCAATCCTTATAAGGAGTTCTGGCGTGGCATTTAGTTGTAGCTGGAGGCGGCAGAGGCTAGGACGGCAAGGCGCGGCGCACGTAACATCTGTTCCTTTTGTCGCGACAAATTAACACCGAGTCGAGCAAACTGAGCCAATGCAACGACCCATTCCCAGTTCTGAACGAGCCCTAAAGCTTCCCTTAAGCGAGACGCCAGCTGCGAGCACCACTAAATTCCACGTTACAATGCTTTGTTTTAAAATTTGTAATCATTCTCACATTTTACGACGTCGAACGGTCCGTTTCGGAAAATTTGATACGACTATAAACCCTGTAATTGTGTTAGCATTCCAGTTAATTAAAAGTTATGAATTTAAAGGCGCACAGCTTTAGTACTCTTTGACGCACGCCGTCTGAATTAAACACTGATATAAAACCTGATGAATTTATTTTAACGTCCATATTTAGAGATGAGATAACTGTTAATGAGTGAGTTAATCCTGATAATATTGTTACTAGTTTAATATTTACATTCATAAACGTTACGAAAATATAATAGGATCTATTTAGCGGAGATAAGTTGTCAGATTAAAGCTTTGATTTGTTGTATCCACATAATAGTGTAGGCAATAAAATTGTATTAGGCTAATAAATTTAAAAAATCTGCCGAGTCAAAACATTAGTTTCCCACAGCGATTAAACTGCGTCGAGAATAAAGGGCGAGCTGAAACACTATAGAGCAGTGAGTTATGAAAACAAATACACATTACGAGTATACGAAATCTCGTACAACTAATGACGTTAAAAGCGAGGGGTAAAGTAACATTGTTAACAGTCATAGTACGGGTGTGCGCGCCAAAAGTTGGGTCTAACGTCATAAATACCGCAGTGGGGGGCCGCGTCATCCCGCGCGGAGCTCTTAGTCTCGGAGACAGCCAACCCCATGTTTACTTTTGAGCTGAACGATACAAAATTACGCATACGTTCGTAAGAGTTGCTGACTTTGGTGACTTGGTGTGGCCATGACTTTAGCCTCTATCTCGTCGTCTGCGGTTCTCTTCGTAAGAGAAAGTCACAGAACAATGCATGTCAATGACTAAAAAAAACTAGAACCGACAAATTATTGTGCCCTTGTGTGCGCTGTTAATGCGACTTGCGCTGATCCTGGTTCTGACCTCTTAGAGCGTAGCCTATATTCAACGATCTATGAAGAGTACAAAGAGTAAGCGTGAAGCAAGCTACGCCACGCTCAAACAGCTCTCAATAATACAACGTGATCCAACAGCTCTCTCGGTCACTGGTCGATGGCCACTCAGCTTAAGGACCAATTCACGTCGGGCAACACAATATAGGTATCCAATAACGTGAAGACGCTATATAAAGTCAACGCTTTGAAGAGGTGAATGGGTTATAGTTGATCTTTGATCGATTCAAGTTTGGACGAATATCTTTTGCAACTCCAGGGCAATATTGTACTCGTATTATTTACTTTAGGGTAATTTATGAAAACAAAAAATGGTTCCTCGGTAGCAGATCCGAAACATGCACACCGCTGTAGGTATGTGGTGAGTTGTAAATTAAAATATTTGACTATTACAAGCACGAAGTCGTGGTGAGCTATGGGTACTTCATATCCCAAGGCGAAATTATATTTTTTCGTCTTGTGGGAGACCCGTACGAAGGTTCTTTACTTTAATAAGATGATTTATGGAAAAGAAAACCGTGACGTGTCAATTACTATACAATCGTGTAATTTTAATCGTACTAAGGTAAGTACTTGAAGTTTGTAAGTTACGTACCTCTACGAGTACTTCCCTCATGACATATCTCGTCAAAATGTTATATCTGTCTTATTTACCTACCATTACCTGTCAAACAGCAGCGCGAGCCTGTCGTTTAAATAATGTTTATACTCGTATAGGATAGGTACTTCACCTATAGAGGCACTGTGACAAGTTTTCAATTTTTCATACTCGTGCATGATCCTGTCAAATAACTCTACGCTCGCGGTGTACCATTAGCTGGCACTAGGGCGAGTGGTTCCGTGACAACGTTCACAAACGTGACTAGGTAAAAAAGTAATTAAGCGAATTAATAGATGCCTGGGCCTGACGTCTCAGTGCTGCCACCTGTGCACATTCTCATAATGTAGACGTTCTGCCGCTGGCTCCTGCACTAAAGTTACAATAACCGCCACGTATGCGCGTGTTAACATTAGCCCCTTACTTAATTCCTTGTAGCCCTAAACTCGCTTAAGAGGGTAAGACTGCGTGACACCATGTTGATTAAATAATTACTTTAAATAATAACTTCTCAACCTTGACCCACTTGTACTTTAAGAAGCTTACACGCTCTTAACTAGCGTGTTACTTAGATATCATAGGTGCTACCTACCTGTGTTTCGACTTACGTTTAATTACTTGGTTTTAATCGTGTTTCTTTTTATTTTGTTGGCTGTTCTAACGCTTAAAACTGGTTATGTACGCTAATTAATTACACATTTACATAAAGGAATCTTGAACAAATGAGCCTGTGAGAACAGAGCGTATTAATAAAAATAAAAAATAAAACTAGTAAATAGCTTGTGGTTTTACTCGTGTCTTTCTTTGTAACTTAATTAGATTAAACATAACACTAATGTACTATTACCTATTACCATTATTCTGTGCTATTACTTACCTACTACAATGATTTCAATATAACGATGTGTTAATTTTAAATTAATTACATACACATCTATTAAGTTCATATTCATTTTACCAAAAAAGCAGGGAATTTTATTGACATGGTTCTAATCGAAACGTAAAAAATAATCAGAATATTGAAACAATCTAGTTAGGTTTTAGTAAGAATAAATATAGTTTGTTATTAACAATTAAAAAACAGGACAGAAACAAAAAATACCTGCACTACTTAAGTTGTTTTAAGGATTTCTTAAAAAGAAAAGCAAAAAGATGTATCTAAATATCAAAAACTACAACAACTAACTAAATAGATAGTTATAATGTGCTAGCCATTGCAAAATTATTTCCTTGTTGCTTAATAAACTGTTCATATTTAAGTATAATTAAATACATATTATTCATTATTATTCTTTAAATAAAATTAAAGACAGCTTGAGCCTATAAACTTTAATGATTGTACTCGGATACATCCGATGATTTTTCTTTGAGATGCCTTAATGTCGTTTTATGTTCAACATAGAACCTTTCAAACCTTTGTTGTGAGGATTGGGATATCTTCCAACAACATGCTTCGGTTACTTTTCGAATTTAACCGGAACCTGAAAGATATGATTCGACCTTTTTATCAACTTTTTATACCTAAAATGACAATTTCTTACTAAATATCATTTACTACGTCAGCAATAAAAAAAATACAAACAATGCAAAAGTGCCTAATAAAGTTATATCTCAACAACAATCATAATTAATTAAATACTTTCATAACGCACAATTTCTCGTGAGCATTTTACTGGTAGTGTAATAAAATTGTAATAATATTAATGTATAATGTCGGTTTGTATAAATACAATTGACAGCAGCGCGTAGTGACTGTTTGTTCGCAGGCGGGCGGGGCTGGCGCAGCCGACCGACGTTGTGTTAAGCCTCCAGCACCTACTCAATTGACTTTCTTCCATCACTTTCTTATCGAGTTATGATAAATTGTTTCAGAAACAACAGAAACTCAACCCTGTTACTTACACCCAAGTGTTCAATTTCAAACAACACTAGCCCTTGAGCATAATTCGTTTCACCGCATCAACGCTACTTCTTAAATAATAAAGGCTCTTTGTAAAACTTTCCCTCCTTGAGCGTTCTAAAGCTTTTCGGTATCCAGTAATTAATATTCATGGAGGCTCGTGCCGGAGGGGCCGTGTAATTAATAAACTTATATGATACTTTTGTTTAGAGTGTCAACCTGAAGCGGCGGCAGGGGAGAGTCTGACGTTGCTCGTGTTCGTCTCAGTGCTCAGCGAGTTCCTGCCCCGCGCCGCATCCGCCTATAAGTAAGGTACAGAATAACTAACCACTACAAACATAAAAGTTCCCTCTCTTCCGTTCGAAACCTTTAATAAATAAATGCTTCATATCAATAGCGACAAGTATCGTTTAATTTAATTTGAAGGCCCAAGTAATTCGACAAAACTTCTGTAATAAAATTATCGAGCATTGACCGTGGTCGCTGATAAGGTCGAGTGGGCGTGGGTCCGAGCGCGCGACCGGACACAGCTCCGCATGTTAATACACGTAAACCAAGATAATCCATAAAACTCACAAAAGGTGCCGAGTTGTCTTCACGATCCGGGTCGGCCGGTTGCGCCATACCTTTAATCAGTGTTACAAGTATCTCTTTATTTCTGTATTCACCCGCAAATAACACAATTTCGTGAAAGACAAGTAGATTTTATAGATAACAAACCATTACAAATTTCTGTGAAATAATGTATGCAGCTCATTTCGCATGCAGAATTTTGAACGATCGTTGATCAGTGAAATGCTATCCCCTCAAAGCACTTAAGCACTTAGCGCAAACATATCGATTCTCGATACTGTGCGCACCCCGGGACCCCGGGGACGGCGAACAATGTAAAAACGCAACTCCGCGCTAACACTGCATCACTCAGTTATTTGTCCTCTTGTGTGACGGAGAGTAACGAACATTACCAGAGTTAAACTAGGGTTAAACCCACCGAGGGTCACTCGGTAATATTATAACGCGAGCAAAAGAGCCGGCCTTATCTTCCTCACGGGCCGATTCCTGACCACTTTAATGGGAAAAGCATGTTAGAATTAAACTAAACAAAGACGACGCATCAATTAGGGACTCTTCTTGTTTTTTTCCTTTTCCAAAAAAGAGCTTAACTTTTTAAAGCTTGTACGTCGACCGAGTTGAGTTCGAGTCAGTTCGTTATTTTTTACTGCCTTATTTGATTAGATCAATGTCATTGATTCTTGTATGGATTTCAATTAAGCAGATTAAAGATAAGTGGGTGCAAACATTAAGCAAAACATATAATTTAAGGTACTTATATCAACAAAGGAGTAAGTGCTTAATAAAAGGGGTTCGGTGTTGTTTCATATAAAAAAATTCAATTTTTAACAATGTACTTAAAACTGAATTGTTTTCTATTCAGTGATTTAATCGTGTCTCTATATTTACGTCAAAAAGCCGAGTTGGCCAAGTGCATTACTACCTCGACTTTCGATCCGAAGGTCGTGGGATCGAATCCGGCCGTGCATCAATGAACTTTTCGTGTGGAAAAAATTAAATGCACTTCAACACGAGCTCTCATGAAGGAAAACATGACTAGTATTCGTTTTCGTTACTTTCGTTAGCGACTTTTCGTTAGCGTGGTCAATTCCCTGGATAAAAAAACAGCCTTTGCGTTTCCGTCAAGAATCCATCCTTACAAACCTGCGCATTCATAATATTAGTAGGATAACGCGTCGTTCATTTTATATCTTTAACTCACTTACGAATTATTTCATTCAGATCCAAATACGAAGCAAAAAGGTTGAAATGAAAAGATCAAATCAAGACATTACCCACTGTTCGAGAGCCTTGTAACGCAAATTTTATCATCGTGCAACCAGTAAACTGGTATTTGATAATACTAAAAAATGTAGTGCAATAAATCCAATCCGATAACACCGCTGTAATTAAGACGAGGTATATGCATTGACGGATCGTAAAGGCAGTAAACCTAAAGGATTCAAACAACAAACTGCAAGGTACTGTTTACGATGGCGGCCGACCCGCTTTTATTGTTGTTGTAAAATTCACGATCCATTATTAATTATTACAGACATCATTAATCTACTAATCTATTTAAGGGCGTGCGATAAGAATCTCATTTAAAGTATTGAATGAAGAGTGTCTGTAGAGGACTCGAGATAGGCTTAAATTAACGCGCTGAATGTAGGCGTATATCAACTCTCTATTGTAAATGAAACAGATTCGTATTATTATAACGTTAAGGTTGAAGTTTGTAGTATGAAATTTGTTTATGTATGACATTTTGTAGCGTAAAGTGTGGTGCCTGATTTATTACAGGTCGGTGTTTAAACGACAAATGCATCGAAACAGATAGGAGCGACATGTCCGACATTCGAGGACCTATGTTGACCACTATTCTCGCATATACAGCGTGTTACCATCCGCCGATTCAACTTAAGATATTTTTGTACTGTTATACCATAATTAATTTCATATTGATTCTTTCATGTGATCATGTCTAGTCTAGGTACTTAAATTTAAGTCGCATGTCTTAGAGTAGGCAGAGACGCAGATTTAAATTTTTCAGCAATATTTTGATTTAAGTATTATTACATTGGTAAGGTACCTACAATATGGACCTTACCTTACTTCTAGAACAATATTTTCATGCTTAAAAAAAACAAGTTTTGGAAACTAAACTGCAAAAAATACTTTTAAGGTTAAGTTTATGTTATTAGGTATGTAAGAATGAAATCGTAGACCTCTGAAAACGTGCCATAAGTTTTATAAAAAAAAACTCAGACCTTGACATCTTTACTAGATGATTTACACAGCGTCAGTACATTGTTGAGATGGAATAGGCACAGCACCTAAACCATCCCCTCAGCTGTCGGCCAAATCCACAGGAAAGACAATTGGTCAATATTATACGTGTGGAGCTAACCAGCCGCGGGTTTCCTCACGATGTTTTCCTTCACTGTTTATAGCTTGTGTTAAAGCGCATATACTTAAATGGAATTTTCGTGTAGAAAACACGAAAATTCCATTGATGCACGGCCGGATTCGATCCCACGACCTTCGGAACGAGAGTCAAGTACCAATCCACTCGGCCAACAAGGCTGCCAAATTATATGAAAGCTCGTGTAAATGCTAATAAAAAACTAACCTAAAAAATACGACTAAACTGAAAGTCAAGGCATTTTAACAAAAACCATCGCGGTTTTTTTAAATAAGCCTAAGATATCTGATTACTCAAGGATATGTCTCAGGGAATGAAATCGTGTGTTGCTGGCACACCCACTAACCGGATGGAGGTTCTTTCGAACATAATCTTTACAACAAAACTGTTGCAGTCACTAACGAACCACATCGATAGATTTAAGTAGCACTGATTACGAAGGATGAGATGAATTGGACGTCGACTTATCATTTCACTAACAGAACAGCTTTGTCTGAATTAATTTTGTGACAATAGAGAACAATAAATTTGAATTGAGAAGAATAACTTGTTTTTTCATTTGTTCCTTTTATCTTCAGCCAGTTCTTCTAGCTTACAACGTCTACCATTTCGCTACCATTTCGCATTTATACTGTCAGTCATTTGGGTAAAGTATTACTTCTGTAAACAAAACAAAAAAATACTAATTAATCACTGGACTCGTCCTAAAATACAAAAGTATGAAGACTCGTTCAATCAAGTGGAATATTTTAAATTGATTAAATTTTGTGATAAATAACAATAAATGTAATAAATTAATGTTTTTTTACTAACCTATTATGTCCCGCTGCTGGGACAAGGTCTCCCCCTTCAACTTCCACTCTTTGCGATCTAAAGCTACGGTCTGCCAGTTTGATTCGAATGCATCCAGATCGTCTCGCCATCTTTTCCTGGGTCTGCCGCGTCGTCGTCGTGTAATAAATTAATGTATTAAAACGTGAAAAAAATAGTACTGCTTTCGCCGCTATAGTTTTTACACCATTTTACTGTGCATTTAGTTATTTTTAAGAGATGTTTCGTTGACAAGTAAGTGCTTGAGACTACCGCAAAAACAAACGACCAAACCAAGGCTAAAATTTCCTGGTTACTGACAGGACCAGGAAAGGTACGTTCGCTTTTATGTCCGGTCCAGGTTTTTCTTTTTGATTATTAATCATATTAAAAGCACCAATTGTAAGTTTTAAACTAATCGGTTCGGTAATTGTTGCTTGATGGAGCAACAAACACACATCCATCCATATATTTACCCTATTAAACATGCACGTGTTCTAAAATTTCCAGCTTCCTGTTAAAAAAACAAAATAGTGCAAAACTTCAAAGGAGGTGAAAAAAATGGATAAAGTTCAAAAAGAAAAAATGATACCTACGCCAAGAAAATACTACTGTCCGTAAGAAAAGTGTTCATTGCAGCGCTCCGAATCGAGACTCAGAAACTATTGTTGTGAACTACAGAGTATTGCACGGATGAGATTGGTGTTCACCTCACCTCAGTGTACTACCTGAGGGCAAAGGGGGAATGGAGGAAGAAGGGGGGCGGGCTGCATTGCTTGCTTCGCTATTCCACCACCGCATAGTTTTGTTCGCAAGCTTTCACCCGCTCTGGCCCCCAAGCGAACAGCTTAAGGCACATACTTCACTAATTGGACAGTCTAACGTGGCCCTGTCCACTAGAATAACAATAGAACATGATGTGCTTCAGAACAATCAAAAATGTATGGTATAGAGGCATTCGATAGTTTACTTTGTTGCAAAAATCATAATGCACAACTTACTTAACTTTTACTTGAAACTTCCAGCTATTTCGCTAGACATACCAACGTCGGTTGCTTTATTTTTAATTTATTAATTAACGTACACAATTGGTATATTGTGACATGAGTCAAATAAATTACAAAGAACAACGCTTAACTTGAACGATCTACCAATAACGTCTTAACAAGGTATGCTACGATCACTTTAAAATAATAGTAGGAAATAAGATTTTAAAAACAGCACATAAAACCGAGCCTTAACTCGTTCCGCGGAACTCCACCCGCGCCGGTACTTGTTAAACGCCGCCGCCCTGCAGCTTATAGCAATTTGCAAGAGTTCTATACCAGAGCTGTTTGTTCCCTAGTTTTATTAAAAGCTCTCGTTGTTCGCGCAAATGCAAATTATTGTGCATGATATTAAAATAACTACGAACACCCAGATAATGCTACCGGTGACGTTTTGGTTTGAGATTAGAAGAGAATTTATTGTTTTTGATTTCGATAGTTTTGTTCAAAAATTGACACAATACCTAGGATAAGAACACCTAGAAAGTAGAAGGTCAAATCGCTTTTACAGTCTATTTCTGTAATCGCTTTAAAATATAAAACAAAAATGTATTTCAATTGAAATTAAAACTCGGAAATGTCAAAACAAAGGAATATGTAGCAAAAATAGAAATAGAAAGACTAAGAAACGGACAAGGAATAATTTTGCAATAATAATGACAGCTAAATTTTAGTAATGGCAGAGGAGATAAAATAAGATGTATTATAAATCTATTTTTGTCATAATTTTTATAAAACACTTTGCCTTTTTAGGGTTCCGAAGTAAACAAGGAACCCAAAGACCCTGTTCACACGGCATTGTCCTGCACGTTTTTTCACGTATTCGTTTTTTAACGTACAATCACCCAGGTCTTCACACGGTAAATTATCATTCGTGTAAAAAACGAATAGCCGCAGAAAAGTGAAGGAAACTAACCTATACCATGTGCCACTGCGAACCGAATACTTCAAAGTTCATTCGATTTTTTGACGTATGCGTTTAAACGTATAAGCGGTACACGTTTTTTTGCAGTACAATCGTCGTGTGAATGGATATGTACGTTGTATGGCCACTATACGTTAAAAAACGAATACGTGAAAAAACGTGCAGGACAATGCCGTGTGAACAGGGTCTTATAGTTTCGGTTCGTCCGTCCGTCCGTCCGCAGCTTTTCTTTAGAGACTTTTGATACTAGAAAACTATAGTTTGACAGGAATATACATAGTATAAACGATGCCAACAAAATAGTAAAAAAAAGTTTTTTTTTTCAGGGTACCTACTACCTACCTCCCCTACATCTACATGTGAAGTGGGTGTGAATTTTTTTTCACTCCTACTACTTAGTGTGGGGTATTGTTGGATAGGTCTTTTGAAATATTTAGCTTAAAAGTGTAATTTTTTGTTGGAGTCCAGTGTCCCCCCCCCTGCCGGCCAAACCGTTGCATTTAGAAATGTGAAAAAATTACAGTAGTAGTGCCATATGTTGAATTTAAAAGGCTTTACAGGTTGACGAGTAATAATGGATACTCAGAGCGTTTGTCCACCGACGGTGACGGCGGCGGTGGACAAACGCCGTAAATATGTAAAAAAATCGTAGAAAATCACGAGTACAATTTTTACAGTATTTTTTTGTTGTTTTAATCAAATAGTATATAAAATAACATAGTTTTTCGTTAGTTGCAAAATTACATACATCCATTAACATAACTCATTTCAACTAAAGTTCGGTTAAGAAGTAGACTGCATCGGAAAACGGAACGCTTCCTTCATGCTTCATTAAACGCAGAACGCTTTACTCAATCAAACAAAATTAGACCCTAACACCCCTCTCTATCACCTCACCCTCTATCGTCTTTCAGTTTAAAATCGTTTGGCGCCGCATGTGGGTGTAAAGATACGAGAACTTTTCAAATTCGCAATCACGTTGCGTGAAAGTTTGAAGAGAACGGTGGTAGTTTCATCTTACATCTTACAGTGGAACGTAATAAGTACACTAACTCAATGCAAAAATCATTTTTTAGTAGAAACTCTATCACACTCAAACGTTTTAAAAGATTTAGTTTGCGTTACGAAAAAAGAACGCTGAGGGGGAAAGCTGCAAAGTAGTAGATTCTTAGGAATCTTGGGTCTGATTGGTGGAGGAGTAACGCGGCGCACTTCATACCATTGATTTAGCAAATGGTATTGGTTCGTCAGCGAGTGTACCCATGTGCAAATACGAGTTACTCTGAGCGTTTTTGTTTCGTGACGCGTATTTTTGGTGAATCTACAACTGTTCTGAATCATTAATGGCTTTTTCGATTCGTAAAATCATAAAGGTTGGACTTTGTAATATAAATATTTATTAATAAATATTTACTTTACTATACTTTACTTTACTTTAAAAGCTTAACAAGAGCTCTTAGAGCGAGGCCCCATTAGTGCGTTGCGCTGCGTTGCGTCGTAAAAAATATATGGAAACCGTCGCAGCGACGACGGACGCTGCGACGGTTTCCATATATTTTTTACGACGCAACGCAGCGCAACGCACTAATGGGGCCTCGCTCTTAGCTGTAAAATATTGAGGCTAATACGTATATTCTAATTCGCTGGATTGAACTTACAACGTAGGTATTTATTACCTACTTAGGGTTTTTAGCAATATGTGCGTAGATGAAAATTATTATAGGTACGTGCAGAAAATACCATAATTGCCCTTAATGCCCACAAATAAGTAATAGCAATGAATTTTGGGTTCGGTTCTTGATATGTCAAAAAACTAATTTTTACTGTAGTTTTACCGTTACTAAAGTACACGGTATAATATTAATAGTGCGTGCTCCGTTAAAAGTGTTAGTCACTACCTGATAACATTAACTTGCGTACTGTACAAATTGAAAGAAAGAAGAAAGAAAGAAAAATCATTTATTTGACACACAGGCAACAACAAGAAAAAAACATACTTAATTATAAAACATACTTAATTGTGTCTCAAACAGGCGTCCAACTCAGCATTAAGTTGATTTGCGCAAGGCAAGGCAACGCTGGTCTTCCGTTGGAACCTTTTGCGAGTCACAGATATCCTTATCGTATTAAAAAAGAAGTTGCAAATACATTGAGAACTAGTACACAACGAGATAAGTAGGTAGGTATAATTTTCGAAAAATTAGTTACAGTAGGTATATACTTAGGTACTCATTAGTCATTTAGGTTAAATTTAGGGGTTTAAAACGTACACAGATAGGTAAATAAAATAACAATAGGTAGGTTAACAAAGTAGGTAGTTTGAAATGTAGGTAAAAACTCGACAATCTAATTAGGTAGGTAGGTATAGGTTTAAAGAATGTCTAAGGTGATGAAATGGGGTCTTTAGTCGTTTCGAACCGCGAGCGGTTCGAACCGCGGTGCGAAAACCCCAAGCAGTGTTTCTGAATAGGGCCATTCGCACCACAGTGGTTACGGCGGTGCGAATCGCCCAAGATTCTTTTGAAATGGGTCGTTTCGAACCACGGCGGGAAAAAACGACTCGATGCCCATTTTGTTAAGTCCAATTCTGACACACATCATTTTTAATTTCTACAGATAAGAAGAAAAATGGATAGTGATAAAAAAAATGCAAGATAATCTACACTAATATTATAAAGAGGAAAACTTTGTTTGTTTGTATCTTTGTTTGGTTGTAATGAATAGGCTCAAAAACTACTGGACCGATTTTAAAAATTCTTTCACCATTCAAAAGCTACATTATCCACGAGTGACATAGACTACTTTTTATCCCGATACCTTAACGGGAACGGGACTTACGCGGGTGAAACCGCGGGGAGCAGCTAGTATGTAATAATTATATTTGCTCAACAGGTGTCTTTTTTATAGTAATAAGGTAGGTTTTAAATCCCAGTTTAATCAACATTATACATTTTAATTGTCGTTAATTTGAAGGTTCGTCTGATTAAGGTTCAATTTTGAATAAAACGTTTGACTTCATTCATCTAGGTACAGAACTGTAGTACACCTAAAATCCAAACTTTATATAATTATGAGAAAAATAGGCGGTCTAAGAAAATTTTGAGTCAAAGATCATTAGATAAAGTGTTTATCTATTTTATGAACATTTAATTTTAACTTCAACTCAAGTAGTTATTGAGAAATTTAAGAAATGTTTGCATGTTCTGCAGATATTTGTTTCGTGTCTGGGTGTTTTCTATATATAATGTGTATGTATTTACAAAAAAAAAATGTATCTAAGTATTATATCAGTCATCTGGTTACCATAACACAAGCATTAAGTTGCTTAGCTTGGGACTAGATGACGCTGTGTGGAATGTCCAAGGCTATTTATTTATTTATTTAAGTTAAATTAAAAAAGGTACCTACTTCAAACAACAAATTTGTCAAGAAAAGTTCTCTTGGTTGTAATTTTAGAGTCATAGAGCAATATAAAAAACTTCAAATAACCATATTCTTGAAGGTTTATGTTGATAGCATGTTTGGTTTACCCACAGTTTGAAGAAGAAGTAAAGCAATTTATCAAAGCTCGGCCTTAAGTTATTAATTTGTAACCTAAGAATTATGTGCCTGTCTGTACTTTAAGAGATGTGTAATTAAGCTACATTATTTTTGTCAGAATTCACCCATTCAAAAAGAAAACCGCATTGTTACTCTCTGCGATATGAATTGACTAATTCAAAAAAAGGTTTAGTCTATTCACACCGCGGTGCAAAAGAACCCATTCAAAAGGAATACTTGGGCGATTTGCACCGCGGTTCGAATCGCTTGCGGTCCGAAACGACTAAAGACCCATGAAATGAATGAAAGGTACAACTGTATTGCAATTGTTTAAAGTAAAACAAAACATAAACGGGAAACAACAATGCAATATTTCCATTTTAATTGTATTTATCTTCGAAACGGAATTTAATCCAGCTTAATCCACGTGCATCTCTACTCCGGAGTATCTGAACATGAAAATGGAAAACGCGGGTAAAATGTCGACTTATGGCCACATATAAATAATTTCGGTTTCGGCTTTGAATAGATTATAAATACTTGTGTAAGCTATTCCTTTTATTTAACTATTAAAGTTAGGATATTCTCAGCAAAGCATCCTACAACTGTTTTATAAATGGTTATAGGTAGTGTTAAACCACACTAAGGTATTTCATTATCAAAAACCTTAATAAAAGTAGGTACCTATACTCGTAATTGCTGGTTTATCCGAAATTCATCTTACCGATAACGTCAATAATACTGGCATTAAGGGTTCCATAGCCGAATGGTAAAGCAGACGATAACTCATACAGGTTCGAACGCCACTGGAAAAGATTGTGCATTTCTATATCAAAACTCATTATTATAAAGAGGTAAGTAATAGTGGTTTGTTTGTTTGACGGAGGTAATCACCGAAACTACTCAGCCGATTACAAAAAAATATTTCACTGATGTATATATAGGATGGACTGTCTAGCTAGATGAGGCTATATTTTATCCCGGTAGTTTCATTTTCATTAGTTTTTTTATTTTAAGTATTATGATGTTTAATAAAGTTCAAAATTCAAAGGTTATACAGTAGACTAGTCTTACTGGGAGTACTGTGTGCACTGGCTTTGTCTCTATTAACTTGGGGTTTGTTCTCGAGCGTCTGTCTGAGAAACTTTCCGATTGTACACCAACACTGCAATATGAGCCCCGTACATATTAACTCCACCCCACTTTCCTGTTTTAAACTGCGGAGAAAATGAAAGAAGTAGAAGTAATATTGGCTTTCGGGATCAAAGTGTCGCAAAGGTATGTAGCAAAAGTAATTATTGATGCTTGCTTTTGTATAAAGAACCTGAGAATTTTGAGGTTCAAAAATAGATAGATAGATAGATAATATAGGTCTTTATTGACACACACATACACACACACATTACAAACAGGTTCAAGGAAGAAAAAATTAATAGTTCACTACAAAATACGCAAAGAATCTTGTAGATAATGTTAATCATTTCAATAAAAGGATAGTAAGTAACTTAAAACAGTATATAATAAGAAGTAAAAATTCTTAGAACTGCAAAAGTTGACTTTGAGCAACGAACACATCCACATAAAATAAATACATATATTATATTATGTTAATACAACGGGAAATTACTCAAGTAAAATATTGTCGATTTAGATACCGACAATGTTTCGATTCTTCCGGTGAATCTTCATCTGGGGATGAGTATGGTCACTCCTCGCGGGCGCGTCTCACACTGTAAATAATAAATTATTTGTATGTACCTAAACATATTTTATCATCTTTATCAGCTTTAAGTGGCTCACTGCTAGGCATACGCCATTATCCCTAACCGCCAAACTGCTGTATTCTCCTTTTGCATCCATATATAAGTATGGTATCATATTTTTGTAAGTATGTTAAATGTACGAATGGCACAAACAATTATAATTTTAGGGAAATTTAGACCATGGTTTTGATATACCAGGTTTTTGTGTTGTTTATTGTAATAAGACCGTGGGAGACCCAGCCGTAGGTGAAGTCATGCTGTTCGATTCAGTAATTTTCAAATATAAAGCCTTTCTAAGGTTACAAGTGATAGGAAGCCACCGTGAACGAATTGTGGCTACATATTGTTTTATATTGAAAAGCAATTTTTGGGTAGGATGTGTATGCAGGTAAAAAACTGAAAGCAAGCATATTGTTATTATTCAGCCATAATTGTCCCACTGCAGGGCAAAGGCCTCCCTTCCCTTCTTCCACTCTTCGCAAAGCAAGCATATGGTGGAAAAATATTTTAAATAAATTTGAAGAAATGTTGTAGATTTGTTTTTTAAAAGTCGTTATTATAACATTCAATTACTATTAATTAATTAAATAATTATTACAGGTTTTTTTCATTCCTTTGAAATAGTCACTCAAGAAATCAAGGTTTTTTGAGATAGGTAGGTAAGGTAGGTACCTTACCACCCTTACTTATGGGAATGCAACAATTTTAATTTTAAAGTTATATTTCTCACTTGGAAAGCAACTAAGGAATAAATTGCATTTATTCTCATAAATTTTACTAAATACAAATTAAAAAAAATGAGATTTGGGTTCATATTTTATTTAATTAAGACGAGTTATTTCTATTATTTTTTGATTTTATTTAGATAGATAAATAAAATTGCAAAAAAAAAATATTTGCAATTATGGCGTCTATTCCTCTGGCAATCACTCACTGGCATGGCAACACATCGGTGTTTGAATAAAATTCCATGCTGGTAATTTATTGCGTCATGCGGAACAAACATCCATACAGACAGACATTAGACAAATTTAAAAAAATCACGTTTTGACTTATCATATTAATGTTCCAATAATGTCTACTATTTAAGTTGTTCAATCTGAAATGTACAGACGACGTTACAATTTAAATTTATTTACTGTTACTATTTAATCGGTGAACATAACATTTAAAAAAACTTTCAGAGTTATGAATAGAAATGCACCTATAACATAAAATTACTCTCTCTCTTCTTACAAAATTTGGTTTAAATTTACCACTTGTTAGGTCTCAAACGCAACATGAACGCATTATGTATATATATTTATACATATTTTAGTCACCGTCTGATACAAAACAGATAAATTCGTTATAGTCTCTTCTATATGTCACCAAATAAATACATTGAAACTTTCCTACAGATTGAATTAGATTAAATAAAACCAATAAATACTATCTACTCGTAACTGCGTGCTGAAAATTGCTTGAATAGTTTGATGAAACGTTTAAATAATACGAGTATAACTGACTAATTATACTACAGACACTTAAATTCTTCATTCTGAGACCAATTATGTAATTTTGCAAGCAAATTTTAAGTCAGCTTGGGCCAGAGGCTAACAATTACTTGCCTCTGGATTGTTATTAAGGGTTGTATTGCACCCTGCTATTAACAGCTGTTTAAAGTTCAGTTACCTCAAAGCCATATTTTATGTGAATATGATTTAACGCTTTCAACTTTCGCTGTGTTTTAGAAACAAAAATGTAATCAACACTTAATATAAACAGACTTATTTCATAACTTAAATTGAATTTTATACTATAAACAGCATGTTACGTATAATATAAATAAACTAGTGGATTACCACTAACAGAAAAGCTAATTGCCAACTTGCCGCGAACGAATTTTGTCGCTTTTTCAAATTATCTGTCAAACAGGAAATGTCGGAAAAAAAACTGTAGAACTGTATTTTACAGTTTTACAGGTTGTCAAATCTGTCAAAATTATTGTCATAATATTCGACAGGTTAGTAGTTATGACGATTGAAGACAGGAAGCATTAATGCAACATGACATATTTAATTAAGTACCTACCTTAGTAAATATTATGTATGAGTGCGTGTGTGAAGCAATAACAGATCAAAAACCATTATGACCACTTCAGCTACTTAAGCGCATGTCAGTTTGCACCTATTAATTATGAAACAGTTTTTAACCAACAGCGCGAATGTCAACAAAATATGTCAATCAATATTACTGTTAAAAGCAATCTTAATTAGGTCGTGAGTATGTAGATAAGTGACAAGTATTTCTATTTGCTCGAGTGTTAGTTATTGAACTTAAATTCTCATGCATTTTACTTTTTTCTCTATTTTAGGTTCGTATTTAGAGTCATCTAGCGTAAACGTGTCTCAAGAGGTGATTCATAACTCAGTTTCTACAGAGAACTGTCACAAAATAGATACTTGAGATACTCAAATCTGAGCGCAGACTCTAAATACGAGCCTAAGAATGATAAAGGTGATTGTATAAATTTAACATTTCCATATCTAATAATGCCGTAAAAATAGTCGTTTTCATTGTAAAATAAAAACCATTGTCAAGAAAATCTTAATTTCTTCTACGGTTTTTGGTTTAGAAGCGCTGGTGGCAAAGTTTGCTAAGACGGTCTTGATAGATTATCGAAGTTAAGCAACGTTCTGAGCGGTCACAACTTGGATGGGTGACCGCAAGTGGCATTATCAACTGAGCGCTTCCGTGTTTCGGAGGGCACGTGAAATTGTCGGTCCCGGCTTTTAAGCCATGACGGAGGCCTTTAGGCGGCCTAAAAACTCCGTCACTAGAGTTGGCCACTTGCTCACACGAAAGAAGAAGTACGGTTTTTCGTGATAAAACATTCGTTTGTTACAATTAAAATTGGCCTTATAACCAACATATTTTGTTCATTACGAATTAATACTATCGATAACACTATCTGAAGTAATAAAATGAATGTTTTGAAATGTCTTCTGATCGCAAAAGTTTAAAAAAGACCATTAAAACATACCTTGTAAGGTTCTCTAGTGAGCGAGAGACATGGTACAACAGTTCCCTGTTTTAGGGTGCAGTAATTTAACACTCTGTTAGGTTATTATTGGTTGTTATTGTTGCCACTTTTCATTCCGTTTCAAAGCCCAATAAAAATCCAATTTTAAAAATTAAATTTCCATTTGACGTCGTGTGTGTGACGAATGAAAATCAAGTAAAAGGGGTCGTCAACCCTTCCTTTAAAGTAAACGCATTAGTGCAACAATCTGTGTTCAAAATTATGGTGACAGACACTTTTTATAGCGACTTCGAATATTGTTATGAAAAAGTTAATTAATTTATCGTGTCGTGTTGATAAACGAAGTTTAATTTTAAATTGGATGGTTTGTTCATTGTCAAGTTGCCGAGACGCGTTCATTGATTTTATTTTCATGATTCATTTTATAACTACAGTGTCTGATCATTCGCCAGAAATTGGTATAGGTACTCTGTATTTCATACAAAGTTTCATAGTTGACTAACTGGTTACAATTTCAACTGTATTTGTAAATACTGGTTATTTATCCCTGTTCTTATCTTACACAATTAGGTCGTCACATATTTCCTTTCTTCCTGAAGTAGTAGGTAGTATTGTACCCATCATCATCATCATCCACAGCTCGACCTTATGCACTGCTGGGCATAGGCCTTCCTCAGTTTGTACCATCCACTGCGGTCCTGCGCCAGTCAAATCCATTTATTACTAAATCTATAATTATTTGCACTAAGTACTATAACTTTAAGGTATTTCCAAGGATCCGTACGAAGGCCCCAATCACCAGTTTACATAAAACACCATCCAAAAATGTAAGGGTCCTTAAAAACGCGGTCCATATGTAAGGTTTCATAAATTTAATGTAGTAATTTAGATACTGTTTGTAAAATAGTAAGCAAGATTAATAACGCCATTATTCATATTTTCACAAACATAAACAATTAAACATACTATAAGCTATATTTTGAATCACTTCCGGTCAATCCGGACTAAATATTTTACAAACAGTATCTAAATTACTACATTAAATTTATGAAACCTTACACATACGTCTTGGGC
Organism: Xanthorhoe spadicearia; assembly: GCA_947086425.1. Classification (NCBI taxonomy): domain Eukaryota; kingdom Metazoa; phylum Arthropoda; class Insecta; order Lepidoptera; family Geometridae; genus Xanthorhoe; species Xanthorhoe spadicearia. The sequence continues at coordinate 5,608,985 of OX352194.1, read as the reverse complement.
AGTTTTTTTCAGACCGCAGTTTGTTATCGCTATGGTCCATATGCCATCGAAAAGCACCCCTCTACTCCACAGTAACGTACTATACTTAAAAAAATCAGCTAAGTGCCAGTCAGAGTATACCGAGGGTGTGATTGTCAGACATTCTGGGTGTTATCTGTGGTCAAAATGTTGAAGGGGACAAAACCATGATTTCGCACAAGACATGAAAAGAAAAAAAAGAAAGAAAGAAAGAAAATAATTTATTTAGACACACACAATTAGGAAGAAATACATAAAAAGGACTAGACGGACAGAGCAAGTAAGTAGTTAAGTACAAAAAAAGAAATAATCAGAAACACAAGTAGAAATGTACCCACTAACCTAGCCCTACATGACGTAAAAACTCATGTTAAAATAGAAATATAGTTTAACAAAATATAATTTTACTTTAAGATATTAATTATTATATTTTGTTCTAAAATTATAATAAGAGACACATACAAATATACTTCTTTTTAGTTATAAATACTAGGTATTTATTGTATTAAATCACACGTTTTCTTTGTGACATATTGCAAATTTATTGCTGCTAAATAGTTTTCTCTTTACGTCTTCCTTCAACGTTAGAACCTTGGGTTTATTAGCTTGGCCAAGAGTAGAACTATTTTAAATAAAATACGCCCTATACATGCTAATTCTGCTTGTAAAATCAAGCAAAATTGTGGGATCGTCACATTGCTTTTCTTAAACTTTTATGCACCTAACATTAGTTCCTCAGTTAAAGTTAAAGTTATGTTATTTTTGGCTATTATTTTAATTTACTCCGGATTTCATCTTTATCAAATCTTTAAATTATTTAGAACTTGACTTCTATACTTCATTTCATGAAACGAGCTAATAGGAAGGTAAATAAACGCACGTTATTGGTCGTCGAATATAATTTTTTATTTTTGTATTGGCTAGATTTGATAATTGACAATCTAGCCAATCACAAGATAGAATATTATTTTCAACGACCAATCACGTGATTTTATTTTATCTTCCTATTAGCTCGTTTCAATAAATGAAGTATAAATGTTTGTTGGTTCTTATTTACGTTATGCCGTAATGATTGAATTCCCCTGTCCACATTTCGAAGTCATAAACAACCGCACTGCCAATAAAACTTCAATACTAATTCTCACACGAGCGTAAACCAATTGGATTGAAGTAATTTACGAGTTAAATCTAAAAATATGTCTTTTCTATGGCGTCGCAGGCCCCGTCACAGATGGCTTCACAATAATATCAGCCGTGTGACCCCTTTTGAGGGGAGAACCACTTATTTTATAAAGTTTGAATAAGGTTTTAAAAAGCTCTGCGCGACTTATGGAAGATTTGAGAGGAAAACGTGCGGGGATATTGTTTAGGAAAGTTCACGAAAATTTCACCTCCCCTTGATATCGTCAGAGTGTTGTGATGTTTAATATAGAGGTGTACATGTTGTATGAAGTGTAGACGTTTATTGACACTTCAATATAAATAAAAACTTCTCCCACAATTGCGCATTTTCATATTTAATGTTTCAGGATCCAAACTCACATACCAATTTTAGAAATATCTACCTACTAGCTAGACTATTCATTTTATGATTTTCGGTGCGCCCCGTGGTGTTACCGGCTGTAAATTGTTCCCGTTCCCGGTTGAATACCAAGATCAAAAGTAGCCTATATGTTAGTCGAAGACATAAGCTAACGTAGTACAAATCCGTCGAGTGGTTTAAGCGTGAAAGAGTTACAAAGTCACATCCAACTATCCATCCATACATCTATAGTAACAAAAGAGCGCATTTATAATATTAAAAAAATAGACTCAAAATAAACAGCATCTTGGACTTACACGATCAATATACTGCCAACATATAACTGACAAATACTTTTATTTCAAGGAACCATTCCCTGGGTACAATAAGGATCACTTTGCACAAGCGGGTAATTCGGTATCGTTAGGTTACGTGACCCTCAAACGATGTTGCGTCGTGTTTTCACTATTGCCTTAGGCCTCCCCTTTTCACCATGCCACTGTGGAATAACACTACGATTTTATATTAAGAAAACGTAGACTATCATTAAATGAATAGACAGGGCACTCTTGTAACATAATATTAAGTGAATTTGTGGTCACAGCAAGGTGAAGTCTATTACTATGGAAATTCTTACATTATTTATTTAATGTGCAGATCATAATAACATTTTTCGTTCGGGATCGCAACCGCAATCTCATGCGTCTCAGGCATGAACGAATTCAGCTTACTTTTCTCACAGCGCCATTAACTGACAATTAAAATTGACAAAAACCCCATAAACCAGAACTAACTCAATCTATAAGTCGTTGATCAAATAGACTTTGAAGAAAGCAAGAATTGAAGTAAAAAAGTTTACAGCTCATAGTAATAGACATACTTACCACTGTACACTTACACCAAGTTACTCATCTGTAAATAGTTAAGGCAGATCTGTTACTTCAATAAGTAATGAGTTTACGTGTCGGCGGTTTTTTGTTTTACTTGCTTCGTTACTAGCAAAAGCGATTATAAAGCAATACGAGTATAGCTGAGGGGCAGATCTAGACGTTACTGAGCTCTGCAAAAGAGACACATAGTTATTCCACAGGCGTCCGTTCGTGGAGCCTCATCCCGCTCTCTGGGCCGATGGTCTTTGTCATTATCATCGCTTTTTGCGAGCCGCAACCTCGTATTGTCACAGAGGAAGCATCTTATCTATCCTCGCTTTTATGTATCGACTGCTAAAATATCTGCGTGAATCTGTTTGTTACAAGCTAAAGACAGTTTATAACGTAGTTTGATAAATTGTTGTGATATGTGGGAACATCAAAGTCGTCAAGTTCATAAAAGTAATTTTGACGCCATGTTTTTGTTTGTCAATGTTTTTTGCCGCGGTTCAACCTTGTGGTATTGTCAAAGAAGTAACTACCTAGCCTGTTGCGTAGAATTAAATTGACTGTGATCATGATTTGCATGGTTGTAGCTTTGTATAATATAAACCATGATAGTCAAATATTGATTCAATTTAATTGTATGTGTTGCATACAAGAACTTTGCATTGTGTAAATGGACTTTATTTTCGACTAGATGGCGCTAGTAAAAATGACCCGATTCTAGATCGCGTTGACGAAAACGCGCGGCGCGGAATGACCTCCCCATACAATCATACCAACATTATCTCTTTATAATAATATTAGTAGAGATTTATGTAAAGTCTGCATGATAAATATGATTAAAAATTTCGATATTTTTGTTTAAAACTTCTAACGAAATCTTTAGAAGTGACAACTACAGGTGAGCCATCTAAGAATCCTTTTTAAAATCTTAGCCTGAAACTGTTTATTTTTTATTTTCAAGGTCTTTAAATATGGTATTTAATAAAAGTATTACGCGGTGTCCTGCGTGAGCGGGCTGGACGCGAGCGCGAGGCGACGCGGCGAGGCGTGGATTCAATGCGAATTAATGCGGTGCGGAGCGACGCGGCTACTCTGTCCTACGAACGCGCGAACCGTCCTGTACCACCACTGATTTCATTTGGTTCGCGCGAACAAATCAAACCAACTGATCGCGTTCGCTTTGTTTCCCGCCGCGTCGCGCCGCACCTTACGTGCGTTTGGTCACGTAGTCTACTTCAATAGGTATTATACTGTTTGTTGTATTCGCGCCGCACCGCGCCGCGTCGCGTTCGCGTCCAGATCGCTCACGCAGTACACCGCGTTAGCAGTGGTTCCTACATTATGAGCACAATACAACAAAATAAGGCAAGCAAGGTTTTAAAAAAAATATAGCAGTAACATTAATTTCAATTATTCAACGCGCTAAAACTTTTCCATGATAATTAGCTATTTTAAATAAGCATCATTACAAAACTGCCAAATTATTTTAAAACATAAAATGCTATCAAGAAAAACAAAAAAGTTTAATTATCATTTTAATTGTTATTTTTTATTGCTCCAAATTATTCATAGCGTTTGCCAGGTAGCTAGTCTAGGAGCCTTACGACTTCTTAACGACGAATCACAGTAACATGTTTTAAGATAATATAATTTTTATGTTTCCTCAACTTCACTGTATCTAGACACTATTTTATAACTCACTATAATAATAAATTACATTTATGATTTACAACTCAGAGGTCAACATTAAAACTATAATTACAACTGAATTTAAAAGAAATACAGTTTTAGTGATGCGTTGAATTTCAGACTATCTATACTTCATTTCTTGAAACGAGCTAATAGGAAGGAAAATAAACGCACGTGATTGGTCGTCGAAAATAATTGTTTATTCTCGTGATGGCTAGATTTGACAATTGACAATTGATTTGACAATCTAGCCAATCACGAGAAAGATAACGATTTTCGACGACCAATCACGTGAGTTTATTTTTTCTTCCTATTAGCTCGCTTCAAGAAATGAAGTATAGTTTCGAAAGTCTAGTTTAACAAAGATACGTAATTAATGTGTCTTTAACTAGCAGAAAGCTCTCGGCTTCGCTCACGTGGTCAATCAAAATATCTCTTTCAGTAGTAGGTAGTTTAAAGAAAAAATATTTTTAAGACTTTATTACTTAATAGTTTTAAAAGCTTCTTTATTTTTTAAATAAGAATACTTTCAATGTTTTCGGGGTCAGGTTTAAAAGTTAAGGAAATGCGATTTTTCATATAATTAAACGTTTTTAACCCTCTTCGTACTGTTGAAATGTGGGTGGAATTTCCAGCATTCCTTTTTTAGTGTAGGTCTACGACACAATAATGAACGCACCCTGTAGAATTTAAGTTTCTAGTACAAGCTCTGCATTTTTATCCGTACAGTAGTTAAGTTAATCTCAAATCAAATCATTTCACTCGTTGCAAGCACAATTTTTTAAATCTGCGTATTAGACAAGAGTTTTGTGTCAAATGGTCATCAAACGTAACAAGCAATAACAGATCTTAGGGTAATTTTTATTCAACCTACCTTTTGAAATCATTATTGTCTACTCGTGAGCACGGTGACTGGACCGGATGACGTTGCATCCGAAACTTCTAGCTACGTACGAGTGTCGAATGATTTCGATACGCAATTAAGTCCAGTTGATACGTCATGTATTTAACAACGTGTTCAGGTGGCAAAAATTTAAATTGTGTTGTAAAAAATCGTTATGATGAACAACAAAGTAATACGCTGGAAACCCAATTTTTAAAGAAATATAATAATAATTACTTTCAAAAACTGTATTTTTTTACAATATATTCAACCTTGTTAAACAAGGAACAAACGCAGGTGTGTTGTTGTGTTGTTGTTGTATGTTTATGTCGAAACAGTTCCATTAAAAAAAAACAAGGATATTTACACCACCGCAGAATAATATATAATAATAATAATATATAATCAACGCAGAAATATAGGAGCATGACTCATTCATAATAATAATAAAGTGATATTGATGATCTTCATAGCCTCTTACATCACTGTCAGTAGTAACTGAAAGCGATACAGTTTACAGCCACCACTATTCGTGTAAAGCTTATTCCCAATGGTACGACATGTTTATTCGGTAACTGAAAGCCTTACTCCTTTCCTCGGGAAAGGAGTAAAATGAAAAGTAGACATGGGTCCGATAAATAATTGAAGGCTTTGATAGAGCATCGGGAATATCAGGTCGAGCCTCGCCCGCGTGGATCTTGAGGGAGCCATCCTTCAAAACACCCTCCGCTACTGAATTATTCCGCAATAACACACTTGTTATAGACGTTTCTCGTCGAGTGATACTTTTATGATTTACTCCAACTTTTATTGGCACTTAAAGGAAGTATACGATTTATTTCCCGTTCAATATAAGGTACGGAGTATATCATTTTTTGGAGTTGGAACTAAATCTCATAGGGCGTTCGGAACGTTTGGGCGTCACACACCATTTATAACTGAGACGTTATGATTTTTGTCGATTTCAAGATTTGTTAAAATATATAAACTATGAAATGGTCAACAGGAGAAAGAAGGACAGAGAGACCATAAAAGAGATAACAAGACAAGATAGTCGAGTCGTGAATCAAGAACGTCGAACCAGAAGAGAGGATTCGTAAGCTTCTTTCCCTGGTGTAGGGAATCGCATTGGAACAGGCAATAGAATCCCCTAGTTTTAAGAACGTGACATGTCTAAGTGGTCTTTAATATGACTTTATTGAATAAATATACATATTTTGACTTTTGACTTCTGACTTTGACTTTTGAAGGTAGCTTTTTTCCACATAAGGGGCCTCCATAAAATATTTTTTTAATCACAATCAAAACAGTGGACGGGATTTTTAGGCCGCCTACTGATAACTACGTTATTACTTAACGTATGTTGTGTTTTAAGAGCAGAGTTCGAAAATTTAACACGCGCTTTGAAGCACGAATGCCACTCTTTTTTTACGTGGCGCGTCTTAAACCTAAGCTATAACGGCTATTAAATCTGTTGCTCTTTTCACTACCATACGATTAAAGTAACAAGAAAAAACATTCTTAAAAACCCTTTAGCTTGACAAATATTTTATAGATTAGAATAAAATCTCACAAAAATATTTAGGAATTTACATTATGAATAAAAAAACAAGCAATCAGAAGTGTCAAATTTCAATGATAGACAAAGAATAAAACCAAAGCATTGTCACTTGGTTATACAGGGTCTGTATTATTTTAAAACATACCGAAAAGCTAACAGAAGCTCTGATTTATCAACACTTGATAACCTTCAGTTGCACTGCACCTACGAGTACTTGATTGATTTGTTTATATTCATGTGCAAACAATGTTGCGAGCACTTGACTGATGAGTCGATATAATTTTCTCAGAAATGTTTACCCGAGAAATCGTGTTTACTTAGTTGGTTTTCACAATTTATTTGGTTTTAATTCAAATAAAGTTATAACCCATATTAATAGCAAACTAATATACTTAACAGATGGTTTCGTGATAGGTTGGAAGTCAATAACGTACCTACTATTAGTATGATCAGCTTATTGCGCACCAAATCAGAGGTTGTAAAACCAATACTTTTAGTAATTGAATATACAATTTATTCAGATAATTATTGCCCCCTAAAAGGCTTGGTTGCTTTCGAACCCGTAATTATAATAATAGTTTATATTTATTTGTATATATTAATAGTTTATATATAGGTACTACGTGGTACTACCTAGATTTTGTTAAAACCGCAGTTATCATAGAAAAATTAACGTCCTGACGACAAGGCTAAATTCATTATTTTTATTATTATTATGAGCCCTTAATGTCCCACTGCTGGCATTTTGTTAAATTCATACCAATCTTAAACTCAGGGCGCAACGTCATCAAGTTCCGGCAGTTCTTAACTACCTACACAAAGCAATCATCAGGGCGTGAAGATCGAAGGCTTACGTTCGTTCGTGACGTGACGTTCTCTACTCGGTTTTGCAACCGATGCCCTGTACGATGAAACCGAAACCATAGTAAGGATGATGAACGACCAGAACAGACCAAAACAGACCAGAACAGACGCGACTAGCAAACAGGAAATTTAAGGTAATATTGCTTTCACGTTTTCATCAATAAAAAATATTTTATTGTTATTTTTTGCGGCTGATGTTTTGAGTTAATGGGTAACAAATTATAAAATTTGGAACGTTAGTTATAGAAGTCACGTGTTCTGCCTTCCGTGTCATAATGCATATCGTGATCGGATCGAAATTATACGAGAACATTAAACTGCTGTACACAGTGCTTTATTGACGTCACTTCCGCGGCAATAAAATCGACTTGTCTCGAAAATGCATAATTTGTACGACAGTCACGCGCATTACGCTACTAAACGGTGTCTCTGAGAACACATTTCACACTAAACTCTCCGGGGGCTGCCTTTCGATCACAGATAACGCGCTGTTTTATGCGTTCGAATTATCATCGTCAACTGCTTGTTTATGATCGCGGTAATATTAATATTTCTTTATATCAGACTCGCACGCACCGATTCCGTCACATCGATGATAAAAAATAGCTGTGATAGAGCTCAACTCCAATTCTTTTGTAATGTTAAAGTTGCGACTGTTGTCTCTTACGAACGGGTTGCTGAGGCATAGCATACTATTAAAAAAAACTGTACGTTTTTTGTATAGCGCGGTGTCTTTTGTGACAAAAACATTTCTAGCGAATCCATTAATTAGTGAGATATACGACACACCCGCAGCCTTTGGCGCTCAATTACAGCCAGTCCTTTGACGCTTGATTAATTCCGACACAAAACTGACCTATTACAGTTTATCGATTAAGATCTAATCGATTCAAAGGACCGCGTTTCCCATATGCCGGGTGGAATAAAAGCTTAAAATTCCAAAAATGCCGGCGGAGAAAAACATTAACCGAGGAGTGGAAAGACGGAACGGGGGCAGTGTCACGTAATAGGTTCAGCTTCCGGTGCGTTTATCAAAAAATATTCGGACATTCCTCGCGCGCTTCGGCTGCGCTTGGAAGCTCGAAGGGATGTGTTGGCATTTAATTTATCTATGAGACTAAAAATGCCAGCGATGGACGGATGCGCAACGGTTATTGGCGGGGTCGACGGGATCGGCGACGTGGCCGCGGCCGACTTGCTTCCGACGCGACGCGACGCTACCCGGCATCGCATCGTATCTACGCACTTCCGCTATGCCTATGCCGATGATTTATCGACGCTCACGGCATTTGTGGCGTTGCGTTAACTGCGTGTTGTCCGATCCATTGTCCGAGGATTGCCAAATGGACGAGGCGGATCATTCTTGAAATATGTGCAGGGGTCGCGACGCGAGCCTATCATTTTTAATTTCGCGTCTTAATACGAGGGGTCAATGCTTTGTCATTTAATCTCTCGTTGCTGCCTAAGACGACATTGATTTGTTTTGTCATTGTGTTGCTATTGTACGAGGCATTATCTGAGTTTAAAAGAGATAGATAGCGTTGATATTGATTGTTTGCTGCCGGAAATAGTGTCTAATGGTCTTTTATTTATTACGCTCTGATCCTAAAATATTTGTCTAAAACCGTTTTATAGATAATCAACATTTGAAAGGCATTATTTGGTATATTAAAAGAATAATTAACAATACTTAATTTACTAATCTACCTATTGCTAAATTGACAAAGCAACCTCATCTGCATTGTATTTTTTAAGGTCAATCTTCTAATAGTTTTTGAAAAACTCCACGAACAAATAATGTGAACTTCAAATTTTCTCACGCTAGCATAAGCGTTGTCCTCAATGCCATCACTCTATCAACACATACTATTATTTATTATGTGCTTCCACTTGAGAACAATAATATTGAACACGGAATAATAAGTTCCGTGATTGCTTTGTTTTCATCACTGTGTAATAAATCAATTGAAAATTTTGAACGTTGAGTACCTAATTATATTAAAATAATAATTATATATTTTAAGAAAATATAAAAAAACGTGTTCTTTAGTAATTTATATTCAACAGGGACTAATAAGTGTGACTTGTAAGTAAACATGTTTTTTCTTTTGGTATGGTGTTGAAATGTTGAAATGAATCAAATCGATCTGATATTAGACTAGCAGATAAGAGCCAGTCCATTTCTCTATTCGCACGAATCAAATGTAGGTATATGTATGTACACGTGAGTGCGCACTTTGAGCATCTAAGTATTTTTTGTGGACTAGTTAATTGAAGCGAGAACACAGAACACGCTAACAAAAACTTAAAATGGGTAATAACTCATTTTTAAGATTTGTATGTTTAAGAATGAGGCAATGACAGCTCATCAGAAATCGAGTCATGCAAACAGTGTACTGCAAGTAACAATGTTTATTTCTCGTTAGCTTGCAATAAAAGCTGGGCACAAAAACGTCGAAGTATTTCGAGTGCCAATTAAATCGCCACAAACATCCTGTAAGCCAGATTATCGTATCGTAACAAGCATCAGAAACCTGCCCACTTCTCTCACACTGAATAAATTAAATAAAAACCCAATATAAAATAAATTAGAAATTGTTACTGTGTTGAACTGGTGGCTGCGCTCTGCCCTGGCTCATTAAGTTAGTGCACAAAAGCGGAACTTAGTAACGAGATACCTTGAGAGAATGTGTTTATATGTTTGCTTACATTTTTATTCATATTTCATGTTATCAGGTGAAATTTTATATAACGGATAAAAGATAAAGCTATGGTTACTAAGCATAATTTGCATATTCATACCGACTTGAGAGCAAAGTTTCTTACTACTTAAATAATTAATTATATTCTGTTTGGTAGGTTTTGATTTCATTAAATAAAACAAGATGAAAAATAGAAAAGATAGTGTAAATTTAAAAAGAAAGCTATAAAGTATAGTTAAAATTAAAAAACAGAACTGAACATCAGTACCAATAACTAAAATAAACAATACTCTATAACAGATACAAGTAATCTAAGGACTATTGATTTAAAACATAAATGAATTTTCACCAAGTCAAAATACATTACATAATGTCCAATACAAACGTAACCGTTAAAAAATTTTTGGAAAAATTTGCTACGCTATATTTAAATTTAGCAAAACCTAGCACTTGAGTGTAATATAATCATAATTGTTGCTATACCTATAGCAATAATTATAAAATTAAATTTAACATTAGAGTTGCTGATTAGATGTAGCTACCTATGCGTAAAGATTTACACTTTGATATAACATTCCTAAGCACCAATTTAAACATTTATGAAGCGATCATTTCATCATTTTATATATTACTAGCTGTACCCCGCGGTGTCACCCGCGTAAGTCCCGTTTCCGCGGGAATACCGGGATAAAATATAGCCTATAACCTCCCGGACAGTCCATTCTACACACCCGTGAAAGAATTTTTGAAATCGGTCCAGTAGTTTCGGAGATTACCTCCGTCAAACAAACAAACAAACATAAAACAAATTTTACCTCTTTATAATATTAGTATAGATGAATTTACTGACAGTCTGAGCTACATTTGAATTAAATTTAAGTATTTTTTTTGGCAAGGCCACACTTTGCATTTAGCGTAGCTGAAATAAAATAAATAAAAATTCATGGAATCTGTGTCGATTTTAGAAGTCTTAATTTTTTGAACTTTTAATGGTCATCATCATTTATTCTCAGGCCGGTGTCATTCACCTATCGGTTTAGAACTGAAGTGGGCACATTTATTAACATAAATTAAAATCCTGGTGTTCTTATTTCTATTAGTATTATACTCGAGAGTCTGTATGCATGTGTAGATGTTTGGTAACTCTTTCACAAAAAAACTACCGAACGTATTATTTTATCTGAAACTTGGAATATACTTCTTATTTTATGACCTGGAATAAAACACACTTTACTGTCTCTACTATTTATCCTTGTTAAGTAGTAAAACGCGAGCGAAGCCGCGGGTGTAAGCGACTACATTTGTCGCTTCCGCCCGCGCTATGTAGGTATAGTACTTACGTACAAAATAATGGAACCAGTTGAGCCATCTTAGGACCGTTGTAAACGTTTTAAAAAAAAGCCTCAACTCAAACATGTATTCATAAGAGTTAAATGTGAAACGATGCTTATTTTTCTCCTGAAGTATTTTGAACAAAATAATTAATGATAACTGAACGTGTTGTTTGAGAATTGTGTGTGTCCCAGTTTATTTTGATGGCGCGAGGATGCAGGAGAGACAATGATCAAACAAATAGGGTTTTGTCACGCAATACCTCTAATCAGTGATCAGAGCTGTAGCAGAGCGCTACCCGACAACGCTTATTTATGCTTTGCCGATATCGACGAACTGTTTTTAGAGTTCCTCAGAGAATATCAATGGTAATGACGATGAAAGAGACGTAAAATATTTATTTAGCAGGACCTCTCGGATCACGTGGAATAGTGAAAATCTGGTGCTGCTTGCTTTGAAGTTCTTGATCGTCATGTAAGACAACGATCTGATTAGTCATGATTTGGATGGGTCCGATGGCTGTTAGCTTCCGTGTTTTGGAGGGCACGACAAACTCTCAGTAATCTCAAATTTCTATGCTGTGACAGAAGAATGAAAACTTTGTCACCAGATTTGGCCACTTCCTCAAACAATCAAATAAGTAAGTTTTTTACTTCTATTTTTGGTGACCTATCTTTTTCCCTCAGATTATGATTAACTACCTTAAATATATTAATTGTGAGTCTTTCGCAATATACAAGTATATTAAAAAATATATGCATTGTTCTATATGACACGGAACCATTTGTATGCCAGTTCGTTTTGCACTTTGCTGTTTCTGAACAAGCCAGTTATTATACATTTGTTCTTCACGAATGCTTATCGAAGTATTAAAATTATTGGACTTTACAACGAATACGAATGTTTCAGTTAGGATTTTGAGTGAAAATAAATCTTGTTCTTATATTTAGAACACACAAGTTTATCGCATAAAACTTGAATACCTATGTAATACCTACCTAATTATTTAAAATATTGGTATTTTTTATGATTTTAGTTTAGAGTTTGTCTTGAAATTATGTAATTGGGAGTATTTTCAAGGAACCTACTTGATACTTTCGGGAATTGACACGTTAATTTGAATTGAAATAGGTAAGTATCAACACAGATAAAATAATATCTACTATGTACTTACGTACAGATGGTCCATCTAAAACATTAATTTCACTCCGGCTTTTCTTCGGGCCATTTTTTTGTGTTTGATTTTGCGGCGCCCTTAGCAGTGTTTAGGTATTGATTGCAGGCAAGACCTAAACACTGCTATGGGCGCCGCAAAATCAAACACAAAAAAATAGCCCGAAGAAAAACACGAGTGAAATTAATGTTCTAGATGGACCATCTGTACATAGTACTATTTTATCTGTGGTATCAACTAAAAAAATAATTGGTAAAGGTAAAAAAATAAATTCCGTCACATAAAACCTTTAAAAGTTAATAATAATATTACTTTATCAACTTGTATTTTGATGTCATTTTTGAAAAATGAAATAAATATAGATGAATACTTGATTAATAACCTCTAGGTTAAAATACGTTTTTTTTTATTAAGCATAATCAGAGAACTACACAAAATGTTCTGATTAGGTAAGGAGCAATAACTTGACATTTTAATGATGATGGTCGACAAACAAACGTGAGTTACAAGTTGTAACTAACAAGTCAGCAAGAATAGAAAACTGGAATAGTTAAAAAAGTGATTGTTTTATATCATGCTAAAAACTAAAAATAAAATAAGAAAGTAGGTACTTAACAAAATGTTTGTATAATTTCTAACTTATGAACGTTTTACTACCTGTGCAATAGATGGCGTAGAGTGCTTGATTTCATCAAAGCGTTTTAAGTATAATTATTATCTTCCAACTTAGATAAGTTAACAATTATTACAAGTAGGCAAGCAGCTAGATAGCTGCTTGCCTACTTGTAATAATTGTTTAATTGTTTTATGACTAAAAAACATGTACTTAAGTAACAATTTAGATTCTTAATTTTTAATTACTTTGCTAAGAGAAGATTTCTGAGCAAAAAGTTTATTGATATGAGTTGGCCACTTGCTCAGAACGAACGAACGAACGAACGATATGACTTGTTTGAACTTCGTTAAAACTTCAAAGATTACTTTGAAACGTACTACTAAATGGTTGTGCTCCTGCAGTTTCACAAACAATACACTGAAAAATTTGGTCTAGGAGGTACAGTCGCAGACCGAAAAGGTTGAAATCAATTCGTTTTACGCGTTGCAAGCACAATGCACATATTATTATTACCTTTATAAACTACGTGCCTATTAGGCCAGAGCGTTGTGTCAAATGTTTATAAATGATAAAGAAATAAATGATAAATGATTTATTTGTAACATAGACCTACATAAGAAGACAAAACACACATAAAAATCATAATTGAATAACACAAGCTAGAATTGTAAAGTTTACTTATTATTGACTATTATTGTTTTTTATTAAACCTAAGCAAACAAAAACAGATCTTGGTCAACCTTTTCATTCCGCGACTGTACCTATATGTTTGTAGGCTAGCTTTATATTCGGTCCATTGGTCCATTTTGACTAGATATGCTTAGATGAACAATTGTCATCTGTTCTTACCTACTTTATTTCATAAGTAAGTACTACTACACATACTATTTACTAGATTAACTGGATTGATCGGAGTTATGAGGCAATCGTAGCGAAATTTCCGCGGTCTCTGCCACATGAAAAAAATATTTTATGTATGTATGTATCATCGAGGCTCGTATTATACAGGCTAGGCACATTTGAAGGGTGCTGGGTGGCTGCCTTTACTTTAGTAGTTAGAAAGTTGATGTATTGTTGTCAAAATTTGCATCGCCTGTATGTTTCGTAAATGAAGTTCGTAAAGATTAGAGATGAAAAATACTATTTTAGCTTTTTAATAGTTTTTATGATTTTGAAATACAACAACCTAAAGGAGAATAGGTAAGGTTAGACTCACCTAGTCGTGCACGTGTGGCATTGCTATTGATTTATGTTATTCTGTTTCAGTTAAAAAAACAAAAAACCTTAAGGCTTGGAGTAAACTTTCATTCTGAATACATAATTTATTTTCCTAGTATTATTTATTCAGCATCGAAAATATTATTCGAAAAATTTAGCGTTGGTATGCTCGTAATTCTGCAGAGCATCGATACAAATTAAAACAATAACTAAACTAAACTAACCTAACCTATTGCAATCATTTTGTTTTTAGTTTGATCAAAAATGGCACTGGATTAATCTCGATTTCGGTACCAAGATTCTGTACTCAAAGATTAATTTCATTACAAATTACTAAGTACAACAAAAGTAAATAAAAGAAATCAGTCAACTATGCATAAAAATCCAAGTGGACGAAGGTCAACCGGCAGCACCGAATCCAGATGAAATGAGAATTCATAAAACAGATACCTACAATCACTGACAATGCAAGCTATTAGAGGTTAGGTACATCGCCTTCATTGATGGAATAAATCGTATTAGAACTATATAAACAGAGCTCCTATAACCTCAATATATTTATAATGAATCATAAAGCTGTATCCGCTGTGTGAATCTCGCCGACATCGGTCTTGGTGCTTAATGCATGATTACCTACTCGTTCCTCCCACCGAGTCGACTGACTACCATTGGTTCTCAGCGGGCAGACGCCGCCTCCACTCTTGCGCACACTCTACTTAAAACAACTCCATCCACTCAATAAACAAGTCTTGAAGTCCATTGTCTCTGCACCATTATGCCGTCACATCGAAATGTTACGTGCACCCGTCATACAACTGTTAGAAATAAATTACAGAACTGTCAGCGTCTACGCTGAAGCTACTCATTAGAATCTCTCATAAAATAAATACTAAAGACTCTAAAACGTGAGTCGAGCCAATACAACAATCGTTAAGATGCCGGTAAGAATTCAATAGGAAGGTTTACCATAAGCGGTGCCGAGCGCACTCGTCCGCGCCGGCACAGCACGGAAAAGCATCATTAACAGAAATTAAAAATTGTTACAGCAGCGTTTAAGAGGCCAATCGGACAGATCTCGGCTTGAACATGCGATGCTTTCGCATTTAGTGAGCTCGTTAACCGATTGTCGACGCATTGCTTCAAGGGCATGCGAGCGGGAGCGGGAGCGGGGCGGGCGCGCGGCGCACGTCAGGAGTGTGAAATGTGGCGCCGGCGAGAGGACGCCTGAGGGTGCTGCGTCCGGGCCGGGAGGGGCTAGCGCCTCTGCGGGAACAAAACCACCGTTTGCCGCCGACACCCGCGCTTCTCCCATTGCAAAAAGTCGAAGACGAACCGAGGCGACAACCACGGCGGCTCGCCTCCACGTTGCCGCGGATAAAATCGACATAGAATTAAATAAAAATACAAAAATCACTCATTGTTCTCATAAAATGAATGTGCTGCGAGTTGAATGTGATGCTTTTTGTGGAAATATTCTCATACTTTTAAATGGGATCTCGTGTGGCGCCTCCTAATGATTCGTCCTTTTTGCTTCGGTGTGCGGCGCTGCCGGGCGCTCCAAACGACTCTAGGCTTTTGGTGTGTCGGCGCATGTCACCACTTAAACCTTTTTGTTTTGCTGTTTCCGATGTAAATTAAACATTTTCGGCGGCATTGTCTTCAAAATGGGAATGAAACAAAAAATAAAATTTTCATTATCAAGTGTAATTCACTTTAATCTCGAAAGAATTTATTTATCAATGAAAAATTCAGGAACTTTTCTCTTTCCTCCTTTTCCTTGCCATTTCTACTAAAATACTCTAGGAATTAAATCGAATACGTCTGTTTTATAAATAAATAAATACCTACTTAAGTAATTGAATTGGAGTTTTGCTCGTACGTAATTATAGCGAGGCTGTAATTGCTGGTAGCATTTGAATAGAGTCAAGTTAAAAGTAGCTTTGCTCGTGTTCAGAAGCGATGAGCTTATGCATGCCGTTTCGAAAGTGGGAATAAATAATAAAAGCCGTGCGAGAGAATCGTGACACCTACTCTTTCGCTAATGGAGAGTCGACGGAAAGTATTGTGTATTCTAATCAAGATCCTTCGTTATGTTTGTTTTTGTTTTTTACTGATTATAATGATGTACTCGTACATCCGGTGTATCTAGACCGAATTTTCAGGTTACATCGATCGGTTTATTTAAAACTAGCCGATCGTTTCGCACGGGGTTTCTGTGGACCCATTCTACCAACTTCACAGGATCACTAATCTAGAGATCGTCAGAGAAACGACATCTTTACTACATCTTCTCCGTCACCAGAATTTGCCACTTGCTTATAACTTACTTTTACTAGATACATGATGATTTATACAGTGTCAGGAGGCAATCTTTGCCTAGGACATTGAAAAAGATGTATTAGGCTTGCTAAGCACTTATACCACCCCCTTAGCTTAAACAGCCATATCGACAAGAAATATAATTAAGTACCAACACAATGTGTGGAAACAAACATTGTGAGGAAACCTGTGGCTTAGTTAGACCACAGATAATATAATAGATACTATGAATTTTATCTGTGGTTAGACCCACGAGTTTCCTTAATATGTTTGAAAGCAAGAAAGAAAAATATGTTTATTTCGTAGGACCTCAAGGATCACTCAAAAAAGTAGGTACAGTCTTATATAAGCTAGGTGACTCTATTGCCTGTTCCAAAACAACTCCCGGTTGACACACACAGTTTATTTTTAGAGCTCGTATTAATGCTATTTAATAATTGTTCGACCCACGACTTTCAGATTGGAAGTCAAGGTACTCTCTACTTGGCTTTCAAATAATTATAATAAAAATAAACACCTACATACTTCAATTTTAAACAAAATCTAAACAAGATCATAAGTATATAAAGGACTTCAAAGTTTAACGTATATCCGACCGAATCAGGCAATGAAATGGAACAAAATTTTTGCTACGGTGTTGATTGGTCGAGTACGATCCAGTTATTCGGTACCAAACATAATTTTTCCTGACATTTTCTTATTACAGTCAAAACACGGCTATGATATGGCACGGTGTAGTCAGCAAAGACCCTAAAGGCCACACAAGAGAACGGTAGGAGCGAGTTATCTTAAATTGATGGGGTTAATCCTAAACCGGTACTACGTCGTTTGTTAGATGCATCAACTTTTGTAGAAGATAAAAGATAGGAAATACAGAAAGCTATTACGTGTTCTGGTCCATTCATGGTAGATTATTTATTCATCGTTTATTTGTGTTGCGTGTTTCTTCATTGAATAGAGGTAAGTAATAATAAAAAAAACTGTAATTTTACGCAGGTTTCGGTTTTTGAAATAGAAGGTCATAAAATCATGTTTAATATTTACACACAATTAATTAAAAAAACCATCGTTTCATCTCCGTCGACTATACAAAACCTGATGATCTTAAAACTTCTAAAAAAAATTTATAACTTATAGTACTTAATCGAATTAAGTAGGTATAGATAGTATCAATTGTCAACAATAAAAAAACCGCACAAAATCGGTTCCTCCATTCAGAGGCTATGTTGCCGCAGATTTACGTTTCAATATATTATTTATGTCCAAATATATTATTTGGTACATGCCCACATTTTGCAGAAGTTAGGTAACTTTCCATAAGTGACAAGTTGCAAATCCACTAAAATGCTAATAACATGTCTGATATCCTCGTAAGTTTCAAAAACTGTGAACTCTTTACCGTTGTCCCTACACGCTTTTGTTATTATATAAATCGATAGAGGGATGGTTTCATGTTCGTTTGTGACAATAACTCTATTTCAATTTAAGCTTCCCTTATTTTGCTAAGACATTATGTTCCGTTGTCATTTTGTGTTGCGTGATAAAGTAAAGTAAGTCAAACAGGAAGTTTGACTTGTTGCCCTAATTTCATTTCATTGAATTTTTTTGTTTGTGGTTTTATGTGGATTGAGTTTTGATTTATTTCCGCCTACGGACTCATAAAACCTGCGTTATATTAAATTCCTTTAGGTAATTAGTAGGTACATTGTGTGTTGGTTAATATGGTTTATAATTTATTTATTTAGAGGGTAACTGAAGCGAGCAATGCAGATTGTATTTTGTGACTTGTTATTTTTCTCTATTGCAAGAAAATGATGATACTTATACCATTTTTCATTTTATACTTAATTCATTTTGATAATCTTATTTATAAATGCATGTTTTGGCTTTAGTAGGCTACAGAAAAAAAAAAATATAATATCAATTAGCAGTTTAAGCCCCAAACTTTTACAAAAGATAACAAAAAACAATTTGATTAAGTTATCTTTCAATTAAAAAGAACGCATCACAATTCGTTCATCTATTTCAGTGCTATGACACCCCTCTATATCGTTAGGTCAAACATCTCCAACAGTTTTCGAAATATTAGAGCATGAAAATTTTGAAACCCAGAGTGATCAACAAATTAAATTATTAATTTAATATTATATTTATCATAGAAAAAGGTAAAAAATCTGTGAAAAAAAAAGAAATATTATCACGACTGTATCCTAGGAGCGGTAGACATTTTTTCAGATCTTTATGTAATTCTTTAGATCCTTTGAATATGTCTAATGGGGTAGTCAGAAATGTCCAAATACATTATTTAGTACATGCCCACTTTTTGCAGAAGTTAACTTTCCATACGTGACATGTTGCAAGCCCATGGACGCTGCTAGAAAGCTAACTGGTTTCCTCACGATCTTTTCCTTCACCGTTTAAAGCTCGTGTTAAAACGCATATAAATATTTCGTCACGAAAAGTTCATCCTGTTGATTTACTGAATTGAAAATAGTCAGGCCACATTTATAATATACTATTAGGTCACAACAATTTAATTCAAACAACTCGCTACATCATCGCTTTCATTCTAATTAGTTAGATTACGTTAATTTACCGAAACTAAAAACTAGCTAAACTTTAGTATTTTACTTCAAAATCACGGGTATTTATACGCTTAACAACTAAGTAGGTACTGATTATACAAACAATAAAAATCACATCGACAAATTGACCTCTTTTAAACAAAACAGTAATTATATTATAGTTTATTCGTCCACATCCGTTCTCCGTCAGCGTAAACATTTAATTGCCCTTATTATTTCAAGGGTCGACCCAAAGAACTGTTTATAGCTAATGATCCATAGGTGTTTATTTTAACACAAACCCAAGCCTTCAAACGTGCGTTAAAAAAGTACTCTTCACGTCCCGACTGCAAGCTCGGGTTCTTCTCGGTCCCTTTTTTTATAGAATGAATTTTTATGTTGACTGGGCTCTGAGATCTTTGTATCTTGACCGAACTTTAGCGAGGGCAGAAGGCTCTACACCGGAAAATCCTCGGTCCCGAAGGTGGCGCCTATTTTTTAAACATTTTTTGGACGTATTAAACTGGGAGTTGGCAGAGCCATAAAATGGCAACAGTAAGAAATTTTACAGCCACTTTCGGTAGACGTTTGACTTTATAACTGTCAGGTTTAGACAGATAAAATACTGTAGTTTTCTTGCTACATTAGGGACAGTATCTATTTTGCAAAGTTTTATAACGGAATCCAGTATTTTTATCAAACTATATTTGTTTTACGTGCGAGAAAAGGGCTAAATGGCACAAAATGTTTATTGAAAACCTTCAAACCTAGTAGGATAACTTAGAACATTAGTGCCTAACTTAATTTTTTTTAACATAAGAATAAATATTGAATATAGGTAGGTAGGTATACCTAGTTATTGCAATTAATAGGGTTTTAATTTATCCGAAAAACGTATGAAATAACGATACCTAATGAATTATACCCAACACTATGAAAAAAAAATACCTTTAGTTTTGTTCTTGGGAAATTTAAAATGAAATGAAAAACGATGTTACTTATTTTCAGATTGATTTTTTCTTTACCGAATTTCATATGAATGAAAAACTTTTGTTTTTTTCACGTCTTATTTGTCACATTTCCTTAGAAAACTAAAGGTTAAAATTTTAAACAGCATTTCCATATTTTTTTTAAAAGTACGATTAAGTATATCAATAAAAACTTTCATTTATAAAGAATCCTAAGTTCCAGGTTTCTAACCAAGTAAGTAACTTTCAAACTGTACTAAATGTGGTTTTACGTGAAGGAGATACAAATATACATTTAAATGTCTCATTTTATAGGTACGAGTAGATCTTTAATGTGAACTTCAGTTTTTATTACCAAATATTTTTCTAACATCAAGGATCCGTCCCACACTTCGCACCTCCCAGTTCAAGATCACGCATTACGCTACCTTTGTTTTTAAATTTAATTGGCTCTTCAAAGATAATTTATCTTGATAATGAACGACGTCCAATAAACCGGAGGTCGGAAACATCTAAACTATCCTTCAAGATAAGATTGTGTTTGGAAGCTGCACCTTTTTTCCTTATGGCAGTTAAAGGAAGTACATTTTTAATACTAATCCCAAAATGTAACAGCCTATTCAAAAAATGATTTGCATAACAAAATAGGACAATTATGTTTTTTGTGCTTTTGTATTCACACTGGTGCCTATCGTGGGTTTAAAATTGTAGGATCCTATTAGAGTACCTACAATCACCACTCACTTAAAACTAGGTACTGATTTTATCTTCTTTATGTATGTGTGTGTTTTCTATCTAAAATATGGATATGGATGTACAATTGTACAGCACATATATAAAAAAAAAATGTATTGTATTATATCAGTCATCTGGTACTATAACACAAGCATTAAGTTGCTTAGCTTGGGACTAGATGACGCTGTTGCTTTACCAATAAAGCAAAATATGTAATTGATAATACAATTATAAATCAAACAACCAAGATCGCTTCAGCTCACTCCTCTCTTAAACAATTTTAAACAAGTATAATTATATTATATTTGAAGCTAACAAATAAATAAAAAACCTAACCTAACAAATATTAACAAACTTTACTGAGATATTCCTCATCGTAATGATAAAAATCTGTTAAAGTAATAAAAATCAATGTCAATAGCGAGGCCAGAGCAAAAGTGATAAAATACAAACAAAAAATGCTGGTCAATTTATTGCCGCTTTTAGCAAAAGGTTTGTTGTTTACAAGACATCTTTTATTTAGATCTTAATTTATGATTCCCCATGTAGAAACATAAAGATAAGCTGAATTTAGAAGGCTAATAGTCGAGAACAATAATAAAACGGCTTTCGGAATGAAGGCATTATTGCAGTGACTTAGTATTATATTAATTATTATTATTTTGGTTTTTGATCAAGACCAACTTGGCTCTATGAGCCGGCACCTAATTTATATAGAGCACATGGGTCTAGGCCAAATGTTGACAACAATGTCTAACTAAACATTGCTGTTAGTCATGGCTATAATTCTGAAATGTTAACTTCTAGACAAAGACTTCCCCTCACTCTTTTCACGCCTCACGATCATCGGCAACGACCAACTTACTGGGTAAGTATTAAGTAAAAAATATCCTCGACTAACTGCGCCCCGCGGTGTTACCCGAATAGTTCCCGTTCCCGGGGGAATACCAGGATAAGGTATACAATGTGTTAATTTAGAATATAAGCTATCCTGGTACCTACTAAATTTCATTAAAATCGTTTGAGCGTCATCGTGAAGGAGTAACAAACATTCTCACTACACACAAACTTTTACCTTTATAATATTAGTGTGATTTATTACGATTAATTATTAACGATTGTAAATTATCAGACTTAGCTCAGACAATGTATTTAGAGCAGTGGTGCGACTTCGAACATTCCATTTTGTAATCAACATTAACCAAATGTGTTCCGCAAATCGCCGAAGTAACAATGCCCCCATTGTTTTGAAAATGGGAACCTGCTTGAACCTCTTGACCTCATTTGCAGTATTAAAATTAAATTCAACAAGTATTGACATAAGTATATTTCAAGAATGTAAAATTATACATTATTTTGGATTTGCTTCTAAATGCTAGCCACTGCCAAGTTGTCACTATTTTATATTGAGCTTTATCATGCAGTCAGTATATTTGTAATTATTTTAAATAAACTAACTGCACAAGATTAAAAGCAAAAATAATACCATCTCTTATGACATAAAAAGTTACCCATCTCGAAGCCAATACATTAATAAATCTCATATGATAATGATCAAAAATTCATAGCACAACCTGTTGAACTACCAAGTTTCATACAGACTGGATCAAAGATTCAAATAGTATCAGACACAGCAAACATTTATTAACTTAGCACGCTTTGCTCGCTTTATCAACAAATACTGTTAGAAATTTCACACCTATTCAAACTAGAAATAGGTTTCTTATTGGAATACTCGATAACTGAAACACCTGACTCAAAACTCCCAACGTTACCACCATATACTTTTTGTAAATTAAATAAAACAGCCCAGCTGCATGAAGGCGTGCATATAATAAATCATTGGATATTAATTATTATAAGTTATTTAAATGTGTCACGATTACAAAAATGTTAAATTATTTTATTACGCAGATCTGAACGAAAAAGGTTATTGACCAGCTTCAATAATACAATAGTTTCTAGTTTAACAAAGAAAAAATACAAAAAGGCGGGAAAGTGGCACTAGATCTTAAATTTTTATGAGTGCTAAATAAATTTATTACAAGTAGAAATCAAAATGTTATACGAATGAAGTATCATTCAATAAATTAGATCACTGTTCATCCTATCCTCAAGTTCAGGTATAGATTATTATCTTACGAACGGCTAGTCTGATTTCTACATAACATGACTAAGAAAGAACACTCCTAATTTAACCTCTTTGCCTCAAGTTCCATATTTGTACAAAAACCAACAAATTAAAATCAGCTCATCCATTTGCCATTAGGGGTCTACGATGTCACGAAACGCACTTTAAACTTGTTACATCCCTCTAGTTGACCAGAGGTTTTTATAAAGGTCTTATTCGAAATGAAAATAAGTATTATTGCCACTTACGTAGCATGCACCTTTGTGCGCCAAAACATCTTGTGCCTAAGAGCCTGGGGGTCTACTCTGCACAGCGAAAAACGAAATTTCGGCATCAAATCGCAGGACAGCTTGAAAAACGTCGGACGAGGATAGTAGGGAGTTGGCGAGCAATGAAACACTTTCTTACTGAAGGTTTATATATTGCTCTATATTTGGTACTCATAAACAGATTCACAGAGGCGAAAGGTGATTAATCTTACAGAACGCAACGATAGCGCGTTCTACTATTTGTGCCTGTGGTGCCATCTATTATATTTATGGCACACTAACCTTAAAACTACTTCTATGTCATAATCACGTCTAACATACTGCCCACCAAGAACAATATGAGCTATTAACATATTGTTCTTCACTTATGATTTAAACAGCATCAAAAACTTAACAATTATGAAACAAATTTCATAGAAAACTAAACAAAACGTTTACACTTCAATAAACAAATTTTTAAAGTAACCAGATAAACAGGAACCAAACACATAACACAACATAACTCAACACCAAGAGACATAAAATTATTTAACAATAGCAATTACCTAACCTAAACACAAATAAAACCTGCAATCTTATGCTACCACAAAATATGAAATCACCCTAAATTACAAAAATATACATAAACGATTACAATTCTTTCTACTTTCTACTTTCTTATTCCATAGTCACACACAACTTGTTTACAAACCGAAAACTTAATCAATAAAATTTTACAAACCGAACAAATACCACTCATTGGTAAGCATCAGAAACTAGCTCTATTTAACTCTCCAATTGTATGGTGGCCACTGGTGAACGTAGTCTCGTGACCAGTAACGCCTAAAGTTCTGCGACATCCGCTGCGTGGGCTTCCAACGTCTAGGCGTGGATTCATAAGTTGTTGTAGAATTTTGGTATGATTGTCTTTCTCTGCCCACTGTGGACTTTCGTTCTTCTTTAACAGAAAACTCTTCACCCAAAGTTTCTTTTGTTTTTGGTTTCCTTTCAGCTTCTGGTTTCCAAAATATTTTCGAACATTCATTTTTATTTATAAAAGTGTTGTGCATTGTAATTATCGACTCATCAGATTCATTTTCGTTCCCCACCATTCCAGACACAATCCAACCAAATGACGTTGCCTGAGCTACCAATCGTCCACTTCGACCTCTTCGAACTCCTTCATTTAAGATCTGACTATAGATGTCAGCGCCTAATAAAATATCTATTTTATTAGGGGTATTATATTCGGGATCTGCCAAACAAAAGTCGGCTGACTTAAGCCACGGAACATCTTCCATTTGTTTATCTGGAATGAGGGATGTGATGGATTGTAATACATGAGCCTTGACCTTTATGATTTTATAAGGTACCATTTTTGATTTGAGGTTTATTTCCACGACATATTTGGATTGGACCGTCTTCCCACCTACTCCAGATATTGTGCCTCGAGCTGGCGTCTTTTTAAGCTTTAAAAGCTGAACCATTTCTTCAGACACAAATGAGGCTTGCGATCCCTGGTCGAGTAGGGTCCTTACCGTTTGGTATGATCCGTTATTTGCTGCAGCATCTACTAACGCTGTTGCTAGTATTACAGATTTGTTCTGCACATAAGCTGTATTTGCTAGCAATTCTTCAGTGGGTTCTTCCCCCGATTCCTCCGCTTGTTCTTCCGTTTCGTCGTCGGATTTCGTAGCGGCCATTAACTTTTCTTTACTTTGAGTCTTTGGGTGCAACAAGGTATTATGGTGACGTCTACAAATTCTACATTTAATTGGTTTGTCACAGGTCTTAGCAGAGTGATTAGTTCCCAAGCATATAAAACAAATCCCGTTATCCAGCACGAATTGTCGACGAGCATCACTGTCCTGAGCCTGAAACTGTTTACACATAAATATCTTATGATTCTCAGAACAGTAAGCACACTGGTAGTTGGTTTCAAACAGTGAAGCATGCATTGGCCTAGTTTTAGTAGCTTCTTTAGTGCTACATTTTTGTCCAACAAACTCTAGAGCCCGAAATCTGTTTGTAACAAAACTGCTGAACTGCTCGAAAGTCGGTAAAACATTTGATGCCATACTTCCAGTCACATGCAACTCCCATTGCTTTCGAGTCTCATCGTCCAATTTCAAAGTCAGTATGTGAATGACAATAACGTCCCATGTTGAAACATCAACTCCTACATTCATCAACGCACTTAGGCATTCAGATGAAGTGTCAACCAAATCCTTTAAACCTTGTGCCGACTCAAAGGGAAGGCTTCTTTGACTCAACAATCTTTTCATTATACAATTTGATAGATATTGTTTGTTATCGTATCGTTCTGTTAACAGTTTCCAGCACTTACTGTAGTTGTCTCCTGATATTGGAATCTGTCTAAGAAGCTGCTCAGCTTCTCCTATTAAATAACTTTTCAGATAGTGCATTTTCTGAACATTGTCCAAGTTGTCATTATTTTGAACAAGCGATGTAAACAAATCTCTAAATGTCACCCATTCCTCATATTTTCCTGAAAACTTTGCAATTATTATTTTTGGCAGTACAAACTTTGACACTGACGGTGCTACATGTTCCCCCCCGACTGAAGTTTCCGCTCGAGAAGACTTCTGAAAGTTTAGTAAAAAAGTTTTTAACTCGGTTTTGTACTCTAAATAGGTTTCTTCAGCCTGGTCATAAATTTCTCGTTGCATGTAGTCATGTGCCATAATTTTTGCTCCATATGTTTCCAGTAAATGTTGGTGAGTCTTTAAGAAAGACTGCCACAGCTGTTCTAAACATTCTAAGCGCACTTCAACATAAGCTTCAGATATCTCTTTCGGAGACTTTTTGATGAAATTTCGCCTTGCCTTACCCAAATTATTATAATTATCAGTTTGCACTATCAGTTTTTCTTCCATTTTTCAAGTTTTACAATAAATGACTTCTTACAAATTCAAAAATATTATAAAAATTTTACAAGTTTTGAGACAAAATATTAAAATTCGAAAATTGGGCATGGATTCCCCGTCTCAACCAATTTCTTAAAATTATTCTAAGTCTAAATTTCTAAAACTAACCACAAAATACACTACAAGTTCCACACACAATCTTCAATAAACTTTCAAAGTACTCACAGTTAGTTCACTTTACCACTCAAATATACCAACTGACTCTTCTTCGGTCAGCAGTCGCATTCCATCCAGCGACTATTTCCTGCGCTCACTGGGCGCTTTCCTCCTCCGCGGCAGCAGTCCGTGGGTATCTCCAGGGTGTCTCCGTATGTGCCTCCTCAGATGTCAACGCAACATCACGTCGTCGCAGTTGACCCAGCAGGTACTCCGGTGTAGGCACCCAGTAGCGATCCACTACTTCATCGGGCGCGCGCGGGGCTGTGGTTCGTTTGTTTTGCCAACAAACCACACAAAAAATATTCCTGCCAACCCCTATATCCTTACAAATCCGGCTGCTCGAAGGACCATGAAAAACGTCGGACGAGGATAGTAGGGAGTTGGCGAGCAATGAAACACTTTCTTACTGAAGGTTTATATATTGCTCTATATTTGGTACTCATAAACAGATTCACAGAGGCGAAAGGTGATTAATCTTACAGAACGCAACGATAGCGCGTTCTACTATTTGTGCCTGTGGTGCCATCTATTATATTTATGGCACACTAACCTTAAAACTACTTCTATGTCATAATCACGTCTAACACAGCTTAAGTGGGTGGAAACTGAATTCGGAAGGATAGCCAACGTAAGCTGACCTGCGAAAATTGGCACGATGCATCGTTTTCGATTTGTGTAGTAGAGGGGCAGGACTCACCACGTTTTTCGAACGCATGTTGTATCGATATAGATGCGATACAAAGGCATATATAAACAACAAAATGTAGGTATAGCCCGCCCGCGCCATGTAAAAAGAACACTGGCTGGTAAGCTGCGAAAACATACTATCCGCTCACAAAAGTTTTTGATTACGAAATTTGCTTTAAATAAAATGTAAGAAAAATATTTATTTCTGCTGCACAAAATTGTTATAAGAAAAGGGAGACTAGCTAGAATGCCTTGGCAATTTAAAACAATGCATGAAAGGTATATCCAAGGCAACCAAATAATTTATATTTTTTATTTCCAAAGCACTTACCACTTACAAATACATTTACAAAGCTACGAGCGAAATGCTAGATTAAAAATAAATCAATAGACCAATATGGTGAGTTAGCCCAAGTACTTTAGTGCGCGAGTGTACCCGTGCGCAAACATACCTCTCCCACTTCCCTGATCGTTCTTTTTACATGGCGCGACTTATATCAAACAGTGACCATCAGGAGGACGGTATCCTGACTTATGTACTCGTAAAACTGACAGATGATACCTACTTTAAATAGCGCAATGCCTACTTGTTCGAAAAACTTTAAATAGACGATATTTTACGTAAGTAACAATCGTCGGTATTGAAATTTTCACCTTTACAAATTAATGTATCTCCATAGCAACTTTTTGTGTAAAACTACGGATATCACCACTTCATTATTGAGGTGTCCGACAAAGGTATGCGGACTATTTATTAATATTCCCATTCCTGTCTTACACTACGGGTACCGTATCACAAAGTTTTTTCAAAAAGAGTCAAATTTTCATAATCTATTAGATATGTAGTAAGTTAAATATGAATTGCTTGTATGTTTATATATTTTTATATATTTGTGTTTTATTCTCGTTTTTATTAGTAGACCAATTATATAACCAAGTCGTTAAGTCATGACGGAGGTCTTTAGGCGGCCTAAGAACTCCGTCACCAGAGTTGGCCACTATTTCATACGAACGAACGATCGAGTAGGCTAGTTGGAATAAAACTTAAAATATCATAGAATAAATAGAGTGATAATGAAGATGAGTCTTTAATTATAATATATGTGATAATAAAATGATACTAGCATACTAAGTATTTGAGGACACGCGAGTGAGGTAGGGGAGGAGGAGTGAGGTAGGAAACTATTCATGTTCTTTCTATGGATTTCTGATGCGCCAAATAAAAGAGTAAGTGAGTTAATTTAAAAAAAAATGAGTTTTATTCGGACTACATTATCATTAATATATATTTTTTTCTCGTATTTGAGTCACTTTTATTTGAATTAGACACGACACGTTTTTTCGTCCGTTGTGCTTTGCCAGGCTGCTATGCACAATAATTTATTTATTTATAGTCATTGAGGAGACCGAACATAGATTTACACTTATTTATTGACTGCTGATAAGTATATGAAAATATAAAAAACTTTGTGGAGTAGTTTCCGTCCTAGTAGTTGTAATATTATAAAAGTGAAAAATTGTGAGAATGTGTTTGTTATTCTTTCACGCAAAAACGGCTGGACCGATTTGGTTGAAATTTTGGTAGGTACTTATGTAGATAGGTGATACCCTGGATTAACACAGGCCACTTTTAATTCCGATATTACCGCGGGAACGGGACTTACGCTGGTGAAACCGCGGGGCGCAGCTAGTAATAAATAATAAATATCCTTGGACATTCCACACAGCGTCATCTAGTCCCAAGCTAAGCAACTTAATGCTTGTGATAAGGTAACCAGATGATTGACATAATTACTTAGATAATTTTTTTTTGTAAATACATACATTATCTACCTATTATAGGTGGAAAACACCCAGACACGGAACAAATATCTGCAGAACATACAAACATTTAGTAGAGGGGATCGAACGAACCCGCAACCTCCGGGTCTCAGGCGGGCCTTTGTCCACTGCGCTACAAAGGTCGTTGATAATAATGTCAATCTTATTAACGACCGACTGACGATGTCATAGTGTAACAATACTAAATAAATGCACAGAAACAGAATACCTAAGCTTATTCGCAATCATCGTAAAAAAAATAAGATTTTGATTTTCAATGCAATTAAGGAAATTTTTAACTAAGATTGTGCTTGCTAAAACAGGGCCCTGGAATTTTCTTCAGGTCCTTAAAGACAGTTCAGGGAATGAAATTATATAAGTTTTATATTTCTCTAATAGTCTTCCTAACACACTAGTGCATCCAACCTTTAATATGATTAGTAATTTTAAACAACACTAGTCTTAAAAGTCGTCGTACCTTGTATCTTGCACTGTTTTTATTTTTATAACTTCAGAGACAAGAGGGTTCGATTATTTTTATTTACGGCACCAGTTTTCATAATATGTATTTGGCATTTGTATAGCCTTTTACAACGCAATTGAGGGTACCTAATACTCGTATCCATACTAATTACTAATCTCGACTAGTCTCTACTAATATTATAAAGAGATAATGTTGGTTTGATTGTATGGGGAGGTCATTCCACCCCGCGCGTTTTCGTCAGCGCGATCTAGAATCGGGTCATTTTTACTAGCGCCATCTAGTAGATAATATTATAAAAGGGTAAGTGTGTGTGTCTGTCTGTTTGTCCGTCTTTCACGGCAAAACGGACACAAAAAAACACGTCAATTCGTCGCCCCGTTTTGCCGTGAAAGACGGACAAACAGACAGACAGACAGACCCACACACTTTCCCTTTTATAATATTATATGGATATGGATTTTATGCCTAGGTGACTCAGGTGATAGCTGATGTTTGATGACAGGGCGTCGGCGTCGTTGAGTTAGACCTATTACTTTTGTGATATCACATGCATTAGGTACTTAAACATGTACAGTCTGGTACCCAATCAACCAAGTCAGAGATTCCACATCATTGTTAAATGTAAATAAAATGTGTTGCATGACATTTCCACATTAGATTGATGGATAAGGGTTAAAATAAACAACTTGAATACCTAATCAAATAGTTTATTTCAATATGCCAAATGTTAAACTAGCAAGGTACGGTCTAGGCAAAATTAGGTATGTTTAAATTAGCTTCAATGAATGTTTTATGTTGTTTATCTTCAATGACAAGCCAGGTCATGTGACCTTCTACAAACAAAGAACTGATTTGAATTTTTATATATGTAATTTATGGATATTTTAATCAATAAACACTTTGAGCTGTTCAACTGAAGTAATTTGTTAACAGAATGTATTTGCAATCCATTTTTGTTTTATAAAATTAATACATTTTCATCGGAAATTAAGCCTGGAAATTAAGAAGTGCTGAGAAAGCTAAATTAAGTTTGCATGAGCAAGTGGCCAACTTTGGTGACGAAGTGAGATTACTGATAGTAGAATAACAGAAGAAAGAAAAAAAATATGCGCGTTATCATGTTTGCTCTTACAGAGATTTAGAGACAACGCTCTTCGTTCTGTCTCAATGTCTGCATCGTTTTCCAGGTCAGAAGTAAGGAGATGTCCCAGGTACTTAAATTCTCTCACTTTTATGAATGGAGTTCCATATAACTTTATGTTATGGACGAGTCAGCTTAATCTGGCCTGGAAAACCTTGCATTTACTTTTCTTACCATGTATGCATGTCCATGTTCTGCAGCATACCTCCCGCAATTTTTTTTTATAAATAATATTTTTTTTGCATAGATTATGCTGTGGATGCAGACACCGTCAATGTGACAACCGACAAGGGTATAGCTGAACTCTTCCATCAGTGCGCCCACATACAGGTTGAAGAGCTTAGGAGACGTCAGCCCGCCCTGTCTCACGCTGCACTCCAGCCTGTTTGTATCCGATTAAGCATCTGACCATCGCACCACATTGACCTGGTTTTTACAACAGAACTTAAAAATGTTGTTATGCTCTGGTGGCGTTTTTAGTTCACTTAGCTTTTGCCTCAGTAAGTCATAACTAATCAGGTCGCAAGAATTTTACGCATCTTTTCATTTGTCAAGTAAAGAATAACTTACGAATACCTAAACTTACATTTTGTGTAAATGTTTTTTATAAATTTCCAGCGCAACCGTATCAAAATTTTACTAACTGTTACAAAGTGCATTTTGTTAGAACGATCGAGTGTCAAAACAGAATGTACTTATGTACCTATAAAATTCATTGAATGACGAATGAGTGCCCAAACATCAGGTTTGATGTCACTTTCCACAGGGGTTGGACACTTTCATAATAGCTATACGTAACAACGATTTACTTTTGATTGCTAAACCAGTCGTTCTGGGCGTAATAATGGATGGCGCAGGTTTTAATGTTTAGAATGACATTAGATTTTGATTGTTTTGTTATTGAAATCAATATGGTTGTGTTAGAATGTAACAAAACTAGTAATGCCATCTATTGGTCATGTTTGTAACGAATCATATTTTTTTTCAATAAACGTCAGTCGTTGTCCAACCATACTTTGTGTCTCATTATAGGTTATGGACTAATCACGCGAAAAATTATAATTTGGTGTAAATATAGTGCAAAGATGTCGACAAATCTTATTGCAAGCATTGCTAAGCTTAAAGGCAGAGAAAATTATGAAGATTGGGCGTTTGCCGTGGAGAACTACCTTGTTCTAGAAGGTATGCAACAGTGCATCGTAACCGGCGGCGATCTAAATGACGCTAAAGCAAAAGCCAAGATTGTGTTAACAATAGATCCCAGTTTATTCGTGCATATCAAGAGTGAATCAACGGCAATGGGACTGTGGCTGAAGCTGAAAAAGCTATTTGATGATAATGGCTTTACGCGGCGCATCGGATTGCTTCGAAACCTCATATCAATTCGTCGTGAAAATTGTGAATCAATGTCTCAATATGTGACTTCATTGTTAGAAACAAGTCAGCGATTGAACAATACAGGATTCAAGATCAGTGACGAATGGATCGGCTCCTTGTTGTTAGCAGGATTACCTGAAAAGTTCGGGCCAATGATTATGGCGGTGGAACATTCTGGTATTGAGTTGACAGCCGATGCCATCAAATCAAAATTACTAGATATGGAGGACGGAAGTGAAGTTGGTACGAGTTCTACACAGAGTGCGTTTGCGTCGAAAAGTTGGAAACATAGCAAAAACCAAACGCAAGCCCATAGACAAACGTCAACGCATAATGCCAACAAAACAAAACAAATTAAATGTTACAAGTGTAAACAGTTTGGACATTTCATGAATAAATGTGAAAATATCTCAAATAACAAGGAATCTAATGCATTTAGTGCAGTTTTTC
This sequence comes from Xanthorhoe spadicearia, assembly GCA_947086425.1. Classification (NCBI taxonomy): domain Eukaryota; kingdom Metazoa; phylum Arthropoda; class Insecta; order Lepidoptera; family Geometridae; genus Xanthorhoe; species Xanthorhoe spadicearia. The sequence continues at coordinate 5,576,496 of OX352194.1, read as the reverse complement.
TGAGCGGTAATTTCAATCAAACGGATTGGTACGTCGATAGCGGTGCCAGCTGTCATTTAACGTCCAACAAACACTGGTTGTTGAACACAACAAATCAACACCAAGTGAAAGACATTATTATCGCTGATAAGACGAAAATTCCTGTTGAAGGCTGTGGAGATATACAAATAACTACAGTTGTTGGAGATACCGAGCATGAAAACACAGTGATGGGTGTTTTATATGTCCCGAACTTGGCTACAAACTTGCTATCTGTCAGCCAGCTAATTAGCAGAGGAAACACAGTAACATTTGACCTGAAGCAATGTAATATTTATAACCAAAAGAGAGAACTTGTGGCGACTGCAGATTTGGTTGGAGGTGTATATAAGTTGAGAACAAAACAAGTTGATTGCTTGTTGACTTCAGTGTCTGGAAGTGTATGGCATAGAAGATTTGGTCATCTGAACAGTAAAGATCTTAATGCAATGAAAGATGGTGCTGTGAAAGGAATGTCATACTCAGACAAGGCTCAGGCCAGTAAAACAAACTGCATTGTGTGCTGTGAGGGGAAGCAGGCCAGGTTGCCGTTCAATCATGTTGGCAACAGAGGCAAGGAACTTCTCGAGGTAGTGCACGCAGATGTTTGTCTATGGAAGTCAGATCTATCGGAGGAAAGAAGTATTTTTTGTTATTCGTTGATGACTACAGTCGGATGGCATTTGTATATTTCTTGAAGACAAAAGATGAAGTATTCTCACATTTCAAGGCATTCAAGATGTTAGTAGAAAATCAGACAGGCAAAAAGCTGAAAGTGTTCAGGACAGACAATGGCACAGAATTCTGCAGTAATGAATTTGAAAAATTCTTGCAATCTGCTGGCATTATTCATCAAAAGACTTGTCCATACACACCGGAACAGAATGGTCTCTGTGAGCGGTTTAACCGTACAGTGATAGAGAAAGCGAGATGTTTGTTGTTTGATGCAGAATTGCCTAAGCGTTTTTGGGCTGAAGCAGTAAACACTGCTGTCTATTTACGAAACAGGTCAATTGCATCAGGATTAAGCAACAAAACGCCTATCGAGATCTGGACTGGAGCTAAGCCAGATGTCAGCAATCTACGTATCTTTGGAAGTAAAGCCATGGTACACATACCAAAGGAAAAAAGATTAAAATTGGACAAGAAGGCGACTCAATGTATTCTTGTTGGATACTCAAACAATGTAAAAGGTTATCGAGTTTACAATCCCAACAATAACAGTATAACAATAGCAAGAGATATTGTTGTGATTGAGGAGGGGATTGAAAAGCAAGATGTGATACACTTAGACATTAGTGAGTGTACTGATGGTGTCTTTCCGATGAAGACAGAAAAAGATGAATGTACCCAAGAAGTGGGGGACATGAGGCACATAAGCACATTGGAAAATCAGAATCAAGTACAGAGATCCAAACAAGAATATTCTGGTTCTGATGAAGAGGATTTTAAGGACTCCTCAGACATGCCGGAGACTGAACCTGCAGAGCTGATGGGAGACCAGATCTCTCAGCCAGAGATTCCTGCTGAACGTCGAGTGGAGACTCCTGCTAAGCGTGTCCGCAAGCAGCCAGGTCGATATGGTTTTAGTAGTGTGTGTGTAGGTCAAACCAGTGAAACAAGTGTTAGTGAATTATCTTTAGATGAAGTGTTGAATGGACCGGAAAGTGAACAGTGGAAACTAGCCATGCAAAGTGAGTTTAAATCATTTGAAGACAATGACGCTTGGGAGTTAGTTGACGTTCCCCCCAGTGGCACAATTGTACAATGTAAGTGGGTTTTTAAGCGAAAACTTGATAATGATAATAAAGTCAGATATAGAGCAAGGTTAGTTGCTAAGGGCTTCACCCAAAGGCCAGGCATTGATTTTGATGAATGTTTTTCTCCTGTTGTCAGGCATTCCACTTTAAGGCTATTATTTGCTTTAGCAGTTCAACTTCAGTTAGATATTTGTCACTTAGATGTTAACACTGCTTTTTTGAATGGGTTTCTTAAAGAAAATGTGTACATGATGAAACCACCAGGTTTTCTATGTAGTAGTGATGATGTAAACAAAGTTTTGCGATTGAAACGTGCAATTTATGGCTTAAAGCAGTCATCAAGAGCATGGTATCAACGTGTTGATGAGTTGTTGCAATCTTTAGGTTATAAAAAATCTAAAATTGAACCATGTGTGTTTACAAAAATTGAGAAAGATGTAAAGGTCATAATTGCATTATATGTTGATGATTTCTTTGTATTTTCAAATAATGAAAAAGAAACTACTCATTTAAAAGAAAGTTTGTCATCAAATTTTAAAATTAAAGATTTAGGATGTATTAAAAATTGTTTGGGAATGAGAGTGATTGTAGATAAAGAGAATGGTATGATAACTTTAGACCAAGAAAGTTATATTGATGAATTGCTGTTAAAATTCAATATATCTGATTGTAAGTCTGCTGAGACTCCAATTGAACCTAAACTGAATTTAACTAAAAGTGAGAAATGTGTTCAAAAGTTACCATATCAGAAACTTATTGGTTCACTTATGTATGTAGCGGTGCTCACACGTCCTGATATTGTATTTTCTGTAAATTACTTGAGCCAGTTTAATAACTGTTATAATGAAGAACATTGGGCCTATTTAAAGAGAGTTCTGAAGTACCTAAAGAAAACTAAGTTTTTCTGTTTAAAGTTTTCTGCTAGTGGTAATAGTCAGTTAGAAGCTTTTGTAGATGCAGACTGGGCCAGTAATGTAATTGATCGGAGATCCTATACTGGATATTTTTTCAGGCTTTCGAATTGTGCAATATCTTGGGAAACCAAGAAGCAGGTTACTGTAGCATTGTCTAGCACAGAGGCCGAATATATGGGCATTTCAGAATGTTGCAAAGAAGCTGTGTATTTGCAAAATTTGTTATATGAATTAACTAATGAAACTTATCCCATACAAATATTTAATGACAATCAGTCAGCCCATAAGTTGTCAGCTAATCCTGTTTATCATAAAAGATCAAAACATATTGATGTGCGGTATCATTTTTGTAGAGAAAAAGTGGCTAGTGAAATTGTTAAGATTGTGTACTTATCCACTTCAGAGATGCCCGCAGATCTACTTACTAAAGGTTTGTGTAAAATGAAACATTATAAATTCTTAGAAATGTTTGGTTTATTTGATAAAAATTGATTCTATTGTTTTGGAAACTTAATAGATGTAATACTGATATTTACTGTTACAATGTTAAAATATGGTAAATGTATGTTGCTATTATTTTGTTAAGTGGGGGTGTTAGAATGTAACAAAACTAGTAATGCCATCTATTGGTCATGTTTGTAACGAATCATATTTTTTTTCAATAAACGTCAGTCGTTGTCCAACCATACTTTGTGTCTCATTATAGGTTGCTACTCGTAATAGTTAGATGCGATCGGGAGCGTTTTTGTACTTTAGTTCCCAAAATTTCATTGTGAATAACTGAAAAACTCCAGTACTTAAGTGTGTAAAGTTGAGTTTTGTGACGAAAAACGAAATAGGCTTGTCCAACACCTAAACTGAGAAGATGCAGCGTAGCCAGCCAATCCACAGAAAAGACAAATTTTAATGGTCAACGCGTGTTGGGCTGACTAGTTGCGGGTTTCCCCACTGTGGTTCTTCTTTATCGTTTAAAGCTCGTGTTAAAGCGTATATTCAAATTTTTTCATAACGAAAAAGCCATTGATACACGGTCGGATTCGAACTCGAACTTTGAACTCACGATCTTTGAATCGAAAGTCGGAGTAATAATCCACTTGGCGATACCGGTTTTTTAGCAAGTGTTTAGTCCATAGTAAATAGAAGGAAAAACTGAGGTAGGTAAAGAAAGCTGAACATAATTTACTAGGTATGCCACAGATAATCTATTTCCGCTACAGATCTCCCTTAAAAACTTTGAACTAAAAACAAATGTGAAATTACATCGCTCGCTCACGTTTTTCAAGAGAGTTGCAAAGCAAACACGCTTAGACACAGAGGATCGTTTAATCAGTCTGTGCAGACGAGGGGGTGGCTACCTTCCACTAAATGACCCCTCGGTTCTGTTAACCCGTGCCACCGTATCCACAAACAGTATACTCGGTGAGTGCGGCAAATAGCGATACTATTTCTATTAGAACCGGCAATTGTAGTGCTAGGAAAGATCTAGAGATCTCGTTTTGAAATATGCGCGAAAACAAACCAACTTGGTTTGTATGTTTGCGAGTTCTACAGAACGTGTACTTACTCTTTATAATATTAAGCACTTAGGTTAGGTATAGAGAAAGAGATTACTTACCAGCTTTTTCCTAGGCTCTGTCCGTGTTAAAAAACCTTTTTTTTATTAACAATCAACTTAACAGAACATCCTAGTAATTCTTCTTTTGATTGGCGTATTTAGATGGTATAAGTAGGGTGGGTGTACCAGTGCCAAACCATTTAAGGTGAGATTTTGACTTTGAAAGTCTCTAAACTGGTAATTAATAGGTTTAGCGGAGAAGAGTAACTGTATATGTGCTTATTGTTCATTAATAATGCAGTATTAATACAAAAATTCAACAAAAATATGTTAGTTTATTAGTTATTTTAAGAAAAATACCAAAAACGGGAATGTACCTAAGTTTGACCAGCGCGCTCCCATAAATAACCACATTTTGTCCTAGTAGTTGACCACTTTTTGGGTGATAATAAAACAATTTTATTATATAATACTTTCATTTATTATACTTCGTTAATTAGTAATCTTATTGTGGTGTGAAGATGGTTTGTGATCTCATTTTCCTTTGTACCGGACGTCTCATTTTTAGTTTGTTTATTCAAGTCGAGTGAGTGACACTATAATTTCTACTTGTTTCCCTTATCTTCGCTTATTTACTAATTTCATCTAGACACTTAAATACCTTTTTAGGGGGGCATTTTGAACCTAAAATAATGAGACAGAACGATAAAACTCTAATCTGGTCATCCTTAGGAACACTTTTTTATAACTGGGAACCAATAACAAACCACTGGTCAATTACTGGCACACACTGCAAAATACCACTTCAATTACATTAAAACGCACTGAATTGTCAAACAAAAGCATCACCATGAAAAAAATAGTGAAAGCAAGAAATTATTGCCGATCACCAGTAGCAAACCACTTGGTCAACAATCGGAACCCAGTACAAAGCGTGTTCCAATAGTTAACCACTCCTAAAATTACCTTATTTTGACATTATCTATAAAAAATAATAGCTTCCAGCTCATCAGTTAACATTCAATTATCGAAATAATATAACTTTATGACAATGACTTTGAAATAATAGGTGATTTTTAAAGATTATACTTACCATATCCACATGCACTTCTAACTGTGATGGCGGCCGGAAAGCAAGTGAACGAGACACTAGTCTGTTTAAAAGAGTCTGGTAGCGATATCGTTGATGCAATCACTCATACGTTATTATCGGGTGGTTGGTAACAGTCTGGCCAAGATATCAAAACGGATTATTTTTTTAAAAATGCCCGCATTTACTTATTTTATTCAATTGAATGTGTAAGTGGTCAACCACAGGTACGTGGTTTGGGACTGGTACACCCACAGTTCTACAGAACGTGTACTTACTCTTTATAATATTAAGCACTTAGGTTAGGTATAGAGAAAGAGATTACTTACCAGCTTTTTCCTAGGCTCTGTCCGTGTTAAAAAACCTTTTTTTTATTAACAATCAACTTAACAGAACATCCTAGTAATTCTTCTTTTGATTGGCGTATTTAGATGGTATAAGTAGTTACATTTATACTATACACTTTAGGAATCACATGACATGGATGACAATTCTAGGCTAAGTTTGTCCGGATCAGTGTCGCTGTCATCGGTATTCAGATTAAGTATCTCAAATCATGTTAAATTTACTAATTTTAATAAATATTCTGGTACGAGGTGGGTACTTCTATAAGGATATAATTTGTACTTGAATAATTTTTAACACTATTTTAATTTAAATTCAGTGCTTCGGAGGTTAAAACATAAGTCGCGCAGATAACATTAAACTTCCCTTATTTGCTTCTTCTAACACACTACTACCCATTACAAACCGTAGAAATAACATTTGAAAATATACTTACATTGGTTAGGTATATGTTAGTAGTTTCGCTTAGAATTTCTGAATATAATAATGTGCGGCAAAACGATGGTGTTCATCAATGTAGACCAGTCTAACGTAGAGTAGGTCTGTGGCAGTATCCTCGTGTTGTTTCCGTGCCTCACCCGCTGGGCGGGCGGAAGCACGCCGCCCGTCCGGATTCATTTCTGGTTTTCGCTTCTCTTTTGTCTTAAACTGTTTTCGGTTCTTGTTATTAAACTAAACTTAAAGAGTAGCTGTTATTATCTGTTTTAGATGCCTTTAGTTTAAGCAAACAGGTTTTGAATTTAATTAAATTCATATACCTAGGTCGTGGATTTGGACACCAATAGTGGATCAATAGATTAATGTCCCTGTAGTTCGTTTCTGATCAAAGAGAATGTCTAGTAATACCGTTAAGTTATTTTTGTATATTTGCAAAAATCACAGTAATATCACAGAAGACATACCTACTGATATTTTAAATGCAAAAGTTTATAGTAGGTAGAAACAAAGACAGTATGTTACTCTTTCACTCAAAAACTACTAAACGCATTGGTCTGAAACTAAAAATGTTAACCATAGTTTATGACCTGAAATTATAAAATATAAAAAATATTGTGATACACCGCCCGCAGTGTGCGACGTGCCCGCGAGGAGTGACCACACTCATACCCAGATGAAGATTCTCCGGAAGAATCGAAACATTGTCGGTATCTAAATCGACAATATTTTACGTGAGTAATTTTCCCGTTGTATTAATATAATGTCTAGTACAACTCACGATAGTTTTGAAAGTGAAATTATAAAGGTTACTTTTTATCCGGGTTACAGCTTCTGCCGACGTGGTAGTGATACTTACCTGATATTTAATTTTTTATATTCTCTGGATATGGTGGATTTTATTTTTATAGTAGGTAGGTACGATCAATTACTATTATAATTACCTAACTCGTAGATGGGCTGCAGATTCGTGTTGTACCCACAAAAAAAATTGGTATTAAGGAATAAAATCAAATACCTATTTACGGGAACACTGTTTTCAGGCATAATTTAAACTTACGTGATCAGAACACATTTTATAAATTATATGATAACGTCGGGATAAATAATAAAAAGGTAACGTGATAAATACCCGGTCATATAATTTATAAAATAATTTAAACTTTTTGGTAGAATGATAATTTTATTAATTATTACCTACTTCACTTGCTAAGTTTGTACCTAGTAAAAATAACGTCCTAAAGTTATTCTATTCACTTGACTCAGATCAATTCAAAGTAATTACTTCTTGTTTCTTCTGTGTACACACTTTATATGATATGGACTATACTGTTCAAAGCGAGGTGTAATACGGCAAGGTTGCACCCCACTCGCTCCGCTCAAACAATCGGTAGATATCAACACCCACGGGCTCTCTCGGTCTACTCATTTCGTATGCAATTTTATTCATTATTTGTAATCTACTTCAATCGAATAGGGTCTCAGTATAAATCACTTTTAGGATTTGCTCAATAGGACGTATGTAGATTGACGCTTTTAGTGTGATATTTAAATGATGTGTCTTTGTGGATGCGGTGCTAATAAAGCCGATCTCCGCGTATGCGGCGCCTGAAACTCATTTCACATAGACAAATAACTGCTCACTCTTATTTTCATGTGCTCGTGACTTAAGATTGATTTAAATCGAGATAGGTATGTCTTCTTTGTATCCAATAAATATTTTAGCATAGCTTAAATCATGTTTGACGTCGTCTGTTTAAAAAAATATTTATATAAGAAGACCTAATGATCATTGCGATTTATCACAATATAATCTGAACGCCAATTATTATTAGGTAGGTATATAAATAATAAAATTAAAAAAATTAAACCTCAATACATTACTTGGATTTGTATATTTGGCATTGCCCGCATTGCCCACTGGCTCAATAAACTAACTCCACACTTTCGGAGCCAGTAGGAACATACTAATTATTGTCTCTGATAGAGCTAATGTAGATAAGTAGGTAGAGTTTTTATTGGCATTTATTTCTCTTCTTAGCAAAAATAAAGATATACCTAATCATCATTCAAGTAATTTTAGACACGTAGGTAGGTACTTAGTGTTATAATTACGATGGACATCTTTTATGTCTAGGTAAGTAATGTCCAAGCAAATGTACCTATGTAGCCTACAATAAAAAAGAAATGAAAAGTATTAAATTAGAGTACGTATAACTTCTAAAAAAGGGTAGCCGGGTATTAAGTATTTATTTTAACAGTAAGTGCAAATTGATATTTCAATGATGCTGTATTAGATTAGATGAAGCTGCTATTACCACTACCACCCACTACTACCTCCATAACATTCAAAAATATTTTTTTAGTGTGTTCATAAGTGTAAGTGTTGTTGTAAAACGATAATTAGAGCGTTGTAATGAGTGATTAGACTGATTAAGGTTATTTGTTTGTGAATGGCGCTAGCGGGAGCGAGTCCCGGTAGGCAAGACGTCCGCTCTGTCCGACGGCGCCACGATGAGTGACTTCCACTTCGACTCGGCGTCGCGCGCCGATCGCTCCAATTGGTCGTTTGCCGTCGGCCCGCCCAGAGGAGGGGGCTACGCACACAACCTCACGCTCACCTAAGATAATTTATTTTATGTTATACCGTTTGAATATTTTATATCTGTGTGAGTTTTTTCGGTCGGTATGCGTTCAGTGTGAAATATTCGCGCGATAAGAAAGAAGAGGGGAACAGATCGATCGGGGACGTTGCGCTTTTTATTTCGATACCAAGCTGTGTTATTGCCATTTCTTAATTGTAGCTAGCGAACATTGACTTTAATGTCGAAACTACACCGCTTTTTAATTGCAAAAGAACTGACTTAACTTCATAACTTTGTCTTCAGCTAGGTACCTACCTAGATGGAAATATTGGTTGGAATTGTTAGTTTTAGGCATCTTAGGTATACCTACCTACCCAAAAAGTCGTAAAGATTCATAAAAAATGTGTTTTTGTTTATTTGATAAACATGCCGCAGTTACCTACGATAAAGAATTTGACATTAGGAATTCAAGCTAGCCTAGGTAGGTACATACATACTTGGTGGTTCCGTTTGCAATAGGTAATGACAATCTATTATTATAATTAACACATTCAAAGAACCGTATACCTACCTACGTAAAGTTATGTCTGTCTCTGCCTCTGCTAACATGTTTCCACCACTAAAGCGACCCCAGTAGCATACCTACCTAAGTAGGTACCTACGCTATGGAGTATAGGTACCTACAACTGGCCACAAACGCCAACTTCACAAACTATCACTAAGTATAACTACTGAAAATGTATTGTAGGTGAGTAAAAGGTGGAAAACCATAATGTAAGTAAGTAAAAGTACACAATAATTACAAATGTCGTGGTTACCTTTAATCAAATGCAAAGCTATCATTAAGTCAACGCTTCGGCAAACTCGCTCGTTGTGCGCATCGTCACTGTTAATTATCACAATATATAAGTATAAAATTAAATAAAAGAGACCGCTTCGTACCAATACTTGGCATAAAAAATACGAGAAAAGAAAGAGAAAGAGCTTTAAAAAAGAAAGGAGTGCATCTACCCCCACCTCCGATCGCCCCCACCGCGGCGGGCCGCCCCTGTGGCGGGCGCCACCCACCGCACCGCAAAAATCGAGAGCGACGACGGCGGCGCGGGGTCAAACGGCGACGCGAGCGTGAAAAGAAGGAGCGGTGTGCGAGCAACACGCACACAAGAGCGAGTGTGCGTGTGCGCGCCGAGCAGGACGGCCGACGCTAGAGTGGGACGGCGGCGCCAATTACTATCACCTGGCGGGCAGCTACCGCATTACCCACTGCCGCCGCGCGCGCGACCACGCGCCCGCTGCACCACGCGGCTCGCTCCGCTCCTGAGACGCTCCGCAGCCCGCTGCCACTCCGACTCTGCATCGTAATCGATATTCGCATCGCCGCGGCATCTCGCGAGTGCATCCTACCTTACCGACTCCTGTCTTCCACTTCTTGATGTTCCCGGCGATGCAGTCGCTGAACCTACTCGAGAGGAACTAAAGCCGGCGCGCTAACATGCTACTGTGAAGTGTGTGCCCCAGTGACTTGAACTTCTTCAACTGTGATATAAAACAAGTTTCGTATCGAAGTGAAAAATGACGTCTCAATTTGCCTTCCGAGGATCTCCACCAAATCAGGTAAGTTTTGATATATACATTAAAAAATTCCCTAAATGGAAAATTTACTTGGGAACTTTCATAGGAGCCTATAGCGATCTGAATTTTTGCATGGTATTCCATTAATTTCAATCATATTTCAAAAACTTGAACAACAACCTTTACAACTCTTGGTATGTTTACATGTGACGTTGACACGAGAATAGACCTACCTATCAATAACATACTTACTTGGAAGTAACGAGCTTAAATACAGTACCTATTAGGTATATAATTTTACCACAGCTAAGTTCACTAAGATTTCCATGAGTATTAAAACAATGTTATCTTAATATTTTCCATGACACACTTCATTAATTTCATTAAATAAAAGTACCTACAAGTTATATGCGTATCTCTACCTATTGACTATAATGAGCAAGCTTATTGCTGCGTTCTTAATAGGTAGGTACCGTAGAAGAAACATACACAAACGGAATGCAATTCAATTGATAAAGTCCTTAGCGGAACAAAATTGTAACTTATTTATTTACGTTTATTTAGGTAGCTCATAAAATGCTTTGAGATAAGTTATCAAATAGTTCTATTAAATTTTTGCCTTGACAAACATGAAGACAACATTTGAAATATATTTTGGAGATGATTGTAGGTACTATAAGTCCTCATAAATTCAACTTTGAAAGCATAAATAGAAGAAAAGTATTTTAATATCGTGAAAATTTATCAAGTGAGTTGAGTTTTATTTTTAATCATGGATAAATATCAGATAGACTCTTATCAAACTTGAATATTAATTATTATGAATATTATTTTAGGTTGATGACTCAAACTATTAATCTACTATTATTTGTAAAATATTTTTAATTTTCTGATTGCTATATCTAATTAAGTACTTACTTATATATTTAGCATTATAATAAAAATAGTTATTTCATTTCAGGATTATTATAAATGGAAGTCATGGCTTTGCAATTTGTTTTTAATTAATGTACAAGTGAAAACCGTCGTCAATAAAAGCTATATTTAAAAAAACAATGTTGTGTTTGCAACCTGTTACTTAAATAATACAAACAACTTGAAAATAGATAAGCTACACTACCTTTTCACTATCTTTATCGTGAAATCTGGCGATTTGAAAAGTACTCGGTGAAAATGTTCCTAATCACGCCTTCGCATTGTTTAATAATTAGTTATTTATTAGTCGTATAGCCATGACGAAGCCAAAGAGGTAAAAGCACCGTTACTAGAGATAGCCACAGTTTCTTACCAGTTAACTGTGTAGTTACTTTTCACTATTACAAAGAAATGTGTTTTATTTACAGAAACCAAATTACTACATATTAAATACAAATGCAATAAGAGCCATCGTTGATAACGATCTAATGGTAGCTCAACTGTTCCAAGAAACTACCAGACGCGGAAGCGTACCCAAGAGACTTGCTAGATCTCTTGCCGATGTAGCTTTAGACTAAAGCTCAAAATATCATTTCGCATCTTGAGCAAGACACACCTTTTAAGTCTTTTTTTAAAATCCATTTTCTTAGAAAAGTTAACAGAAGAATGTAATTTCTAAACTAAACGTAAGTACTTACAAATTCAGTGGAGTGACTACACAAGCTATTACTGCCTATCTGCCATGACATGACCCAATTAATCTATAATAATATACGAGTATATATTATTAGACAGATAGGTAATGAATGAAAGCTTGTGACAGTGCTTTTAACAGATAGATGAAGTACTAAAACTATCACCAGTTAATCTAGCATAGTATGAGAAGAGAATCCAGCGCAGCGCCCGCTGCCCCCGGTAATTTTCATGAACAAAAAGCTCCATACATTTAAAATTCTCAACTCGTGAACGAGGATAGATTACTATACTACACAAAAATTGATGCTGGCTCTACAGTATTTCAACAACACACAAAGTAAGTTTTGTGTAGTTTGGCAAGTTTTGGATACTGAAGTTAGAAAGCTAAAAGTAGCAGCTTAATTTCAGATATAACGATGTCTAACATATTTCCGATAATCCAATTAATATGCTTGAGCTTTGAGTCTAGTTTGAAGCATAACTGGTTATTTTAGCACTCAAACTAACCATAATCTCAACCATAAATAGCTATTTTATTAGAAATTCGAATCAGTTTTGATTATTAAGTAGTTGTCAAATAACTAAACTGTTTAAACTAAGATCAAAGCTTAAGAGAAAATCTGTAAACAGAAAGCCTTTATCCGTAACTGGACTGTGACGTTATTATTTTAATATATTACTTACGGTCTTGGGCACGCTTCCGTCTGGCAGTGGTGGCAACTATGCTCAATTTTCTTACCAGTAAAATGGCTTCAGGCATTGAGTTTTATTATGTTGTACCTACACATTAGGCGTTAAATTTTTTTTGTGTAGGTACCGAAGAAAAGTCCAAAAGGTCCATCTGTAGACATTTAAATTCACGGTTTTGAATGCTTAATACTGAGGCTGCAATCTTATATCGAGCCACCATGTTCCTGCTAGGCTTCAGTGGCCAAAAAAATAATAATTTAAAAAAATAATGCCAAACCTCGCATACAATTCGGTCTCGAAGAAAATTGTTAAGCAGAAGAAGTTTAGCAGTCCAGTTAGTTAGATTGTTTTAAGCTGGATCAAATTTCAGTACCAGGAATTCACTCTAATGAAGCTTTGAATGATGATGATGAATAATGAACGACCAGGCGAGTGCAGCCGTGCGTGAGCGGTTTCTTGTATTAAATTTGAGTCGTTAATACTTTAAGTAGGTATATACATTTTTGTTCGATTGTACAAATGTATCACGGCTAAGGGACAATTTTTTCAAGTGTAGAGTCATTTTATTTATAAAACTTTATTACTTATACTTTTTGATTATTATCATTTATTTGGACGACATAGTTGCTGTACAGGGTAAGACCTGGATGCAAAAGGCCCAAAGCAGAAGTGTTTGGCGTTCAGGGAAGGATGCTTATGTCCAGCAGTGGGTTCTACCAAGCTGAGAATGATGATGATGATGATCATTTATTTTTACTTTTCTTTAAATGTTGTAAAGATATCTAAATTGTCCATTATGAATATTAAAATATCATTCATATTCCTCTAAACGAGCTCTATCTATATCCATTTGTTTTCAAACACTTAAATTGACTAGTTCCCAACTCGGACCCAATTAACTCGTACTCGGTTGTACGAGTTGGTAATTTAAAATAAATATTTTTTTCGTTCATTGACTCGCATCATGTTCAGTGGTGGGAGGCTAGTTAAAGACAAAATAAAACTAGGTCAATTGAGGTGAAAAACATACTAGATTTTTCGTAAATACATTTATTTTAAGTTTCCAGAGAATCCATCTCCATTAAGTACAGAAAGTTATAACCGGGTTAGGACTAACAATAAAATAAATTTATTTAAATACAACAATAGAACAGCAAAAACGAATTAAAAAACATATTTTGTCACTGATAGTTCTATCAATCGGCACTCGTAGGTGTATTAACTTATATCGAATAATGACTATCTCAAGTGGATGTGATTCATGAATAAATAATTATATTCACTGTCACCCTATTTTAATATCAGATAAAAGTTTATTAAATTTCATACCTGTTGTATTATTATTGAAGTTGTTAAATTTATCTAACAATTTAGTTCAATAAACTATAATCAAAGTGAATTGTGAGTAGGCAGTCCAATGTTAATAAAGATAGTGTTATAAAATGATTTGATCAGCGGGCGAGTGCGTGCCCGATCTACTTTTGCTATCTCCTTCGATAAGAGTCACTCCCTCCATTGGAAAGGATAATCCTCATTATTTCTTAGTTTCGGAACCAGGAGCGACACTCGGCAGGCTTGATATGCTATTAACAGGTCTCAAAGTTCGATTGCTTTAGCAATTATGACTGCCTGTTCGAGTCCATAACATTGCATACCCGACTTTAAATACGCTCGCGCACTTATTCTCGCTCGATGTGTTCTTTTTTCATAGCAGAAAAGTCCCATTGCTTTCATGGTACGTTTTTATTTAAATAGCAATTAAGAACAAGAATGGGCTGTAAACGTTTATACTGCGTTGTATCGTACGTTTTAAGACCCGAGGCTCACTAAATCCAGAGTGGCATCATTTTACGTACACAAATAAACAACTAGTTTGAATTGTTTCGGTTAATACCGACCTAATGTCTATAATTAATGCTGTTGAATCTATTCTGCGTATTTGATTAAATACTTTTTTATAATCCGTCGAATTTTAATATTAGTTCAACTTGCGAGTCGGTAATGTTTAAATCATTCATTTTCTTATTGTAATGAGTCACATAAATGATTATATTAAGTGGTGTTATAGGACTACTTAGTAAATAAATTTGACTATAATTTTCACAGGTAGTGTATAAAACGTAAGCACCTAGTACTACCTACCAAGTTACTAAGTTTTACGAAACTTTTCAATGGTACCTAATTCAAAATAAGTAAGTAGGTCTAAAAATTATAGGCAAAACTAGATAAGTTCTAGCTAGACATCAACTTACTCGTAGTAGGTACCTACATAACTACGGCACTGACTCGCCAAGATAAACATGCTCTTAAACTCTACTGGTACTACTACTCAAACTTCAAAGCAATTATGATTGCCTATCGTTCTTAAGGTGTGTATGCAATTACAATGATACATACTACTAAGATTTAGCAAAGATAAATAAGAATAAAAACAATAAAAGTAGTAAATATGGATGGATGTTATTTACCGTATTTGACTGAAACTTGAAAGCTTAAGCTTAGAGAAACACAGGCTATTTTTATCCTACTTATAGAATTTCCAACGATTTCAAAGTAAACTATTTTACAATTTTAACATTTATTGTACTTAACTGAAATGTTGTATACCTAATTATAACGTCGGTCGAATCGTTGTCGAAATATTGTATCTTTTTGTACCTGCAAATTCAAATGCTTGTTTTCAGGTTCACATAAGCGCAAAAAGACTTTTGTCACATTTACTTTAACTAAATAGGTTACGTTTGAATATGCACATTATTTACTCAAATACATAATTTAACATGTCATGACATTGTACTCGATATCGAACATACAATATAAGTACATTGTGATATCACAACAAGGTGGAACAAAAGACGACTAAGTTATTTTATTTAGGTCGTACAAAGCTTGGGTTCATTTCCGAGTGTTGGATTGCAATTGTTGAGATTACATTTTTGTAAGTCGGTTAGTGGTTACAAAAGTATTTTTTTGTTATTACATTGACTAAATGTCACGGACTTCAGAAGCGTGTTTAGTACTTAGTACTTACGAAGATAGTGGCTACGAATCCCGGCCATGTATCGATGGATTTTTACTTTTTAGTTCTGTTTTTTTTACATAAGCAATAGCTCAAATCGCGTAGAACTTAAAAAGCCAACTACTGATACTTTACATTTTTATATATTTTTTTATTTATACTTAAGCCAATGGTTAAAGCTTTACTGTAGTAATGGAGCTTAATTTAACATGAATTTAGAAATAACAATGTAATTACGTTCAATTTAATATTCTTTTTAATACTAGAACCACTTAACCCTGCTTCCATGTCAAAACACTTAAACAGTTCTGGTGTAATTTATATACCAGAATACTAATATAATTGTGAAACATCAAGGTAAATAAAATAATATTATTACAAGACTAGATTCCGATTATATTTTATGAATATGATGTCAGTACCTATATAAAGTCTTTAATTTTCACGTGCTAAAAGATTTAACGAGATTCAATCTGATGCTGATGACCTAAATTCAAAGTGCAAGGAAACTTTTATGAGTACCTATAAGCAATCTATATAGTTAAGCGATCTTGTGTTAATTAATGGTAAAGTGAAGTTTCAAGTTCACAGTTTATTGAGAAGGTTCCAGTTAGGCACATCGAATGAGGTACGTACTATGGCCAAACCACGACTCGGGAACATAAACGGTGAAACAAAGCTGTGGACCATTCATTTAACTTCATAATGAGCCATGAACAATCTTCATTATTTTTGCAGTTTGCGCTCAAGCGTCTACTGACCCCTTTTTATTTCGATTCGTAATTCTGTTGCTCCTTTTGACTTTAATTAAGCGTACCTGCCTAATAAAAAGCGAATGTTTACGTAAATTTCGCTCAGGTAAGCTATTGTTCTCAGTAATGAGTTACTGTTTAATATTATTTGGAATAAAAAGTTTTTAGTTCAAGTAGGTAACTGATTTCAGTTCTTGACATTGATAAGGTGCCCAGCAGTGCGTTATCTTTTTTGACTTTACTTAATAATTATTCGTTTATGTAAACAGGAAAAAAAATTAAGCTCAGGGCATGTATGTATTTAGTCAGATGACCCCAGTTGAGATTGAAATGCCCTATCTAGTTAGTCTTCAAATGAAGTCTTCTAATATGTAACATTTTGTAGTATAGCTCCAAAAGACGTCGATTTTATAGTAGATCTTTTTTTACTACATCAAATCTTTTTTCATAAAATCTTCATTCACTATCATAGATGAATTAAGTGAATCTTCTTAGAAACTTTTATTGATTTCTTAGAAATTTAAGTACTATTATAAACAGTTTATTAGTCTTTGGTTACGCTGATGGAAGCTTTGGATAGCATAAGTAACCGGATTTCGAACTTGTGTGTTTTTCGATGTAACATTATTTTCAGAACAGGTAAAATAAAATAAAGAAATAGTGTTGGTTATTTTACACAGCATTATTTAATACCAAAGCAAAGAGAACTTGTGTTATAATAACTTATTCAATAACACTTTATTGAACAAGCGAGCGAAGCGTATCGTGTTGCTTCTACTCGGCAATTTTGCTTGTCGTCAGTTAGTTAGAACTTGGTACTCTGCCTCTGCAGGTAGTTTAATTCGCACGTTTTGATCAAAACTTTGTTTATCTGCATTATTTTTGTGTCGTCGGGGATTATTGATGGAATCCTTCTTGGAATAACTACCCAAACAGTAATAAAACTAGATGTCTCTGCCTAATAAGATCCGTTTTTAAAAGGTATGGATGGATTGATGAAATATCTGAGAAAAACAAGAAAATCACAAAATTATAGTACTCTACGAACTATTTTTATTTTTTTAAAAACTAAATTCAAGTGATGCAAAAAAGTTACTGTTCATTGTACGACTATAATTATATACTTAGGTATTAACAAAGATAATTTTGGGTATCATTCATGCTCCCTAGCAGAACCATCCCGGAATTTGAATGTAAGTGAAGGTAATAAAAACAAAAAAGTATTATTTCTTTCTACATTATATTTATTTCTACTACAATATCATCCGAAAAGGAACATCAATAATTAGACTAAAAATAAATCCTTTATTTAATTATTGTGAAACGTGGAACTTTTTTTTAACGAGTCATTGGGACCCAACCATTCTTAATTTCACTGGACTAGGTAGATATGAAGTAGATTATGCAAACCATCTAAATATCACGAATTTAAACTATAAATGCAGATGAGAAAAAGTCGAAAGCGTAGGTTAGCAATAAAATATTATCATTAAGTGCCTACTGCATAAATAGGTTAAATATTAAACAAAACAACAAAAACCAAAAAAAAAAAACATTAACTTAATTGTTTCATGACTGTAGTACGAGTATAATAATATAAATATTACCTTTTTTGTTTTTTTAAATATTACCTACTGTTAATTGCCTTTTGTTCACCTTGACAAATAATTAAACACATAAAAAAAGTAATTGAAACTTGCTTGGAAATATACCACAGTTGAGAAATAATCACTATAGAAAGTATCACACTGTTTAAAATGGTTAAAGTTAATCAGATACAGTAATCTATTTGAATTTGTATTTAAATAACTAAATTCATTGACCAAATTGACTTATTTGTTCGATTTGGGGTCGGTGCCCAAACTCAAATCGTGACATGAAGTCGACATTTCGTATTTACTCGTAAATGTTTAAAAATACAGTACGATGTAGAAATGGTTTGTGATGACTGTGACGCTTGATGTTTATCAAAACTATGAAAAGCTAGCCCGTTGCTTGAGTGGGTAATTAGAAAGAGAATTTTACATCTATATTCATCCTTATTGATTAGCTGGGTAGTACATAAGTTAACCTACTTTAACCTTCATAAAAAAAGCAGGAGGTTGTTCCTGAAGCGATTGTTCTGTCAAATTAGTTGACCGAATTTTTATGACTATTTTGTTTAAAACAGTGTACTCTTGAGGTGGGTCCCATTCAATACTTTACGATTTAAATCCACAATAAACTTTTAGTCACATCAAGACCACATATCTTTCGTTTGCCCTAATCAGACACGTCATACGGTCGTGAAAGTTTATTACCAACATTTTGAACTTAAAATACACATGTATGACAATTACTGGCGGTGTAGCACCCACTTCACTCGAATGAAATGTTCATATATCATTAGTTCACACCTTGTCGCGTCGTCGGCCGTTGCTCCGAGACGGTTCTACACGCTTTCGTGAGAGTATTTTCAAAAGATATAAACTGTATCTTTCGTAGATGATGTGACGCTATTTAATATGGGATAATATTACTTGGTTATAATTGAATATGAGCTGTTAGATATAGTGCAGACGAATGTGAAAGAAAAAACCGTGACCATTTGATGAAATAATGACCATGGCTATTTGGCTCTATGTTTCAGACTGGCACTATAGAATGTCAATCGCAATCGAGCTAATTTAAAATACAGTTTAATGTTGACTTTGATTTCGGAACGTTGGTTGGTGGAGTATTGATAGACCGCCTATTAAAACTGATTAGAACAATTATCATTATTCTATAGAAGAAACCCTAAAAACGTTATGCTTGTGTTAAGGGAACCAGGCGACAGTTATTATAAACTAATTAGATACATTTTAATGTGCTAACAACCACTCTTTGACCAACACTAGCTAATCTCCTCTACTTTTTGATACAATAAACAAATTAAGTCGCAAAAAATAACTTGAATTGTTTTAAAGGATCGTAAACAGTACAACTTAAAATATCTGTAGCTGTTGTAAGTGCGTGGAAGGTTGAGAACTTGTAAGTGAGCTGTTTCACATATTGAACGTTGGACGTTTCAATAATACACTTTAATCACTTAAAACGAAACACTTCATACAAAAATAAGCATAGTTATATGAATTAAATAATGAAGTAAGTATCTGTGTTGGTTGATAAAAACATTACTTTACAAAAGGAGCTAGAATTTCTTTGTACGTAGTAAGTTACTTGCAAAACATTGCAAATAATATTAATTAAACCTTTAAATGATCTATCAGTTTGTTATCGCAAACTTCTAAAAAGCTTCTGAAATATTGACTGATTGCCCAACAAGGGGGTAATTTTCGAGTAAAGTACGAAATACCAAACCCCACTATGGTTAGCTTGTGTAGATTATAAAAAGCCATAAACGAATTAGCCATCGTTCATGTAAAAAGCTTATGACATTGTCGGACCGTCTCGAAAGCACTATGACATGCCAGACTAAAATAACTATTATACCACTATTATAGAAGTCTAATAGTCGCTCCATCGTTAAAATTGACTGTAAAAAGCAATCAATTCAAGTACTTATTTATTACTAACAATTATCCTAATTGAGTATGGATTAGTAAGAGTATAATTAAATAGCACTAAATACTTGTTTTATCATCACAGTAAGGTCACGTGTAGGTTAATAGTCAGTTATGTGCCTGCACACGGTGCTTGTACCATCGGTAAGTAGTTTTGTTCCTTCCCTTATGCTGCCAATATAACATGCCCAACCCCTCTAGCCATATATTATTTCTATACCTAATCATAACCATCGTAAAAAAAAAATGAAATATGTACACGACACATAGTATCCTAGGGAGCGGTAGACAGACATATCTATCAGATCTTGGGTAATTATGTCGATCCTTCGAAGATGGGTAGTCAGAGGTATGTCCAAATATAGATTTGGTGCATGCCCACTTTTTGCAGAAGTTAACTTTCCATACATGACAGGTTGCAAACCCTGTTTTACTTTTTAGTTTTATTCTTTATTGTACACGAAAAAAATACATTTATAAAGAGAAAAAGGCATGTACAAAGCGAGCTTAACCCTTAAAAGAGTTTTTTTTCCAGCAAACCTTTGAGGATAGGGAAAGCTGACTGAAGTTGTGGGTATGAGCGGTACAAAATAAAAAGAACAATATAAAAACAAAAAAAAAACATATAAGTAGGTAGGTAATAATAAACACAATACATAAATACTAAAAAATACATTATTTTTATTAACAGCCCTCAATGTCCCACTGCTGGGCAAAGGATTCCCCCACTCCTTAAAAAAATACATATAAAATAAATATATATTATAAATTTACAAGTACCTGTATTACTAAGTAATAACAGATGTGATTACAAGGATAGATAGTGCTCTTTAACTTTCATATTAGAAGAATTACTATTTTATATTGTTGACTTCCTAGTAAAGACTTCAACGCGCTTTCACACCTGCTATATTTACAATTCAAAGTAGGTGATCTTTAATTTGAATAATTATAGTTTATGAAAATAATAATAATAATATTTCTGGTAGGTATTACTTAAACTTAAAGTGACTCTTAATCGATTTACATCACTGCAATTTCATTTTCTCCTTACAGACTGTTTTTTGTTGTAGTTTATAAAAATTTGTGATGTTGGTATTTTTAAATATAAGAAGTTATTTTATTTTCTATAAACTGCATTAATAATCATCACGTATTTTATCATTAACATATTAATCAGTTTATAATTAATTAGGTACGTAAATATAGTTTTTCCTTTTTCAGCCATCACTTTTCTATTGCAGAGCAAAGGACTAATTAAATATTGGACTTTAATTTCACTAAACACTTATCTAGCGTAATGATGCAGGTACCCTTAACTTCATATCGTGTGCAATCAAAACCGCGAATGTGGTTTCGTGGTGTATTACATTGTAACGCTTCGATGAATATCGGTTAAACTAGAATTTACTGTCACATTTTCAAATACCTACCTACATTGATGTGATGTGAATCTATTATGAAAATCAAACTTCCGTCCGCCGTTTCGCACTTGTAGCTAACTCGGTTAAAAAGTTGCTTACCTGTTATTCCATTCCAATATGTATACATTCCAAGTTCAGTCAAATCTGTCAGTAGTTTTTGCGTGAAAAAGTAACAAACATCTTTCTATACAGTCTTTCACGCTTATAATATTAGGGGCGCTATCTAAGCCCGAAACTACATTTGGGACCCAGAAAACTGACAGATATTATTATTTTCTAATACATTGTTTAAATACATGACATCTGAACAACACATTAATAGCGTTACAACTTGTAGACCGCAACTCATAAAGTTTAAATTGTAAGTTCTTAAATACGACAAATCTTTCAATCTGAATTAGATTATTAATATCTGTTTGTTTACAGAAACTAAACTAATACATATTAACATAACTGTCAAAATACAAATAGAACCAGTTGAGCCACCTAAGGACCGTTGCAAACTAGCTCAACTGATCCAAACCACTACCAGACTAAAAGACCAGAAGCGTGCCCAAGACACTGGCCGCATTGCCACGCTGAATAGCAATGGTGATCCTTTGAGCCAAATAAGAGCCAGCCCTCGGATTAGATTCAAAGATTTGTGTGTAAATAAATCTTAAGAGTCATCGATTCCGATAAGGAACAAAAATATAAGAAAGAAACTTCCCAGATTATAAAAAATTATGAAACCAACACCTTCACTTAATAATTTGTTTGTTATAACCAGGAAGCTTGGTAAAGTTTAGGTGTTTAATATAATTGTGGTTTTGCACTAATACAAATATACATTTCATAATCATCATCATCCACAGCCTGATCTCTCCCACTGCTGTACAATACAATATACATTTAACATACGTAAAATACCCGTACATACCAGTTATTACCATCTGTATTCTAAGCTTTGATTCAACAATGAAAACCATTTATTACCATTTCAAATCAATGAAACTGAAATGATAACATCACATGAATATCGCACGGTAATTTTGTGTGGGGTTATTTTGGTAACACAGTTGTCGATTAGTGGGCAACAGGGAGGGTCGTAAAGAGCCGTGCGGGAAATGCACGGGATGTTTTGAATCGCCACCGCTTTATTGGTCACTGTATTAACCGATAATTCAAACTTCGACGGTTCGCCCTCCGTACATCTAAACAACCTGACTCTACAATTGATGCGCTAATATAAACACATTACTTTTGGTTAAATGTTCATTACTGTTATACTGTTTTACTAACGGTCATTATCATAAAAGTAACTATTTGATATTTTAATAAGTCATTTAACTAACACCATTAAACCTATTTAAGAATAATCTCCAACTGTTCTGGTACCTACTTCTTATCTAATATGAATCATAAAAAAATTGAAGAAGTTATGAAGCTCATAAAGCTAAATGGCTCGTATCAAAAATGATAAGGAATTTTGATATTGCTAGCTTTGTTTCCTCATGTGATTAGTACTTAGTTCTAATTTTGTATTTAATAGGTGTAGAAATGTTTGCGACCACGTCACGGGGATATTAAGCGGAATAATGGTCCAGTTTATTATTAGACAAGCGCCCGCGGCTAGCACATGTTTATTCCATAACACGGCCCTATAAATCTTTACGAACAATCTGAAACAACTTCATTAGTGAAATTAACGTATCGTTCGTTGGATGTCAAGTGTGATTTAAAAAAAAATAACTTCCAGATAAAGCCATTTTAGCATTGGAATATACTCGTATATAATAATTATATTTTTAATATATTAGTAATAAAATTATCCTTGGACATTTCACACAGTGTCATCTAGTCCCAAGCTAAGCAATTTAATGCTTGTGTTATAGTAACGAGATGACTATTTTTAATACTTAGATACATTTTTTTGTAAATACATACATAATTATTATACTCGTAGATAGAAAACACGCAGAACATACAAACATTTGTCCCGTAGCGGAGATCGAACCCGCGACCTACGCGTCTCAGCCGGGCCTTTGCCCACTGCGCCACAGAGGTAGAACCTTCGTACATTTGCGAGAGCGATGAAGTGTGTCGGGCTCTCTGGTTGCTTTTCAAAGAGTTGTGCAATTTTATGAATGAGTTGTTTGAATGAAACAATAAAAATACAGTTTTGTTGCGAACCGACGCGGAAAGCTCACAGGGCGTGTGCGTGTCCATTCCCTACAAAATAATAAAGTAATAACGTATATCGATTAACACGGGCCTGTGACCCCATTCTGAATTATGATGTTGCTGGAATAACATTTTAATACTTTTAATAATGTGAGTAGATTGCTACAGTGATAACAGTTTACAATCAAGACATACTTATGATAATTTAAATTAAAACTTGTTTATAATTCTAATTGTCTGTGAAGTTGCTACAGTTTTCTATTAACCTAGCTTAACACAACCTACAATAAACAAATATTGAATTCAAAATTAACTAATGCTAAAAGCATTCGTTAATTTTTTTACTACTTACACTGCTTTTCAATTCATGATCATTACACTATTATTACATGCTTAAACTTAAAACGTAGCAAACGAATAAAAGCGGTCCCTTTCAATATTTATTTATTCTTAATTCTATCCTAATTAGGAAAGGTGTGAATTTCTTTAGAGGCATTATGCATTTTCGAGGGTGGGCCTTATCGCAAAGGATATCTTGACACAGGATGCGGTCGGTATAGACACTCGCCTCGATTTTTGATCCACCATGTAATTGTCCAATTAAAGTCACAATTTTACGTAAATAGCCTAACTAAATAACAGAAAGTTTAGAGCTACGGAAATGGATCATCAAAAATGTACCTTTTAGTTTTATTATAGTTTCTTGGTTCTCAATGAATGGTTTGATGTTAAGTCAATTGTTTCACAACAAAATTACTAACACAGCTTTTTATAACAGACAAAGTAGGTTCGTAATTATAATTCATAACTATGTATTTCCGTGCCTGCAATATCTCAGATAGCGATAGAAAAAGTGACGAAGAGGCAGTTAATTAGCTGAGTATTCAATGTACCTCGCCTTGCAAATATGCATTCTCAGTAATTATAAAGTCTAAATCACACGATACGTTACTGATTGCAGTAATTTTCCTGACATGTTGAGTTTTAGGTCTAGACAAGCAGCAGTAATCTCCTATGAAAAATGCACGAGGCCTGAGCAAAGCGACTCTGTATTATCACATACTAACTTGTACATGTGGGGGTTATGAATGTTAAGTAAAAAATCAGTGTGCTTAGTGATTTCTCAAAGAAGCAAGTGACGTTATCGCACTATCGCCGCGGGCTTTCGACTACGAGTCATGTAAATGTAAATGATCAAATACAGCACATACGCAGGCTTTATTACTATTTTTAGTGTTAGTTGTGTAACAAATAATATTGTTATTATTGATCGTAATCTGATACAATGAAAGCGTTAATTAAAAGAACGTGGCACGATCGAGAACATTCGCATGAGCTTTTACAGTCGAATGCGTGACGTCGCGGTGCTTACTATTTGATCTATAGCTTTCGCATTATACATAACTTTATGTGAGAAATTTATGGTGTAGGAGGAGTGTACAAGATTAGTTGAACAAATTCAACTACAATATTTTTAAACAAGTTAAATCAGCACGACTTTATTTGGATGAAACTCGAATGAATGTGTGACGTGGCCTTTAATTATTTATTATTTCAACTTTAATTCGCAGATGTCGCCAAATCCAAAACTAAAGTAACTAAAGATGCTGCCGTCCATTTCATAACGATCGAAATAATAAGGATGGCATCATCTTTAATTAGTTTAGTTTTACTCTACTCTTATGCTCTACACTAATAGGTATAGGTAGTAATAGGTATTAAAAAAACATGTCACACAATGTCTACCGCACACTCGAAATACAGTCGAGACGAATTTAATTTTACTTTTCATAAAAAAAACCTACTTTTTGTGACTTAGTTCATTATTACCGCCTAACTCATTGCATTTTTTCTATTATTTTACGTAAAATACCCGTAGCCGTACAAATTGACTTTTGAATGATAATATTGATATAATTAGTCACCGGGTGTTTCCGACATGGGTGTCTACGGGATCGAGGTACTCAGAATAACCCATTCTTTTAACCAATACCACTAGTAAGTATTAGCACGAGTAGCGTTATTTAGCGTTTTCATTGAATCTAAATAGCAAACGTCCAAATAAAAGCAGAGATATTGAACGAAGTAAGGTTCGCCAAAGATAATAAATGTACTCACGATAACGTCTTCATAGTGTTCGCATGTCTTACGTTCCATTGTCATGGTTTATGCACAGGTTATACATAAACTGTTAGTAAAAACTAAATACTATATTGGGTTCTAAGGGTTAATCAGTAAGCTGTCTGTGTGCATGCGACCTGAACATAATAATATGTACAATATTATGTCAAAATAGCATTTGTGGTACACACGCGTCACACAAGCCGGTAAACAAAAACATGAAAAATCCGCTCAATTATGAATTTTGTCAATGATGGTTTAAATGAGGTTTAATTGATTTATCACTGTAAATATAAATCAAAGCAAAATGTAATAAAATTATGGTCTCTTTTGTGTCAGTAACATTAATTTATTTCTCAAAGAATTTACAAATTCACTTTTCACAAAATAAGAAACTTTATTAAAATGTTCTAAACTTTATTAACTTACACAACGTAATTGTATAAAACTTGAATATATGTAATAACTTTTATCAGTATAGATAAAGCTCAATATTAAAGTTTTAAGCAATCACATGGTCACCAAGTTCATATTTTGTTCAAATTAAATATGGGATAAGATTGATATTGTTTTTAAGCTATTGCATAGCTTCTATCGCGGGCCTTGGCGTGGAGACCGAATCCAGAAATTCCGTAACGAAATCACCTGACTGCTGTCACTTTAGTTCAGCAACTCGCCTCTAGGTGGCATGCAATAGCTTTACCGCGGCAGTCCCCGAGTGCCACACGTCTTTTTTTAATTACAAAAGGACCCAATTATAATCAAGAACAATGTTAAGATTTAATGTTTATATAACTCTCATGGCGAAAGCATGATATGCAGACGTAGAGTGGAGACGAGAGTAAGCTGTGGAGTAAGTCGATAAACCTGATTCCACGTTGGATCACATCGGCCGACAAATTAGACCGTGTGTAGTGAGGTTTATGTTGGTATCGTACGAGATCCGTGATGAATTCTGTAGAATGTTTTAGATAATAAAGCTATATAATAAATGGCTTTAATTATAGGTATCAGTTCTATTATATCAGTTCACAATATAAATGCAAGGATTTATTACATCTATACTATTATTATAGAGGTAAAGTTGGCTTGTTTGTAGACGGTAATCTCCGAAACTACTCATCCAATTAAAAAAATCTTTAACTGATGTATGGAATAGACTTTCTCGAAGAACATTAGATATATTTTATCCCGGTAAAATCTCGGGTTTCATTAATACACCCGTCCAAAGCTGGGATGACCAAGGATATTTATTTATTTACTTTCCTTTTATATAAACAGATGCGAATATTTTGTTACTTTTTCATAATTACTATTGCTTTGTTTTCCTGTATAGATATCATTAAGATAAGATTAATTGTTTGAATGATAATTTAGCTTAAATGCACTTCATTATTTATTCCTAAAAACTGGAAATGTTGCTGCTGATATTTAAATACTTATTGCTGAGTTGTGATTTGTGATATCATGTTGTATTCTTTACAGGTGTAATTGATTGAGTCTCAACAGGTAATTAACATGAACACATTCATTTTAGATTATTAAAACATTATACCTACATAATGATATCTAATCAGAAAAACAAAGCATATACTGACACGCATAATACTCCTTTAAAACACGATAGAACTTATTTTGAAGTTTAAAAATTTTCTACACATACAGATATAATCCAACACATACACAATACCTTAAGTAGGTATTGTGTTTATGAAGGATTTAGTTTAGATAATACAACAAAGATACTACACGACATCTAGAAACCTACTTGTAGATACGTACGTTACGTACAGTACCTATAAATTGTATCGTAAACTTAAGTATTTAACGATGCCTCTTAGAAAGGTTAAAAATGTCCTCAAAGTACCTGGGTGAAAGCATCGGCCGCCGCCCGTCACCCACTGTTCTTTAAGCGAGCAACTTGTCATCGATATTTTTTGCCCAACTGATGTCTTTAACGAAATTCATGTCATTGGGTCCGATTTCTCTAAGATTATTTTTTTTACAACAAATAGATCGGACCCCTTATACGTTCGAATATTCAGTTACATGGTTTAACACTTAAAAGGGCTTAACGACTCTAACACATCCTGCGGGTTACGATAAAAAACATGACAAAAAGAGAATATTTCTCGTGTTTGTTTTTTAAAAGATGTCTGCTGGAGATAAGGTGCATCGGCACTTTAATCCTCCAACGGCCCGATATTTGAAAAGGATATGATGACAACTTTTTTGTACGTTTTATCTAATAAGCACACATTACCGATGCCTAAAGTGCGTGCTCGTTTTCAGTTCCCCGATATAACCAAATACGACAAAATGTGTACTCATTCAGATGTTATAATCTGAGCTAACATGTTGTGTTTTACATGAACAGATAAACAAATACAAAAGATATAGTGCTGGTGTGCTCCTTTTTTTACAAAGTTTTAAACTCACCGAGAGAGAGGCACACTAATTCTTTTAGTTTCTAATACTTATAAAAACAACATTAATTGTAGATGAGGGGTTAACTTTATCGAGCATGTTTTAAAGATTATAGGTGTAGTCTTTATAAATTATATATTTTATTCTGTGTAGAAATTTCTCTGTCACACAGAGATTATCCATACTATACTATACTATAATATTATAAAAGGGAAAGTGTGTGTGTGTGTGTGTGTCTGTCTGTCTTTTTGTCCGTCTTTCACGGCAAAACAGGGCAACGAAATGACGCGATTTTTTGAACGGGGTGATAGTTGAAGGGATGGCGAGTGACATAGGCTACTTTTTATCCCGATATTCCCGCGGGAACGGGACTTCCGCGGGAAAACCGCGGGGCGCAGCTAGTTAAATAAATAAAATAAAAAAATGTTCATTCCACACAGTGTCATCTAGTCCCAAGTTATGCTTGTGTTATGGTAACCAAATGACTTGATACAATACTTAGATACATTTTTTATAAAACATACATTATTATAGATAGAAAACACCCAGACACAGAACAAATATCTGCAGAACATACAAACATTTGTGTTGTAGCGGGGATCGAACCCGCAACCTCCGCGTCTCAGCCGGGCCTTCGCCCGCTGCGCCACAGAGGTCGTTATTGTTTTCATACTGTTACAGTCGATTACAAGTGTTCATTTTACCAGATTTACCTAACGTTAACAGTTTTCACAAATAGTTTCCAACGAAGTGCGAAAATAAATTCAATTTTAACAAATTAAAATGTCATTGTTTGGTTAAACGAAACGATGCAAACCAGTGTACACAAGCGTCTGTTTGTACGAACTCACCAACATAATGAAAATTTCATGTATAACACACGACCGTCCACAATGGTCGAGTGAACGTATAAACACCGCATGCCATACTGCAGTAGGTAATTATATCGTTTCATCCAACAGATACTCGTATCGTTTGAACGGATTGAATCCCTTTTAAGCACCGGCGTCGATTTCAGCCGTTCCCCTCATATAGATCGATATAATCTCTATTGCCATTTCCATTAGGTCGAATGAGCGACGATATGAAAGCCGAACACTACCGACCCGCAACCCGCGACATACAAGTATTATACAATGTTTGCGAGCAAGGATTAAATAACGATTCTGGGTATGTAATGTAGGTAATGCAGGGATTCGACGTTTAACGGCTTCGGGATTACCTCGATAATTCTCTTGACACAATAAATGTTTTTACCTTGTCTTACCGCACCGCGTGGCGGCGTGGTTGGCCAAAGCTTTGCTTTGCAGAGGAACAGTGGTAGGATGGTTGGTGTTAGGTTGAGTTGCTGTCGGTAGCTATGCTTTGCCGACTGAAGCCATATCTGTAACAGACGGTCTCAGCTACAGCTTAGTTCTCTGCGCGATGTCACTTTACCCCAGGCTTACGGTGTAACAACAACACTGCTTCTTTACACAAAATAAAAGGATAGGTCTCAGAAATGTTCTTCTTGAGTAGACCTTTTTTAATCTTACCTTCTCCTAGATTTAGATTATTATATTTTTATAACGTGGGCTTACTTTAGCTACGATTGGTATTATTAGGGTGGACGGACACGCACCGATGGATAACTGAACTGTCAATACAATTCCTCCCGGAAATATCCAATAAAATATCCAACGAATTCAAAAGGAGAATTAATTATGATTTCTATTCAAAACTGACAGTTGTATCAAAAACGTTCTGGTGGCATTTCTCGGTTTCTAATCCCATTCAGAGCACAATATAGTTGGGACCATTTTTCATTTCGATGACAAAATATATTTAGAAAGTTTTTTATCCACGTACAATTCTGCACAAAGCTCAATTAAAAAAGGTCGATCTTCATTTATGCTCGAGCGAGCGGATGTTTGTTCTACAACAGCGATATAGATTCAGGTAGTCGCCAAATAAATCTATTATTACAACTACATCCTACTATCATTAACACGTTAATACGTGTTGGTTGGTATGGTAATCCATACCAACAGGTTCTTCATTATGTATAACATTATGTTTAATTAAGCTCAGAAAGAACACCAAATTACATACTGTAAAATATAATATTCTTTAGATGAACAAATGTCAAAATTTTAAAGTCGTTTAATGCAGATCGTCGCGGCACTGACTGACGACGTATCGGACACGCCCTAGAGAAGTCTAATAGTAGAAGCACCCCTTTTCACACTGTCATTAAATACACATTTATTATACATCCTCGCATACATTATGCTAATTTCCAATATTAAAATTAGTTTAAAAATTTATATATCAAGTTTGGCACGAATGCTGTCGTACCGATTATCAACGTTTTATTTCGATCGACTGAACTTTGTACATTTCTCTTTTGAATCATCCGACCATGTAAGCATACCAAAGAGTTCTGAAAAATGTGATTGTTTTTGCAAAGCGAATAACGGGGGCCTCCAAATTAATTTGTGTACTGTGCATTGCAATTTGCGAATGTTAAAACGCGCCATAAAGGCATTTTAAAAATTTGGAACTTACAGAGCACCATATCGACAGCCTCTAACAGTCCGCCGCCGGCACAGGCGGGAATGAGCGCCACATCTGGCGGCGCAGGCGGCGCTGACCGGCCCAGGTCGCCAGCCGCCGCCGCGCCTCGGTGCTGCGACACTGGCCGTCCAATATTCCAAGACCCTATTACAGGGCAGACAGTCTGCTCATGCCAATATGAGTTCCTCAACTATCAGAGGCTAGCGTCTGGAGTGCCACTCTCTATGTACAGTGCACCATACTCGGATGCTGCAGCCGCTACTGCTGCCGGTATGGCCGCATACTTCCCTGCGCTTGCTGCTGATCAACCTCCTTTTTATACGAATGCGGTAAGTATGGAGGAGATATAATCAAAATTTTAGTCGTCACACGTGCTTCAATGTATTAAATAGGTACTTACACGTTCACTGCTAAATTTCGAGTGTCTTCTGAGGATTATCTCAGTATCGGCTAAAACAATCTTGGCATGTGTATGGAGGGCACTGAAAGTGCTATTAAAATACGTGAAAATTGTGAAGTCATTATAAAGAAGATTTAAAAACGAATTCCTACTAACACATAAATCTATGTCAATTTACGTAGAAGTTTTAAAGCTCGAAATTACCTTTCTTGGCTAGTTGTTATCGTTAATTAGGTGTGTTGACTTGTCAATTACAACTATTATACTGTTGCCAAGGATTAACTAATACAACTTTACTACTTAGCATATTACATTTTAGCTTATGAATTGCTCCTAGCATTTTTAAATGTTTGATAAATAACCATTCATTCGTGATTTTAAGAAGCTACTAGAGAACTAAGCGAGATGGCTAAATCAAGTGCTACTTTTATAAGACTGTTCGCAATATTTATAAATTGTCAAGCTTAAACTATTAGTCTAGTATAATAATTCTTGACCAACAGCTAAAACAAAAGTCCTCCAGCAGTATGTTTCAAAGTATGATCAAATTAATAAGTTGTTTTAAAAGTTGAATGAACAACATCACGGCTCAGAAGCTCCATTATCGTTTAAACCAGAAAGATTAGGTGCGTCGTCACAGGAGCAGCTCAACATTTAATTTATCGTCACTGCGACCCATACAAAAGACTTACGTTAAAATAATTAGGATCCTATGTCAAAATACTACTTTAGAATAAAAACCTTTAAAATATGTGACGTGTTAAGCTATTGACAATTAGAATTGTGGTATAAGAAATATGTACTTAACTTAGTATACAATACTAGTAATCCTGTCCTGTCCTGTAGGAGATTTATTATTTTTCAGTTGACATTTTGTAGTAAGTCGAAATCATTATACTCGTATGTACCTATTTAAACTTAAAAGTGCACTTTATCAGAGAAAGATTTGTTTCGAATTTATCGGTTTCGTTTCGGTTTGTGTTTATGACTAGTTGATTAGACTTAGTTCCATAATGGAAAACTTAATACGAATAAAATAAATGCTTTTAAACTATCATTAATGGATAGTATCATGACCTGTTAAAACAATAAAACAGCTCCAAATAGTAAACACCATTCTCTAGTAGAGCCCCAAAAGCGTGTGGGTAGTGACTTTGAATGATAATGATCATAACAACATAAAAGTGGCCACAGAGTGTAATATATGAGCTGTAGTAAACTTTTGGAGGAAGGTGTTAAAAGGTAGGACCGAGAACGTGTCTCGGCAGATGATTCAATCATTCATAAAGGCATGATCCATACATCATCTCTGGCAAAAGTGTTAACTCGAAGACCGTCATCGTCAATAGGATCCTCAGTTTTTTACTTACGATCTTTTTTCTATAAAATATTTTGACTACTAAACCACACATGCCTTTCTTTATTTAAAACAGTTTTTGTGTCATTCTGTTAAGTAATACTTCCACTGTAAACAAACATAAATAAAGATTTAATACCACACGAAAGCAGTTAATCAAATTGTTCTTCCATGTGGCGTCATAAGCGCAGGAAACGACCACTACTTGTCAAAAATAATACAAATAATTTATAACACTATCGAAGAGTTGAAAATAAATCGTCAAGTCTATACAAATTTAATGCGCTCGGAGTAATTTATGATTTCAATAACTTTCAGTGACGGAAATTAAAATAGTGAAATAACTAACTTATTTAGTGAAATCAATCAGTCTTTTTAGGACATTTATTTATCTATACTCATATTATAAAAATGTTGGTTTATTTGTTTGTATGTTTAACAGAGGTAATCTCCGAAACTACTCAGCCGATTTTAAAAATTCTTTCACTTATATGTAGTAGGATGGATTGTCGGGGTGGTAGTTTCATTAGTACACCCGTGCAAAGCCGGGGACGTGGGATTTTAAAATAATCAATACCTACTGTATGTTAATTGATAAAAATACCGATCTATAAAATATTTTTTACATTCGTTCACGTAACATCGTAGCAAGTTTAAATGTATTTCAAAGAGGTCTCATCCCCATTTGACTAATAATCCTATACTTAAAGCGGGGTCAGTATGCGATCGGAATTGGGATGTCAGTGAAGGCTTAAGATAGCGTACAATAAGCGTGATTTTAATTTTTTTACGTATTAATAATCGCTTGAGCCTTTAACCGGCTGCTCAACAATACCGTTCTGACTACCTGCGATTGCGTGTCCACAGACTCTCTCGAGGGATTAAACTTATTCGTTCCATAAAATACATAAATATATTCCAGTCCAAAATTAATGTTAATGGCATTATAGATAGATTCCATTAAAGTCGTAATCTTCATGTCAATAAAGATCATCAGTGTTGTTGGTAATACACGGAGCTATTTTGTTTTTGATCCGCTTTGTTATTGGACGTCAGCAATATCGTTTCTAGAGATTAAAAATTTAATAAATAGATAAAATAAATATCCTTGGACATTCTACGCAACATCATGTAGTAACAAGCTAAGCAATTAAATACTTGATACAGATACCTATCTATATAACATTATAATCACACTCTTGACAAAGATTTGCAGATTATAGAAAAATTGGTCTCGCTGTGGGACCGAACCCGCAACCTCTGCGTCCACAGAGCCACAGAGGTCGTCCAATAAAATTGTTTTTAATTTTTCTGTTTGTTTGCCTTGTCTCTGCTTATTATTAATTTTCCTTGTAATTATTTGAGCGTCTGTAAAAACAGCTAGTTTCGATTAACATAAATATAATATAAGACATTTCAAAGTAGGTAATTCAGAGCAGAGCGCTATAATCGCAGTATCGCAGAAATCGAAGAAACCAATGTGACGGCAATTTTATTTCTTGTAATAAAAATAATAAATACAAAGGAACTGCAGATTCGCGTTTCGGCTTAGGCCGATTATTTGAAGTAACAGAAAAGTGGAATTATATCAGAAAGGTCGTAGCAACAAAGAGCGACAGCGCGACTGGATTACGCTGTCGTACTTGAGTAAAATTTATTATCGGATTTTCGATTCGGCCACCAATGAAGTTGTTGGACAACAAAATCTTTTGATAGATTTATCCTGGCTGACCGCATTAAGACTCGCCCCTAACTTATTTTTAATGTATTGTAATAAATTTGAACCCTGTCTGATTTCTTACGAAATTTTTTTTGGTGGGATTTTGTATCAATGTTTTTGCACAGGCTTATTTGTAGTGTTTTTGATGCAATCAAAATATGTATACTTTCCCATGTTAAATTCATCAATTATCTCGAAAACATGAAAGACAGCAGAGATCAACAATCCCCATAACATTATAAAAACAAAGATACATTTGTCGACCGAAAGATGATTGATGCTCTCGCGCCGGTATCTTGGCCATTAAATAATAATAGTTAAGAACGAAACGTTAAAACGATCGATCAAGAAATCAATCCGTCTTGGATCATTTTCGTAATGGATTATGTTGAAGCTACCGGAAACTAAAGGATATCTTTTATAAGTCATACAATTTGAATGATATTTATGTTGATTTTTGTCCATCGTGTTATTCTAATACATTTTTTATTTCAACAGGCTGCTGGAATAGAACTGAAAGAAAATTTAGCAGCGAGCGCAGCAAGCTGGCCTTATCCAACCGTTTACCATCCCTACGAGGCAGCATTTGCTGGCTACCCTTTCAATGGGTAAGTAATTACAATTTACCAATACAAGTTTCCGTTTAAAGAACAATACAATATTTATAAGCATTGAAATTCAATAAACAGCTGTCCTCGATGCTCATATAAAATGTATTATCTCCCAAACGGCAACATTTCCAGTGTCGCTTGCGCTCTGGACAAGTTTAGACGGCTTTTTAATTTTTGAGTAGGTAAGCGCCTCGTTTAGCGGTGATAGAAACTGACCGACCAGCCGATTGATTTAGAGGCACCTACAATTTACCTTTTATAATTATCTTCTTATTATTTTTATTAACAGACAAACATAGATAGTAAATATCAACCTAATTGGTGCCATACATAAATATTTAACTACCTACGTAGGTAGAGATAGTACGTAGGTTCAGATTTTTGGTAGTAAAGCTCTTTTTTCAACCCCAAAAAGAGTGTGACATACAAAAACTTTTTAAAACTTATAGCACCCTTTTTTGACCAGGTAGTACCTAAATTAAAAAAAAATGAGAATACCCGAAATAATTTTTTTTTTTTTTTTACTTTACCTACCTTTTGTCTATGTGCAATCACACTCGAATCAAACTATCTAGTGTCTAACTAAATAGGTTTCTTTTAACCCTTGTGTAACAGGACACCTAAAATCTGTGTGGATCATGTAGATGTACTAGGTAAGTAGACACATATCCTGGCATGTTATGTTAAATTGAACGACATCCCTGCACACATACTTGTTTTCATGATTTCCATAACTCAACCTTATTTTACACCGCAACAGAATTCACGTTTAATGATTTAAGCATTTTGCAACAAACTTAATATGATTTGATTAAATCGAATATGCGCGTTCAATTTTTTTAAATGTTAAGACAGTATTTTTATAAAGCTTACAAGAGTGCTACGTATTTTCGAATGTATGGTTTCATGGCAGTGACAGTTTTAATTTTAGAAAAAAACATTGTCTGAATATTAATTTTAATCAGTTTTGATGAATGTTACGTTATCTTAAGCGGCGTATTGCGCGTTTTGTCGATAGGAGTCGATACAGACAGAACCAACATATTCCTGTAAATTGATAGCGGCGAACTGCAAAGGCAACAAAACATGCATTTGTTAGATAATTATGAATGTTGTATCAGATTGCCGATATTGGATCCGTGTTCCGCTGTGCCGTTCAGCAAATACGCAACCAATTATCGACCTAGATTTTCTTAAACAAATTAAATCTATATCTCTGTAGTTTTTTTTTTATTTAGCCTTCAGCTCATGGGACAAGGGAGCAATCAGATGTTGATCCTGAAATTCAAAGATGGGTTAAACTCTAAAAGAAAAAACCAGATTGTCAGATCAATTCTTAACAGACTTAAACAACCTTCTAGGTCAAATTGGACTTCCATTAAAAATTGCAGATACTTAGAAAACCTTGCATTTTTTTCTTTACGGAAAATATCCGATCTGGAAGGGTCACTCTCTGATGATGTCACTAAAGAAAATTTGTAGGATGTTCAGGATGAGTAATGAGGATTACCCTCTTCTGGAATCTTCCCTCTCTTCTCTTGAAGCCAACTTATTCTCTGCAGTGGCCTTCGATCCCACATCGCATATTGGATATATCGATTTGAAGTCATATCAGTCGATTTAGGCATTCAACAACTTCCGTTACAATCATTAGCTTTAAATGTCATCTCTCATTCTCAAGTGCTCAAGACATGACACCGTGTATGGGCCTTTAGGAGACTTAGCAAGAAGACTAGTTGGGGCATTGACAGATCGGGACTTTGATCTTCTGATCTAAATCAAATTTCTGGATCATTCGAACATCGGTTACTATCTGACAGAGTGGATCATGGAGGGGTAGTTGCTGTTTTAGGCAATCAAGTTCCAAAAATTCATCTTGACACGTCTGGGTTAAATAAATAAATATATTTTTCATTACTCATTCATGGAAAGTACGCTCGAAGTTGCCTGAACATAGGGGCAGGAAACTATTTACTACTAACTATATTACTATTAAACAACTGTCAATTAACTAACATGTCAACTTCATTTTTGACATTTGGGTTTTTGAAACGTTTTTTTTTTCTTAGAAAAATGGAAAGATCATATACAAGTTTTATAACAAAACAATTTTTATTTTTTATTTTTCTCAATAATTAAAAAGTTATATCAAAATAAAAATTATTTTTTTAATCCAGTACCGAAAACGCGCCGACAACTCCCGAACAAATCCGAGCGCATGTGACGTCATAATGTTAGTTTTTACTCATAGTAGTATACAGAGATAATAATAGCTGTAAACGCTGCACTGTAATCAATAAATTGCTATAACATTATGACGTCACAAGTATGGTGACCAATCGTGGTGCGTTCGCAAAACGTGATTTTTTTTTCAAATTTTATTAACTATTATTTGCTTATAATTAAATAAAAAAAATTTTTTTCGTTTTTCACGTTACATATCAACAAAATTAATAAAAATAAAAAATATTTAGTTTTTTTCAAACTCCCATTTCTTTTGTGGCATGTCGATGCATCTAAGTATTCCAAGTTCTTCTAACTCACTAATTCATGCTAGATATTATGTCTCTCTAGCACAAATTTGTGCTGTTCTTTTACAAATTTGTTCATCCTAGCATGAACACAGATAAAATATAGTATTATTTTATCTGTGGCATGAATTATGAATTATGAAAAAATATTACTGGTGGCCTACTACTTTTAGTGGCATTCTACTAGTCAGTATTTTTTTTTAATCTGAAACGCAGCTATTTGTCTTCAGCTGCTGTTTTCTCAATATAAAGCTAGTCGTTATATTAATACAACGGGACATTACTCACGTAAAATTACTGTCGATTTAGATACCGACAATGTTTCGATTCTTCCGGAGAATCTTCCTTCATCTGGGTATGAGTGTGGTCACTCCTCGCGGGCACGACGTAATGTAACTAATGTCTAGTACAACTCACGATAGTTTTGAAAGTAAAGCTAGTCGATTCAAAAAAATTGAAACAGCAAATTTTCGTGTGTGAAATTTAAATTTTCAACTATTTTTTTGGTTATTTCCTCATATTCGTAATGAAAAGCAGAGTGGTTACCTCGGAAGAAAGGCCGTTTGATGCACTCGAACTATTTTCGCACTCGCTGACGCTGGCGCGATAAATCATCTCGTGCATCGAATAATTACCTTTCTTCCTTTGTATAGCAATCTACAAATGGCTGAGACGCCGAGGTTGCGGGTTCGATCCCCGCTACGGGCGGGACAAATGTTTGTATGTTCTACAGATATTTGTCTGGGTGTTTTCTATCTATAATATGTATGTATTTACAAAAAAAAATGTATCTATGTATTATATCAGTCATCCGGTTACCATAACACAATTGGAACTAGATGACGCTGTGTGGAATGTCCAAGAATATTTGTTTTATTTTATTTGACTATTAGTGAGATTAATAAATAAGTGTGATTTGATTATGAATGAAATGATGTGTTGAACAAAAGGTGATGATGTATAATAAATAAAATATAATTTACAGTGGAAAGTAAGTATGTAAATAGGTACTAATGTGAAGAGGATCCCCAGTCCCCACATACACAATACAGTTTAAATATTGAAATAAATAGTTGTGAAATATATCCTTAGGTAGATAAAGTTCAAAATTAATTCCTTATTTTCTTGGTAACGGCAATGACGTAAAATTTATGTACTTGATTAGAACCCGTCGAAAGTTGTTAAAGTTTTTATTATTAAATATTGAAAGGAAACAAAGAAGCTGCAACTACATAGTTCGAATGAAGCTTTAAGATTATGTACCTACAAATAAAAAAAGATGCAACTGACGTGTTAAGTGCAATGTGCATATTCAATAGGTATGTTTTTTTTGCGTTTGTAACACTTGATTGGGTTCGCACCTACTTTAGTAGTTTTTGCTGTGTGGGTAAATGTCGGTAGTCTTTTGATGGTTAAAAGAATAGAAAAGTAATTGTTTCTCATGGTGTTTTTTCCACGTGTTCAATGTGCTCAAGACATGTAATTATAATTAGCATCGGTTTCATGTCAATGCAAATAAGAAATATAGTATTCTATATAAATTTAAAAGCAATTGCTGTTATTTGTAATTTATATAGGATCCGTATAATGTTGAGCTCAGCCGGGCGCATCATGTCGTGCTACGCTTACCTGGTATCTATGGCAGATTTTGGCGTACAGTGTAGCTCTAACTTTTTTTGGTGTAGTCTTGTTGTAAAATTTATTTTGGCTCCACTGTTTACAGGGAGCTGAGGCGCGTATTTTGATCCCATCGATACGTATCAACTTCCGACATTATGATAATATCATTTTTCATGATATTTTTTTTTTAAATGGGAACACTGTATGTAGGAGTGCATTTATTACAGTAATTATCAGGATAATTGTGATTGATCTCCTTATCTTTGTGCAGAGAGTTGTTAATTTTAGCTTAAATAATGAGTGCCATTTAATTAGTGCATTCAATAACTCAACAGATTACAAATGCCGCCACAAGCCGGCAATTATGAGCGTAGTAACTATAGATATCTACCTAATTACAAATTGTTTGTTTAAATGTTAATCTTCAACTCATTTCTGTAATTGTCTCACTGATCTCAATGAAACTTTTCAGTTAATCTGCGAAAATGAGTCTAGAAAGAAGAGCAAAATTAAAAAAATATTAAACCGACTTCAATTTAGACGTAAAAAGAAATTTTTCTGCACTTTCGAGGTACATTTCTGTTTATAATTCCGAAGATCCTCAATACAGTTTTATTCTAATATTTTTTTCGGTTACTATTGACAGAGATCGGTGAACTTACTTAAAGAATAAACAATAACGACACACACGGTGTAACATATAACCTCATCCTTTTTTAAAGTCGTTAAATAGTTAAAACTTTTTAATGTTTAACGCCCGAATACTGAAACGCAAATTAAAATAAATGGTGCTTTTACCTTTGTCATAATTTGACATTTGTATACAAATCTGTAAAAAAATAACTTCTTCAACGATTAATAAATAAGCCTTTATATATTTAATTATTTTTTGATTATTCGGGCATTAGTCAGTATTCGGCCGTTAGGTACGCAAGAGTGAAATTAACAAGCTACATAAGTAATAGGTATACTCAGTCAAAACTAAAAACAAAACTCACACTTTGCAGGCTTCTTTGCTCTATAATTTCCATCTTGCTATATAACACAGTGATTAATTGGTTTTTAATTGCATCACTGTGCAACAACTTTGCTCTAACTCACTGCGTTGAATATATTATTTTACAATTGATACTAACTTTAAGCCAGTCGGAAGTTTGATTTTGTTTTATCGTTCGTTTTTTTAGATTGATAAATGCAAACCATTCCCCTCCTTCTTTTACATCTATCTCTCCTCTCCCCTAACTTTTCTATCCACCAGTAGTTTAGTCGGATTTGTCAGTTATTTGCATAGTCTTCATGAGGACCAAAAAAACAATGTATTTGTAGGTCTCGTAAAATATAACGATGTGTGAGCAATCGTGTATGTATATTTTTAGGTGTACGTTACCTAACGGCGAAGGAAAACGTCGCGGGGAAAACCCGCGGCTAGTCAGCCCCAAACCCACCGTATTAACCATTATTGTCTTTTCCTTGGCGGAGAGGATGATCTAGTTGCTGGGCAAGTCTATTCCATCTCAACAACGCTGTATACATCATCTAGTAAAGATGTAACTGCCTGAGTACGTTACCTACGTGTCACAATCACAACTTCTGACACCTCCGACAATCACAAACTGCTGTAGCAATATTCACTCAAAGTCACTATTTCTTTTATTAACAATAAATGTTTAGGTTTATTATGGAAAAATAAATATTAAGTAAGTATTTATTTTTATTATTAAATATTATTAATTTTTATCTTCAAAAAATATCGGCCGATAGCACCTCTACAGATTACCGTGTGTTGGGGGATCTAATTCCTCCAGTCAAATATGTGGAAGTAGGTCACTTTTTTTCATGAACTTTTTTTCTTCCACATTAAACGGTCGCTGAACGCAAGTAGCAAATCTAGTGATTTACGCCAGTGAATTAATTTTTTTTTGAGATGAAATCGATAGTAATTTTGCATAGTATGTCAATTCTATAGATGTGTAACTGATTATAAATAAAAACACAAATCTTGAAATCTTGCAAATAAATCAACATGTCAGTTTGAAATAACAAGCGTGAAATAAATTACGCAATTAAATTGTTGTAAAATGTTATAAGGG
Organism: Xanthorhoe spadicearia; assembly: GCA_947086425.1. Taxonomy (NCBI): domain Eukaryota; kingdom Metazoa; phylum Arthropoda; class Insecta; order Lepidoptera; family Geometridae; genus Xanthorhoe; species Xanthorhoe spadicearia. The sequence continues at coordinate 5,535,585 of OX352194.1, read as the reverse complement.
GCGTCTGCACTAATAACGTAACAGCGTAATAGAAGGCTTTCAAGACAGGTAAGACGAGGGCAGGTGTGACAGTAAACGGCTGCTTTCTGATTGGTATCTCACTTTAATCTCTGACGAGCATACTGTGAACTAACTAAATAATAACACCAAAACAGGCTGTAATTAAGCTTAGAATTCAAATAGGTTGTTTAAATTTAACACTTTTTGTGTTCCTTTCTGAGTAAATTATCTTTTAGGTGAAACAAGAATAAAAGTAACAAACGCTGAATTTGAATTTCTAAAACAAACATTATTTTAGACTGCATAGCTTCGTACTCCATTTTCAGCTTTAAAAAATAAAACCTCAACCGGACTTGATGGACAGACATTTAGAGCGACTTCCTTCATCATTCTCATGACTCAAACAAACAAACCCTCTTAGCTTGCTAAAGTTTTATACAGCTTTTAACAATGTGTACAATTAACTTATATTAAGAAATGAAAGCATGGTTTAGATTTTGTTTTGATTTTGATTTTGTTTAGCTTTTAAATTTTGTCTTGCAAATTACAAATTGTGTATATGGCTAACAACAATGTACCTTAAATTATTCGAAGCTAAGTACACCCATGCGCCGTATAATGTTGCCGCAAATTGATTGATATTCGCATGAAAGACATCCGAGCAGCTTCAAATGAATAATACTCTATTTAACAGGCAGATACTTTGTCACTCCGAGCTGTGGTCTAAGTAAAATTAATGTGGTCCCTTATGTGAGATGGTCGCGCCACGGACCATAGGTGGCAGTAGTCCGTTAGACGGCGAGGCTCGGACGGTCGACAACCGATGGCGTCGTGACCGGTGTTACAACCAACACCGACACTTCCGCTCTTTACCGACATAATTACAAACGGAAAATTCAACTACACCATACAAAACACAGTAGACGAATTTCGACGAAACGAGCGATACGAAGAGGGGGAAGTTTTTCTGATGCTACACACGTACCAACCTATTTGGTCTCGTCCGACCTGATATTGTGCACACTAAGTAATGATTACTCATACTCGCTGAACTTTATTAAAGACAGGAAGAAATTGCGATTGTATTCTCATAATGGTTATAACTTCCCAATAGCCACTCTCGGCGGCGGCACACATTTGTAAAACACATCGGATGTCATAAGTTAATTTGCCTTCGTCCATCATTTAAAGTAATTTTTAATGATTTACCTACATTTTTATGCGGTTGACTATGGAATGGAGCATTATGAACCCATGATGGCAGAGTGAGTTAGTGCCTCGACTTTCGATCCGAAGGTCGTAGTCGTAGGTTCGAATCCAGGCCTTGCATCAATGGATTTTTCGTTACTAATACTTTATATACATATGTATTATATACAGCAAAAGATAGAAGAATATGGAAGATTCTGGAGGAGGCTTACACCGCCAAAAGCGGTCCTTACCACATAAACGAGCCGAACAATACAGACTAGATTTAGAACTCAGATAAACACTAAACTTAATATTTAGATTTTTATAGTTAAGCAAACCTTGATTTAATTATGGTAAGGAATAAAAGCTCTTTTTATTTTTATTTTTTATTTTTATTAATACTTTATATGCGCACTAGCAGCACGTCCCGGCTTTGCACGGGTGTACTAATAAACGAAACTACCGGGATAAAATATAGCCTATAACCATCCAAACAGTCCATTCTACACATCAGTAGAAAATTGAAAAAAGTGTGGTTTAACACTAACGAAAATATAAAATCGATCGGTTCAGTAGTTTCAGAGTTTACCTGCGTCAAACAAACAAACAAATTTTACCTCTTTATAATATTATTATATACTAGCTGCGCCCCGCAGTTTCACCCGCGTAACGTAATTCCCGTTCCCGCGGGAATATCGGGATAAAAAGTAGCCTATGTGTTAATCCAGGGTATCACCTATCTACATACCAAATTTCCACCAAATCGGTCCAGCCGTTTTTGCGTGAAAGAATAACAAACATACATTCTCACAAACTTTCACATTTATAATATTAGTAGGATAGGATAGGATAGGATATATATGCGCATTATCACAAGCTCTAAACGGTGAAGGTAAACATCGTGAGAAAATTCGCGGACCATTGTCTTTCCTATGAATACGGCTAGCTAAGAGGATGTTTTATGTTACTGGGCAAGTCTATTCCATCTCATCAAATTGTCCAACGCACTATACAGTGTTCCGTTAAGTGTAGGCAAAGATTGCCGCCTGACGCTGTATATCCTATACAATATAGGTCATCTAGTAAAGATGTAAAGGCCTGAGTTTTTTTAATTACTTATACTTTTCTTTCTTATTTGTTTTGAACATTTTGATTTTGTTATTTACTATAAACAAACAAAAAATATCAACATAATATATTTCAACATAAATAAGGGTTTTAGAAATTACCTTGTTACTCTTAAGACAATGAAAAGAGATAATACCAGATTTAAAAGGTTTTATTTAAAGTAAGTTTACTAGTAGTGTATGGCACAGGCCTATGTACAGCAGTGGGTTAAGTCGGGCTGTGGACGATGATGATAATGAACTTTACTAAAACAATAAGAATAAGACCAGATTCGCCCAAATAATAACAATTGATAAGCCTAGTACCAATTTTCTGTGATAAACTATAACGTCATGGTTCAGTGTTCCGCGAAGAATCAATTCGTACGCAACGCAAACATTGATTGTTTCGTCCACTGGGGGGTACCTGGCAATATATAGAGTCCACCGAGCTCCCCGAGGGAGTCTAACAAGACGCATAAATTGTTTAAATCCTTCGAGTAATAGCATTATTTTTCTCTGCATTAGTCAGAATGAAGTGTTCATTTGCATACGATGAATGTAGCGCTTGAGCTCTTTAAAATGAATGAACCGGCGCAGCGTATTATGAATAAAGATAATTGATATTGGTCGTAAATTATTAGTTGCTAGTAATTAACGGTCCACTTTTTGTTTGAGATAGAGATTGCACAGCGCGCGTTAGGTCAAGTAGATAAGCAGAGGCAAGCTTGGCTGAAGGGCCTATGCGTCATCGAACGCACTGGCCGGTACGCTTAGAATGCGCAGCGATGAATAAGAGTCAATCAAACACGTACCCTCACGTTTTCTGTGTGGCCAGTCCATTCCGGACATGATGTCATCGATCCGCACTCGCGGCTTGTACTGACACGGTGCCGTCCGAGTACGGACACAGCACACAGTTAATCGTGGATACGTGTACAGACAACGATTTACAGCATAAAGTGGCAGTCCTGCCGTGTATTACCGATCTGTGGAACAATAAAGAGTACGCGCGAAGGCATATAAATGAGCGGTGCCGTATTCAGGGGACGGCGCGCGTGCCATTAGTAAGCCGCACTGGGTTCGGAGTAATTGACCGGCAGGCTAATTTCATTCTAGGCACATTGAACGCTTCCTCTTTCCTTTTTCCTATCGGTCAGCAGCGTCAGCCAGGCGAGCTTGTCGACGATGTACTTCGTATAAAGCCATTCAATATTACAATCAAATCACTGGAACTGAATGCGTCATTCAATTAGGCTTGTTATTGAGTTCATTCATTTGAACAATCCTACTATTTCGTCCGATGAGCTATAAATTTTGTGATATAAGTTCGAAGAGCTTATCGATTTGTTAAACAAGATGGAGTCCAGGTTGAGCAATAACAGCGCATAATGTCAGTGCCAGTTACAACAATAGTAATAAAAAGTTTGGTATAATAATTATATTTGATAAATATAAATATTGTAAGACTAAAGCTAAAAATGTAAATTTTTAGCTTGAAATCGCTAGATAGGCTAATGCTATAATGGGCTATCTGACAAAAATTATGGCAACTTTGAATAGATAATATTTATTTATCTTATAAATACATTAAATAATATTTACCATAAACTACATATATACTCGTATAACTCACTGTAGGTACTATCTATCTAAAAGTCGTAGGTGACTTTTTTTATACCATAATAGATTAATCCAAGACTCATACAGCCTATTCACAAAAGTGAGTTTTCGTTTTCGACATGATGTAAATCAATAAATCAGGCAGGAGGAAAATCCAAAAATCGTTTGAATTCTCACGCACATCAACCGCTCAAATTTTATGACCAGCATAATACTATAGAACAAGAATTTCTGCCCTAACTTATTAAACTAGCACGCTGGTACGTGACGTACCTCATTAGATAAAATACGCCTTGGAATAGCTAAAATTAATCAAATCGACTTATTTGAATCTCTCTGAAATCGATGGCTAATTTGAAGTTACCTATTTAGTTTATTTACAACAAAGCCAATGTCTCTGTAGCCGAAAACGGCCAGGAAGACTATATATTTACAACGCCCGCCGCCATGTATAAGCTCTTGATGCACCTTGCTTGTTTATTCTTGAATTCTTGAATTTGGATAAACTCATCTATGAGCTCTTTCATGCTTTGGTGGCAATAGACAAACAAATGCACCCTATTCGATTATCATTTAAATATCTCTATCTATGGATTCTCAGTTAAATAATAATAAATAACTCCTCCAGAATAAGCCTGCTAATAAGCTCAATCTCATTATACACTTAATTCGTTGTGTCGATAAAATATGCTTTACAGTGCAGATAGCATTTGACTTGACTAGTGTATCTACATTAGTAGTGGTATCTTACTAGACGCCGTTAGTGGTTCATTGATCGAGTTTAGCACAACATGGTATCGCCAATGTCGAACTACTTGTAGTTGGCATGTTATGATAGTGCAGCACTATACTGCTGTAATATACTATTTATTATTTCAGTGTAACGTGGGCCAACTTATTAAATATACTTTACTCGCTATATATACCTTGTTGAGGTAGCACTGATCTTTGAAAGTTCCGTTATTTTTTTAGTTTATAGCAATGAATTGATGTCATTTATCACAATTAAAACTAGCTATGAAATAGTAAGTATGATTAAAATAAAATAGGTTATAAAACGTTTAGTTGTTGGACACTGGCAGAACTGTGACAATACTCGTACTAGTCACAGAAGCCTCAAGAAAGAAGTGAAGTGATTTCAAACATATTTAAAGTATCAGCTTAGGTAAAAATTCTTCTGTTGATTGGAATCCTCAATATGAGGCGTACATTGAACAAATTGAGAAAAATCTCGATAAGTTTACAAAAAAAATTTTTTTTAGGAATAAGTTAGTTTATAGGTCCTAAATTCATGGATTACCAGTTCCACAACAATTACCATATTATCTCTAAAGCATAGTAGAATTGAATGTGATCAGGTTTTTCTCTATAAGAGCATTGGATTAAGTAAAATTAGATTCAGATGTCCGAGACTTAGTTCTAGAAGTTAACAGCTTTTTATGTCTCCTACTACTCGTCGTACCAATTATGCTTCCAACACATTCATTAACCGTTCCATGGATAAAAATAATGATTTGATTACTAAATTTTATATTTTCTCTCTATAAAAATTTTAAATCACCATCCGCAAAGAACTTTGTAATTTGCCTGATGCTTCATATAATGCTTTAAGTTAAGTTTGTATTCGTTATAGTCCCCCTTTTTCTATACGTGTATGTAATTTTAGTAACGGTTAAAACTTTTTTGGATTAAGCTTTTGTTCTTAATATTTTATTTTTATTTTTAAAGCTCATAACATTGTTCTCTTTGTTTCTCTAATAAACAAGTAAATAAATAAAATGATGACTAAAAATTCTAATGGTTCTTTAGTCATAACCTAATCTGTGTGTCCAATTAAAAACACAAAAGAATTAATATTCCAGTCTGTCGCTCGTAGCTGAAAGGTTTCAAACGATTTTACAAACAACCCTTTCAATTTTACAGCAATAGAAAAGTTTTCAGTACAGCAATGGGTAGGCATTGTGCAGAAATATTGTCAAAATTTTATTTACTATAAAAATACATTGATTAGTACAACAGTTTCGTTTCATATGACACTTACTTTGATAGTTGTATCAGTTTCAATAAATAAATAAGAAATACTATATAAACCTAATCATCGATAAGAAATACTTACAATACACATTTATCTTCACAATAATTTATATGATAACGTTCATACAAAATGGCAAGTGCTATCTGTGCAACTAATTAAACAACATCAGTGTTTAAAATAATAAACGTCGTGTGTGATGAAACTGTTGCACAATTGATTGGCAACAGCGTTGCGAAACAATGGTCGCCTACCACATGAAATTCAATGTTCTTCGATACAAATAATATGTCAGTAATAAAATAAGACGTGACCTCAGATAGCAATTGAACCATGATCGCGACACTTAATTTTCACTACTTTATACGTTCTACATAAGACGACTTGTGAGGTCTATTGGTATCAGTACATTTGTGGCGCCAGGACATGCAGCGTATCGACAAACTAGGAACATATTGCGCTTCGTTGATTGACGTCTGATAAATAAATGGCATCGGTCGACATCTTTCTAGTGAGAGTATACGATGATAAGTCTTTGGGAGGTCGAGTGCGCACCCACTATCAACTCAGAGGACGTCAACATTTTATCTGACTCGCATACTTTTAAACTTTAAATAAGAGTCCAATTTATTGTTTATATTATTTATTTTCCTGGACGTAAAAAAATTATAATATAAAGTTAAAGCAAAAATATCGCTTGCTTGGGCTAGAAAAAGAATGCTTCTAATTATTTTCTAATAAAACTTTATTGCGTTTATCTTTACAGTGTAGACATATTTTCTCGCAACGAAATAAAAAAATAATAAAATTGATCGATCACTGCTATCTCCGATCTAGATAATATGCAGTGGGAAAATGTTTTATTATCCACCGTAGTTACCATTCGCGAGCTTGATAATAATTTAAACGAGGTTTTTTTGTGCTTTGTTAACGTAAAACAGAACCAATACAAAGATAGTGCCGGAACACTGTGAGCTTGTTATAATTTAACGATGCCCATTGATTATTTTAATTAGAGAACGGAGAGGAGCAATTCTCGACTTAAAGATTTGATATCGAAGATAATGAAATGAAATTATCTTCAAAGATGATTGTGTTGGCTTATTATGATTGCGGATCTTTCGTTAAAGGTGCATTATAAGTTGAATCGCTGAGGTATACCTCGTCAGGTACGAAACCCGTGAACATTTTGTATGAAAACCATCCAGCCGTTTCATAGTTTGGGAATACCGGGATCAAAACATCCACATAGGCTGCTTGTGTTATACTATAACAAGCTATCATGCTACCTACCAAATTCATTAAAATCCGTGCAAAAGTTTTCGCGTGAAAGAGTAAAAACATAAATCCATTCATACATCTAGGTATTAGTCACTCTCTTTCGTATTTATAATATTAGTAAAATTTTGGTGTTTACTCTTATTTTTTATAGGTACTTTTACTTAATGTTTCAATTTACATTAAATAGTATTGTTTTCAAATTATTGTTTCAGATGGACAACATAAACAAAACACCTTTAATTTAATAAACGGTAACACGTTGAATAAAATGTCTTAGGCACATTTATAAAATTAATTAAACAAAGATATTATTTGAATAAAGCATTTTGAATTATAATAACATTTATTATCAAGTGTGCCGATGGGGTCAAGACACGAGTTAACAGAAAAATAATTTGCCGTTGATAAAGAAGCACACTAATAATAATTATAAGTAATGTGTCTTGTTTTTATTTCATTGCAGCTCCAATTGATTGATGTCAATTGCACTTTGTTGTTGCATTTAAGTGAATACCAACAATGTTTTCGTGTAATTATATATATAACATGAGAAATAGCGTAACAAATTTATTATTATTTTAAATGTAGGCTAAAATATCCTGGCTTAGGTTTGGTTTTATGGTGGACTGTGATATGCGTGGCTAAAATGGCCGCAATGCAATTTTTTATGAATATGATTCAGTCAAAATCAAAATAGCAATTCTTGAAGTGAATCAGGAAAGGAATAGTTTACACTATCACTTCACTGTACTTTGTTAATAATCTTCATCGACGAATTATTTAAAAATGTGTCTTTTTTAATTGTTGTGCAGTAGTAAGCTGTCATAGTTTTGTTTTTATACAAATGAATTTAACAAAATGTAATTTTAAGAAGAAGTTGGTTTAGAACGCAACATGGTGAAGTTTATGCTGTTAATTACCAAGCTTCTAGCAAACACAAACAACAGTTGTTGGTATCGAAGTTGTACCTAAGCAGCCTTATATTCCACCCTCCGTAATTTCATCAGTGGCGAGGTAATTTGAAATCATAAACCAATGAATAAATTGTTGCCCCCAAACAAAAACAAAGATGGCGCAGCGAACGAAGCACCGGTGGTGACTTTCCGCTTCGTTTGTCGTATGACATGCGCCGCCCAAGTCTCCAGATAACACGCCCTTCAAAGCAACTTAACGATTGGCCCCTGTTTAACAAAATTTCCGAGGTGAAAACGCTGAACCCGGCTCGGTGAAACAGCGTGGAGCGGTGTTCATACTTGGAGATTATTAGCGTTTTAAACTGGTGTAGCGGCTTCCCTCGCAATCGTTTCTATTATGGGTTTTTGTGCATGAAGCTGACCAATTAGTCGTCGGATAGCATGTTCGGGTGGCAGCTATCGGCCAGCAGGCCGCGTGCGGTAGGCCGTAATAGCGCGTTGCCGGCTGGTAATGTGTTTTTGGCGTGCCGCGCCCCCGCTTGCCCTGCGCCCTATCTACCTACGAATATTATTTAGAAACGGTACCTTTTAAAAACTTCCCCAGCCTAGGTTGGTGGTTGCGTGCACCCATTTTTAAATTACCAACCCGAATAATTAGCTTTATCTGATATCGTGTACAAACATGGCTGCTTTAGACTCATGAAACCGATGCAGCGAGTGGGAATATTAGCCGAGAAAACAATAGATAGAAAGAAAGAAAAATATGTTTATTTCGTAGGACCCCTCAAGGATCACTTAAAAGCTAGGTGACTCTATTGCCTGTTCCAAAACAACTCCCTACACCAGGGATCAGGCAGGAATCAGGCAAGAACCTGGTGGTCTAGCTTTTTTTTAAAGCGATCCCTTAACAATCTAAATAGTCAAGCAATATTGCTTACTAAAACTGTATCAACCTAAAATATTAGTGCAGTCAAAAGATTTTCGTAACATAGGATGATATCTCAAACTAAAAATCTTCGGAAAAAGTCTTCACGGCTAACTATGAAACAAAACACTATTTAATGACACGTGAAATACAACACCCCACTGCTCGGTACAAAGTTAAAAGCGTTTTTACACAAAAACTGTAACCAAGTATCAAATGCACCTTTTAATTTCATAGTTGGATAACAATGTTGACTGAACCGCTGAAGTGTAAGTAAGAAAAAGTGTACATCTATTACTTCACTAAATATCGCACCATGTAATTTTATATGGGTGCCGGCGATGTCATTGGTAAACTATAAAAGAAACATTATATCTTTGGGCCTGTTGTCTTTTACCTACGTCAAGATGGTCGGCGGCATGATCACTCACACAAAATGAGGATATAGTTACGCCACGGACAAGTACATATCCGTTTCATTTGTCGACCTAACTAAGGGATACTGAATAACTGACATATATTTATTCAAAGAATTCATGTATTTCTTCAGAGACTAAAATGAAAAGAGGCATCTTCTTTTTAAGGAAAAGTACTTGTTTTTGTATGTTTGTATGTAAACATTTGTATGTTTGTCTTATACGTAGAACACACTATAGTGTATGTTTATAACTGTTGATTTTACAAAATAAATTACGAGTATAACTGTAAGAAGATCGCAGCCTCTGCATGTTTTTTTTTTCATTGTACTTACAAGGAGAGATAGGAAAATTTTTGATGCACGAGATGATCTACCGCTCGTATTTATGACAAATATGATAATTACCAAAAATTACTTGAAAATTTAAAAATTTCTCACACGAAAAATTTGCTGTCACGAATTTTTTTAATTGGCTACTATATTGACTAAACGACAGTTAAAGATAAAAAAAGTGCTTTTCAGCTTTAAAATATAGTATAAAAATACTGACAGGTAGAATGCCACTAAAAGTAGTAAGGATTCTACCAGTAATTTTTTTTTCATAACTCAACATTCGTGCTAGGGTGTACAAATTCATGCTAGATAACAAAATTCTAGCATGAATGAGTGAAAATCTTGGTTATGAATAAGTGAAAATCATGCTAGAAATTAAGTTATGCCAGCATGAATTGTGAGTTAGATAGAATCCATCGACATGCCACAAAATAAATGTCAAAATAATTTAACTGAAGGTGACATTTTAATTAAATTACAGTTATTTACTTTCCAGCCCCAGGGCGGCAAGTAACATTGTGACCCTAGGGACGCAAATGCTACTTTTAATGATCAAGCAACTTCATTGTGTACTTTCCATGTATGGGTAATGAAAAATAATAAGATGATCAAAACAAAACCTTCTTTGAATAATTAAAATACCTAAAAAGATCATTGTTTAACACGAGAAACGCAGGCCAGTGTAAATTACCTATAGGATAACGATATCATCGCGTAGAGCAGAAATTAAATTTAACCGGGATCAAGAGAACCGCATCGCTTTAATTCCGGGATTGCTATGATGGCGGTACCTTTTACCTTTATTTCATTATTATGAGACTCAATTCGCCCGCCCAGTCCCGCCTGCTTTTATTTTACTACCTTTTTAAAAACATGACATACCTACCTCGTAGCAATTTCAAGTAGTTTAAGGTGAGTGTATTTCCCGATTTGGGAACAAGCCAAGGATGAAACAAATTATGAACAAAAACTAAACATTATATAAGTAGGTATTATGTCGATTTGTAGTGTATTTAAAACAGTTAGGTATAGGCTACATTTAATCTTTAACAAACCGATGTATTTTTATCTCATTTAATGATTAGAACGGCGAGCACGATGCGGTACAAAAGATAGAGATTTAATTGAACGCAAGGCGGTAAAGGAGGGTGGGTCGCCGCAACCCTCCACCGGCCCCGGCTACGGAGTAGCAAAATAATAAAAAAATGAAGCCGCCCAGACCTATCCCCGCAAGCACGGATGCTTGTGAAAGTGGCACGCCGTAGATAAATGAAGCTTTTTTGTTTGTGAAATACGCCTAAGCTTGGCGTCGCTCCACTTTTGTATTGTCACTTGAATTCTATGGATGTTAGTTAATTCATGGGGCTCGAGTCGAGAACGTCATTAAACCTTGGCGGCTTCGCGTTGTTCTCCGCAAATTATATTATGTTATGCCACATTATGTTTTCAAGCGAACAAGGTTATTATTAGTGTTAAGAGAGTAGTCGTAATTGGCTTTTAGAAAACTTCTTAACAAAATGAAGTATCTCTATCTGTAACATTGGATGAACAATAATTTAGAATGTACCTAAGTGAGGACAACAATTATTTTTTTTAAACACAAGGAATGTTAATCAAAATAAAACTGAACTATTACCGAGACATTAGTTATTTGTACAGTACCCCATTTATACGAGAGTACAGTGCCCCAAAAGCAATCTAAATAAAAGTTGAGTCCACCGAAAAAAAAATGCATGCCGGAGGAAACAATGTTGAAAGTCCACTGCAGGCCGGAGTACGAGGGTAATATAAAGGTTTTATATATACTTTTTTTTATTTATGTGTTTATTGACTTCAATAAATTTGTTAATAGGGTACATATGGTCTTATTATGTTGTACTATGTTACAAAGATGTGTATATAACTTAAAAAATAAAAAAGGGCCTAAGACATTTATTTTTAGTTAATTTTATTCACTAAACATAGGTATTATATAATAATATACCTATTAACACAAAATCAGTTATTAATACAACTACATTAAGCCACTGCACACTCGTCCAATTACGAAGAAAAAAGTTCCATAAATCTTCACAAAATCCAATTCAAAGCTATATCAATATTGTTGGCAAAAAAGACATACTAAGCCAACGAGTGTGTTTCATAAACTCTTAATCTCTTATATTTATTTATAAGTTCCCGATCGGATTAGGGACGAAGAAATTAAGTCAACAACTAACTTAACAATGAAGCAGACGCGATAATATTGCGAGGGTGTTCACGGGAATTGATGCTGTAATCTTTTGTATTCAGGACTGAGTCTCCTTTCTGGTTTGAAGACAAGGGGCATTAGCCATCACTTCTGCGATTCAAGTGACAGTTTTATTAATTTCCCATACCACTCATCCCTCTTTTCCACCCTCAGTTCCCGATGGTTGCATTGGCAGCATATGGTGACGACAATATTTGCGATATACTTCAAGCAAAAGTACCCAGTTCACTCGGTTCAAATGAGGAAATATGAACAAAAAAACCGCATTGGAAATTCAATGAAGCTATACATTGATATCAATCAAGCACACAAATTGTATGATTTAGGTAATGCCTCAAATTGTATTTAAAAATATAAGGTGACCGCTAAATTTCCAATGATATTCACATCTGCTTTTGATATTCTGATTATTTCAGATTGCCCATAAAGATAATGTTGGCTGTGTCTATGAAATCGTGGCTCTTTAATTGTTCTTTTTACAATGAATGCAAAAAATAAACAAATAATAACAAAGATAATGATTTACAAAACTTAATTTAATTACTAAGAGTGAATGGTAATATAGATAGGAGAGCTCAAATAACCAACAAATGCGTACGTTCTTGTGTCCAGGATAAGCCGTGGCTTAACGCTAGCGCAGCAGCCGATGGCTTATCTCGATTTCAATTATTATGCTGGCGCTTTCATTGGCTCGGTGGCGATCGCGGGAGGGCGAACGGAGGGATTGGGGCCTCGATTCAGTTATCTTAAATCTCGCCCGAATCGGACCGAACTACTCAGTTCACGCTTCGTTGCAACCGTTAACATTTTGTACTTTTTCTTATAACAAAAGAAAACTGTAATTGATCCTGGTCTTGGTTAAAAATAATAAAAATTAAATTAGCCTATCTTAATTAAAGTTTTATCTTTTGCCCTAGGTATGGTATGGACCTAAATGGAGCTCGAAGAAAAAACGCTACTCGTGAAACCACAAGCACTCTAAAGGCGTGGCTCAACGAGCACAAGAAGAACCCTTACCCCACTAAGGGAGAGAAGATAATGCTGGCCATCATCACCAAAATGACGCTGACGCAGGTGTCCACCTGGTTCGCGAACGCTCGCCGCCGCCTCAAAAAGGAGAACAAGATGACATGGGAGCCCAGGAACCGGGTCGACGACGATGACAATAACAACGACGATGACGATCACAAGAGCACCGATGGAAAAGAATTAGGTATGTAGATTACGACGTAAATAAATCGTTAGGGCTGTGCACTTTATAGGGCCTATGCTAATATAAGAAGCAGGTGCGCAATACTCATCGACCTACTGACTTGGAGAATTTATGTGATTATTGACATTTTAGATGGAAAAGACTCCGGGACGGGCTCAAGCGAAGATGGCGATAGACCCCAGCAGAGACTGGATCTGCTGGGCCAGCGGACGGAGTCGGAGTGGTCGGAGTCGCGCGCCGATAGTGGGCCGGAGTCGCCAGAACCGTACGAGCGTCCACTGCACCCCGCGTATCAACACCTGCCGGCGCGCGCGCCGCCTGGGAGCACGCCCGCCTCTGTAAAGCCGAGGATATGGTCCCTAGCGGATATGGCCAGCAAAGATGGGGACGCACCCGCGCCACCTTCCGCCTCAGCGTTCTACCAGACAGCAGCGGCAGCAGCGGCGGCCCGGCTCGCGCATCCATACTCGCGACCCGAGCTGTACCGCGGCCTGTACCCGCCCGCGCACCCCGCCGACGTGGCGCTGCTGGAGTACTCGCGCTCGCTGGCGCTGGCGGGCGCGGGCGCGAACGTCGGACCCGCCTCCGCGCCTCCCGCGCCCTCTCCTTCCTCCTCGTCGACTTCCTCGCTGGCGGAGCCGCCGCCGCCGCGCGCCTGACCGCCGCGCCATCTGACGCTGGCCCATCGACAATAATACGATCGCGCCGTGAAACTCTGTACATACCGATAAACTTTACCAGCGTATAAATACGTGATAATGAGTATGCACCGGTAGAGAAGCTTAGATATTGTGATAGTGGAGTGGAGACGCCGTGGCTGCGCGAGCGCGCCTTCCGCCGCCGACCGACCGACAATACTAGGTGCTAACTGTTGGACCTTGCGGAATGTTCGTAGGTACTTTACTTGATGCCGGATCCGGTTATACGAGTGATTAGAATCAAAATTAGGTTTTAATAATAATGTGTTACGTTTCTTATGGATAAACGACATTGTTTTGTATGTATTGTAAATTGTTTTCAAATACTATCTTTTATTTTAGGGCCTATTTACGTCCAGTGTTTTCTATCGTTTGATAGATTCTTAAATGAATATACTTAATATTCGAATTTTAATATTTATTTATACGAGGCCAGTAGTTGTAACACGTTTTATTGTAGGTTTATGATTTCAAAGTGTCTATATCAGATTTGAAGATACTGGAAAATATTTTTTAATTATATACCTAGTTGATTTCTAGTCAGAAGACTATGAGTGTCTGTGAATTACCCTATACTTACAAACTTACTTTCACTGAACTTGAGTAAAAACGACATCAGCTGCTGTTAGTTCTTGTCCAACTCCGTAGAGCTGGTCCACGCGCCTCCTTGTTCTGACACTACCTTTGAGTATTAATTTATGCCTATAGTTAGGTATTTGTTATTCAGGGTATGTAATGGACGAGTACACATAGATTGTATCAGACACAAGATCTCAATATTATAATCTCACTCAAATCAACTTAGATAACGTAAGATTTCTGCATTTCTATTCTGTTTAAAATTAATGGAAAAGTAAAAAACATGAAAATTATGTTTTAGTGATACTTAATCAAAATTCTGGAATTTAATGATACCGTTACATAAAAATTTATGTACGAGCGAGTATAAACAAAAACTCGTTTCTTTCTTAAACGTGCTCTTATACGGGGTGATCGGAAATTGCAGTTATTATTAATATTTAAGATTCATGTTTATTTCATAATAAGCTGCTGTTTTAAAATTCACATCGATATTTGAATTCCATGCTTAGTGCTAGTGGGACCAATACTTTTTTACGACACAAAACTTAGATCTCGTCTGTCTTGTCCTATCAAATGAAGCTAACATTGAGTTATAACATATCCTAAGCAGAGCGTAGTCTGTGACAAACATTTCGTTTCTCCGACACTTTTGCTGCCCTAAACATGTTACTAATATTTATCTATAATCGCATTAGAGTAGACACATAAAAATATGCAGCGTGAATATTCAGTGGCAAAAACAGGAAGGATCAGAATTGTTAAATCAAGTAATCTCTCTCTCTTTCTCTCAGGCCGTTACATCTTTACTAGATGATTTATACAGCGTCAGGAGGCAATCTTTGCCTACACCTTACGGGACACTGTAGTGCCTGGGACATTGTTGCGATGGAATAGGCTTGCACAGCACCTAAACCATCTTCTCAGCTTAGCCGGCGATATCCAGAGAAAAGACCATTCTTTCCTGTCAATACGTGTGTGGCTGACTAGCCGCGTGTTTCCTCAAGATGTTTTAAAGTAATTAAATAGCGATTGTAATAGAATACAAAATACAAAGCGCTTGTCACTTGTTTCCAGGGCGTGTGACTTTTCGTTATCGAATGTAAATTCGAACTTGTAAATTTTTAATATAGCGTATTTTTGTGTTTCTATCCTAAAGAGATTGCAGAAATGTAACATTTACACCTATGGAGGCAGGTTTGATTTGCAGTTTGGTTCAGGTTGGTAAAATGGTAAATTTGGTAAAATGGAAATGAAGTTTGGTGAAAATTTTAAACAATTCATGAAATTAATGCATTTTATGAATAGTTAGCAAAAATGCTCGAAACGGCCTTTTTAGCCCCCCTGGACTGTGTTCGCCGTAGCCAGCCCTACGGATATTTTTTTTCTGTTTTGTTTGTCAGTTATTGTATCCATAGCACATAGTACCTAACTTTATTATGTATCCTATAATCCTATGTCTGATATAGCCTTGTGTAAAATGGTGTAATCTCTAAATTACATGTAATATAATACTTATATCGTCGTCGGTTTGTTTCTAAACACTATAATATTGTAGAGACTGAAAGTCCAAAATTGAGTCTATAGTTTTGTACATAGGTCACTGTTTTAAGTGTATAATATTGTAATATTACAAATATTTAAGGTTAAATGCAATAAATATTCTGTATTAGAAATCCTTTGATGTACATAATAATACGGATAAAAGTCGTGATCCTTCAACGTAAGTACCTATTCGTAGTTTGTTAATACAACGATGGAACTTTTTAAATTCACTCTATATACGGTTGTTCAAATTTGCAAAAATATATTATTATTATAAATACTTACAAACGTTTCATACATTACTTAAAAAAGTAAAAAACATTTTTCGTACTAAATTTCCAGGTGAATTGTTTGTACAGCTTGTATGATGTACCTACTTGTAGTTGAATACCAAGAAGGAAGGCACATGTTATTTTATGTATAGTTTCGTTTAGCTTCGAACGTCTTTTAACCGTTTTCTAAAAGGTGTGTGAATAGATGCAATAAACTTAATACAGAAGTTTTTTTTTTTGTTTTCTTATCTCCATTAACTTAATGCTGCTATAGCAATTTTGGCCACGATCCACTACATCTATTCCACTTCAGCACACTTCTTGCTGGTTAAAATGTGATTGATTCACAGTTATAACTTTAATAGATGATTTATTCAGTGTCAGAAGACAAGCTTTGCCTACACTTAACGGGATACCGTAAAGCCTGGGACATTGTTGAGATTGAATAGGCTTGCCAAACTATCATCTCAGGTTTGCCGACCAGGCCATGTCTACAGGAAAGACAATGATCAATACGTGTGGGGGCTGGCTAGCCACGGCTTTGTTTACGATGTTTTCCTCCACTATTTAAAGCGCCTATAATTTTTTTGACAAGAAACATTTATTGATACACGGCCGGATTCAAACCCACTACCTTCGGATCAAAAGTTGAAAGCTAACACTATTTTTAGATTTCTATGCCTACTTAAAAACAATAATCGGCCCTCAACTCAGCCCTGATGTAAAGACTTCGAACGAAAGGTTGGTCGCGAGCTACCTTAGCTTATCTTACGGCATTTGTTGTGCCAGAAAATTATAAACAATGGTACGACGACGACACTTATAATACCCCATCACGGGGGTATTTATTCTTCTTTGACTGATGTGATTTCTCCTTACTTTGATTTTACCCTAAATTGACGACAAAATATACCAAACATAAGGAATTTAATAAGGAATTTTCTAAGGAATTTTTTTTTGCCCATAACTGAGTTTGAGGGTAAGGTGACGACTAAAGATATGGGTGTAAATTTCTAAGCTCCACGTACTCGTAGTAGGGTCAGCAGGTACTTGCATGTTATTCTTTTTAACGTACCTAACGCACCGATTCCTGAAGAGCCAGCTTCTATGATGATAATATGTCTGTGAAGTCACTGAACGCTAGTAACCAAAAATGAAAAATAAAATGGATCCGTCGGTTATTCAGGACAAAGGGTTTCATTGACATAAGATTAATAACAAAAAAATAACATTCTTAAAACCCATATTAGGTACATTGACTAAATCTAACGAGATAAGTTTTATAAGACAAACCGCTAGTACATATTTTTTTACTTAGAATAGAGCTTGGCCATGGCAACCCAGTCTATGGCCCGTATTCAGAGACATACTCAAGCGTAATTCGTGTCTCAAGCAGTGATTCATAACTCAGTTTTCATGGAGAACTGTGAAAAATCGATGCTTAAACTCTGCCTACTCAAGTTTAAGTGAAGTTTCTGAATACGAGCCTATGTCTTGTATACCTGCGCTTCGGATCAGCGATCCGGATTAGTTCATCTGATGATAATTCGCAACGATCGTTAGATAGAACAACTGGTTTTCATGTTTTGTATAAAAGGAGTTAGTATTACACCTACTGAATTAATTAATTTCATAGATAAAGCTGTAAAATCTATTAAAATTGGTTGAGAACTACCGACAAAATAAAGCATACATGACTGGTGACATTTGCTATTTTTAATGACTGTGTTTATGAAAATTAAATGTTAAGACATAAAAGTACTTACATCAGTCCAATTACAGCCTTTAGCAATAATTGCGTGGAAACATTTGAGTATGTTATCCATCAAAGATGGCGAGGTTGTAGCTCCCTCGCGGTTGCCTAATTAGACATCAAAGCTCTTCTACTGTAAACACTTTATTATGAAAGTGCACAAATTTTCAAGAACGTAATTGGGGCGAAGTCTAACAAAATACACATAAATCATTGAAGTTGTCGCTTTGATGTGACCGTGTCCGGGCTGACGTCACACCGTCGGTCGCCGCGTGATATGTCGTACATTCATTATTTGCTCACGTATACTAGATGAAAGGCGACCACAATATAAATAAACAAAATCGTGTGTGTCTATAGTGACGACGTTGAAAGGACTTTGACGAAATTATGTTGGAATTTATGAGAACTTCTTGAGCTACTGCTTGTGTAAATGGAACCAATGTGACAGTTGAAATAAAATTATTCACACAGGTAATGCCGTTAGTAAACAAGCGGAAATCTACTTTGGTAATATTGTCAACGATGAAGAATAGTCAGTAGATGTACCCTAGATTTAAAAATATCAATACTTTTTGCTGACGTCAAATCCTACTATCCCGTCCCACTAATATCCCACTATCCCACTAATCCCACTAATATTATAATGTGAAAGTTTGTGAGAATGTATGTATGTTTGTTATTCTTTCACGCAAAAACGGCTGGACCGATTTGATTTAAATTTGGTATGTAGATAGGTGATACCCTGGATTAACACATAGGCCACTTTTTATCCCGATATTCCCGCGGGAACGGGACTTACGCGGGTGAAACCGCGGGGCGCAGCTAGTATTATTATAATTTAATGAAAACTGATGGGTACTACATAGACTTCACAGACCAATTAAAAAGTAAACACATAACACACACATAACACATAAGTACCGTCTTGATAATTATCGTTGAAGAATTATTTTATTTATTTTTTATTAGGGAATTTGTAAGGAAATCAAACAATACAATAAATCTTATAACTAATCAAATTAGGATAAACTAAAACCAATAAAGTTTCCACTTTTATGTAGAGCAGAACCGACTGAGGTGGGGAATAAAACAAAACAAAACTAAATTCAACTAACCAAATCCAAAAGAACGTACTACTAAATCACAATTTGAATATGTATCAAACTGAAACCGCCAAAATGTTATATCAAACTGCCGCCAAAATTTTTATATCAAACTGAAACCGCCAAAATGTTTTATAATAAATAGATTTTGGTAAAAATTATCGCTCGCCTACCTATATTTTTTATTCAAAATATGTAATCAGTGAAATGCTTTGTACCTACCATGTAAATCACATTAGCAAGCAGTTATTTATGTGAGATTTATTGCAATGCCATAACGATGTACCTAAAGTTAAAAAATGTTCAATCTAACATAATTAATAGAGGTCAAATAATGAAATATACTAACCAGCTAAAACTAATTGTTATATCGTGTGGAACCCGTACTTTCTCAAGGCCAATCAACATTTTTATTCGGTGAGTCAGAACTCAAAACGAGGCATGTAAAGTTTATAATTGAATTACAAACTCTCACTTGGCAATCACGCGTTATTGTCACCGTCTCGGACTGGCTTTGTGTGTGTAT
This sequence comes from Xanthorhoe spadicearia, assembly GCA_947086425.1. NCBI lineage: Eukaryota > Metazoa > Arthropoda > Insecta > Lepidoptera > Geometridae > Xanthorhoe > Xanthorhoe spadicearia. The sequence continues at coordinate 5,515,819 of OX352194.1, read as the reverse complement.
CCAACAGTCTATATCGCTGTCACTCGCTCATAATAATACCATCGAAACGATTCATAATATAAAAGCAAATTCTAGCGTTGCTTAGCACTAAGTGACTCGAGGATTTCATTCAAAGTCGTGAGAGCGATGCGATATGTGCTGACCGACAACGCATAGAAAAAGTTCAAGTTATTTTTACAAAGGCTCTCAGAGGAACGTTTTGTGTAAATAGTCCAACATGTTACTGTAACAAAGAAATCTTAATAGTCGATGACGGGCCAGAGTCAACACAACAATCTACGCGTTGATTGCTCATAATTTCATGTGCACACGAGCCTCGAGGTGTTGGTAATAAAGCCACTTCCTGATACTTGGGCTTGGTACACGAAGGCTCTCAAAAATTTGTAAGTTATGTTTTTGTTTATAGGATTTGCATAAAACACGGTTATCTATTGGATACCTGGTTACTAAAACGATGTTCGAACGTTCCGATACGGTCTCATTGTCCTAAGTCTGTTCATTGAAATTCAGACTTTAACTGCATCAAATTAGAGAGTATTTTTAATATGGAAAATAGGGGAATCTTTGAGTCAGGAATTTCGGTTTCGTAGCGGCGAATGCTATGCCATCTAAAATATTGGACATCTCCATCTTGGTTGGCGTTTTGCTCTTTCTGTGATCACAAACAATGAGTCGGGATCGTCAAGGGAATGCATGCATACCTTAAAATACGTTAAGAGCTTTCTCCCACGTGGGTACGTGGGTACCTTCTTGTTATTTCATGTCCGTAAAGTACTAGTACAGTATTATTTTATCTGTGCGTAAAGTAAAGTTTCTTCAGGTCCACTTCAACTGATACAAAATAAAAATATGTAGCTTTCAATTTACATTATACAGTATTAAGTCCGAACATAGATGAATAAGCATGCGAAACTTTGACTATTTTCCTACAAAACAGGCCTTGTAACGTGTAAGTTCCAAGCTCGAATGAAGTAAGACATAGTTTTGTAGGTAGTTTATATACTAATAACGGGTGTAAAAAGATCACTACCAAAAACTAATGGGGGTAGTACAGGACCCTAAAAGCAATGTTAGCTAGTTCCCCGATTCTTCATTGTTTAACCCTTATACAAAGAAATTAAAAAAAAATATTTCAACAAATTTTATTTTATTATTTCGTTATGCCCGGGATACACGAGGTTAGTTTTTTAAGCCATGACAAGCTAGTCTTACTGAGTACAAGATTATTGTACTCAGTAAGAAAAAAAGATGTACGTAAGTACATACTACCTAAAGTGGACAATACCAAAGAGTATACGAAGACGAGACCTCCACCATCGCAAAGCTTTCACAAAATAAATTGTGACATTATTATTGAGAATGTATAAACGATTTTTATAAAACAATAACAATAGATAAATAAATTAGGCACAAAATTTTAACATGAAATAAAATTATTAAATTATGCTCGTGACTTGGCTAAGGTTGGCAAAAAATGTTTTAACTCTATCGACCGCCTTTATAAATTATTCCATACAATTTCATTGTATGTTTTGTGGCATTATAGAATAAGCTGCTTAAAATTATATTAATTGACATGAACAACGTAATTATAAACAAGAATATTATTAAATTCATTTATTACTGAAGCGGGTGTAAGTACATTGTTCATTGTACAGTTTTTTGTTGCTATTGATAGTTATCGTCATAGCTAAGTCATTATAAAAATAATTATAATATTATTCTAATAATAATATGATTAGTCTCTGAGGTGCGTATTTGTGTATTGTAGAAATATTTTTATAATACGAGTATTTATAGGATAAATACTTAAGGTTTTGTAAAGGTGTATAATTAAGGTAATTAAGAATACAAATAGAAGTACTGTAATAATTAAAATAAAATCCACGAAAATGGGCAGATTTCAACCCTATTTTATGAATTTTACTCCCACCCAATTCTGCTGAGCATCTGAATGACGGTATGTTTTATTTTTTGTAAGCATACCATGTCATCGGAACGACTGTGGTCGGTTCCCTATGATTTATCGATGTCCATATTACAAATACGACACAACTTTATGCGATCCTTTATTTCTTCTTTAAGCCATATTAGTATTCCGCCAACAAGCCTGTCCAGCGCTGGTTTTGTCATACCAACTAAATGTTATTTTGATGGGATTTAAAATAATCAATTGTTGACGTTTTTTCATAGAATTTGATTTGATATAATTGAATGCAGGGCCTCAATCAGCCCTGATACAGTCCGTTCGCATGTTTAAATCAGCTCATGAATTAAACTGCAACATTATGTTTCTTTGATTTCCAACACAACTTAATTTGTACGCAATAATTAAAATATAATTAAAGCTCTTAAATTCTCAATACAGCAGCAAGTCATTGTATGAAAATGTACGACAAGCATCTTCATCGATAAGATGAGTTTTTGTTAATTGGATTGCGGTCTGACTCGTCTGTAGTAACGGATAGGATTCCCAGTAATAAAATAATAATAAATTAACCTTATTTTTTTATGATAATTATACTATCAGCCGGTGGTCGGTAGATGGATGAGGCGTAAATTCTTTCGTAATGGATGATAAGGAGAACTACATATTATATTCAGACTAGATACAGAAGTTGACTTTATTTAAATCCTTGATGCCTGATGATTGTGATTTGAATTATGTTCGACTGACTCACTGCTGACAACGGTGAACTAACGATATTCATATTAGGTACAGAGTTCAGTCAAGTTATCGGAAGTGGTACTGCACAGCCTCCTCACTGTAATACATTTGTAATACTTGACTGAGTTATAGCCCGCACTCATAACATTAACAATTTACGTTGCGTTTTGCTTAAGTACCTACGGTTGTTTGTGTATTTACCTACATGTAAGTAAGTATATAAAAAAACTATTGGCTTATTTAGCGTTACCATTTTTTTATTGAAATTTCGTTATTTCTAATCAAGTTAAATTAATAGGCGAATTGAAGGAGTTGCACAAACATAATAAAACATTATTATGAACAATCGATCAATACGTTTGTGTTGGTGAATCCCTATAAGTGGCCGGTGATAAATCTTTTCCAGCACGCATGGAAATTAATTGGTCGGTGACATACTGAATAGGTACTTAGTATACTGGACAAAGTTACTAAGTTATCTGTGTAGGCAATGACTAACACATAATTATCTCAAAACTTTATACTTAATAAAACATGGAAATTTTAGAATAAAGTAGTTATTAATAAATTATTATGTTGTAGTTATAGGTACTCGCGTTTGTATTTTTTACTAAATCGAAGGTTTAAGTTTTTCAGTGTCTAAATGACGAAACGCTTAAAAAAAGCAATTAATTAAATAAAAAACGTCACCGTCTCCCCGTTACTTCATGCAATAATTAACTAAGTACCTGCTAATTATAAAAACAACAATAGATTTATTATTTCCTCCGAATCACAGCGTGTTACAAGACTGGTTTTGTATGTTAAATAATTATTACCGAACATTTTTAGCTTGGTAAGCCTGAGTTTTAAGTCCGGAGGGGAATAGTCATAGGTCCACTCCATCGCAGCCTTTATGTGGCCAAAGGCAATTTGTCGCAGCCCGCTCCCGTACAATTGACAATTGGCGGGAAAGTGCAGTACTTCAGCATTGTGTAGAAAGAAACCCACTTATAGAGTTCCTATTAATATTAACTACTATGTTAACCAAGTGAAAGTGCATTTGAAGAACGTTAAATCTGAGAAAAATAACGTTTAGAAAACAGTTTTTTGATGAAATCAAATTCCTCTTGATTCCATCATAATATTTCAGTTTATTTTAAACTATTGTGTATTTGTCCATTTCATCATTTAAATTTATAGACATTTCATGTTTCAGTTTGATTTTCCTATGAACAACGTCATCTAAATTGACAGTTATTTCAAGTGCTAAAACAAAGTAGCATTTCTGTTCTTTACTGCGAAGATTGACACCAGATCCTAATTTTTTTCTAAGACCACCTCAGGAGTAGACCTACTCTTTGAAACAAAAAAAGAATTTTCGAAATCGTTATGCTTACCCCTCTTCTGTAATTTATAGTAAACCGTAGTAGAAACTCTGTAGTAAGTAACTAAGTAAACTGCACTAGTGCGTTAATTAGAAAGTATGTGTATAAGTAATAATGTTAAATTAAATTAACGTGTTTACTCGCGGTTTAAATTTATTATGAATGAGGCCCTTTATAGTATATTTATTCTACTTTTATTGCAAAAATAATGAGTACGTGTATTTCTTAACTAGCTCGTCAAATAACTTGGAACTGCCCATTGTGAAACTCTGTTTTATCTCCAGAATATCACAACGTCGTAATCCATCTAAAATTATCATAAAATTTAAATTAATGAAACTATCTAGGTAACTTAATTAAACAGCCTTTTGTTTTAGAGATATCCACAACAGTTGCACTGGCAATTGTGAATTCTTTTTTGACACATGACATTACTTCTGTTCATAATGTTAACAGGCACTGGGAGCATTGACCTTAAAATATTTCAATGATAGTTTTATGTCCTGAATACTTTTGAGTTTTGATCCCCTAGAATCTTACGTTTTTTTTTTCTTCAAATAATATAAGTAACTTTCTATCGGACGGTAAAAGAAGGATCCATATGACGAGAATAGTAGTATTTTTAATAAGTAATGTAGTCAGTAAACAGTTTAATGTATTTTTTATAGTCTACTTGAATTAACTAAGCACTATAACACGTTATTAAATTTTTGTAGTTAGAGATACATTTTTGCGCCTTGAGTTTTACGCATTATGTAAATATATGAAAACGTACGTACCGTGATAAGCACACAACAAAATATAATCAAGTCATTATGCTTAATCTTTAAACGGGTTCGTGTAGAATCAGGGCGTGAAGTTCCAATTTTCATTTAGCAGCGCACTGGTTATTTGAAAGTGACCCTAAATCCCGCGTCCTCTCAGATAACTCTTAATTTGCATATTAACGAGAAACTTTGCATCGCCAAACGAAAAAATTGTCGAGGTCGAGTGTGAACGGACAGGTGGCTGACTTCCACCGGCACCGCCCAGGATATTCCTCTAATCTACAGCTCGCCTCTACCGTTTTCGATTCACACCTTCCATTTACTTATTCTTTCTAAAATTACATTTTGCGCTCTCAGTAGGTAAATCACAAATTAAAATTTACACTTCTGATATCGTGTTTTATTGAATAATTGCTTACTTTTAACTCTTTTGAATGAGTCGCACCAGTCACAATCGTTATCACATTTAAAGCACAACTGTGTCTTTTACTTAGCCACATAATTATCTAAATAAACGACACGTTATGGTTGCTGCGGCGCGGTCCACGGATGACTTGTTGGTATTAGTAATTACGTGCATAGGGACGAATGATGAATACCATACGATATTAGAAACGGCTCATTAGGTATTTAAGTGGAGATGACAGCTCTATAAATAATGTTGGTATGGGAGTCTTTTGTGGGTACAAACATTTTGTTTATTTTTAAGTTGGACGGAAAGAGAGGATATTTGTAGCGTAAAGGTGGTGCGTTGACAAAACATCTGTTCGGTGCGCCCGCGCCACGGCTGCTATTCCGACTAAATCGTTTACCGCGTCCGCGACACCCCGTAAACGATCTTTATGCGATCCACGATGACAAATATAATCTTTGCTCTAAGACGAGCTGACTTGACACTGTTGTTATTCCAAGAAACGAAAAGATTTATTTTTACTCAAAGAGCTAAATATTCAGGTGAAAGATAACTGTGAGGGCGTTGTTTGGCCGGCTCGTTAAATCTGTCGGCAGGACGCCGTCTTCTGTGTAATCACGCCGGCGATACCGAAAATCTGCCCGGATTTCATTGCTTTGATATATGTCCTCAAAGAAGGAATAACATATTTATATTATTGCTGCTTTGGCACATCATTGTCACTTCAAATTTTCTAATTGAGTCCGGATATCAAAGAGTTGTGTTCGAATGAAATATACGTAAGCATCGTGTGGTAAACTTAAATATTGAGTAGGTACGTTATGATTAAACGGTACTTATTACAGCTCATTGAGGCTTCTAGCAACTTTAAGTTTTAAAACTTAAATGTAAACCCATTAAATTGACTAACGCTCATATATTTGTATTTGTACGCATAATGAAATCTCTAATATAACGATCTTGCTTACATTACTTCCTTATTATCTCGTTTTAGACATTATATTTATTTATACAGCGCTAATTATAAACGAGTTTTTTATTACGCTGAGTGAAGACCCGTTCACAAATATCTAAGTAGAGGTTAATCGCCATTGTTACTTTATTTCACTTTTAGGGTTCTGTATTATTAAAGTTTTGGTTTTAATGTCTATTACGGTAAATGATATAACAAAGAGTAAAAAAATACATATTGTTTAATGAATATTTTCAACAATAGGTATTATGTTATTGCACCAGAACATGAGTTCACTAGCGTACCTACACAATAATTAAACGCCGCACCATCAACAGTGTTTTGGCAATTATCAAGTTGTTCGACATAACAAGTGTCGATTGCTGCTTAATTGCAAATTATTTAGCTGATTAATGACAGTGCCATTGATTGAGTGAATTGTTTGTTTAAAACTATCAATAAGTACGTCATTTTAATTGTGTGCTGGAGTTTTTGTTTCTGTTATAGATGATGATATTGATAAGGCAAAAACCATTAAACTAGGACATACTGTTTTAATATTATAATCACCAACTTTAAGTACCTATATGTTATGTAATAAATTGATTTTCAAAAAATGGTTTCGAGCTACATCTACTTACAAAAAAAACTTGTATCGTCTTTTTACGATATTTTCAGTATCATTATACTTAGGTACTTATTCTTACCTACTTACTGAAGTTACGATCTATGGGTTCTCATGGTAGATTAGAAAGCTACAGTTTTTACATCTTTCAATACAAAAAAATTGGTGTTCTTCCATTTAACGGCTAGTAGGGACCTATCAATACTTATCTATGGGTGAGTTTGTTTACTGTGGTAAAATATTTTTCTTTTTTAGTATGAAAGTTAGAAATAAATGAATAAATAAACTTGGACATTCCACACAGCGTCATCTTGTCCCAAGCTAAGCAACTTAATACTTGTGTTATGGTAACCAGATGACTAATATAATACTTAGATACATTTTTTTTTGTAAATACATACATATTATAGATAGAAAACACCCAGACACGAAACAAATATCTGCAGAACATGCAAAAATTTGTCCCGTAGCGGGGATCGAACCCGCAACCTCCGCATCTCAGCCGTGCGTTAACACAACTGCGCCACAGAGGTCGTCAGAAAGTTATATCACATATAAATAAAATAATGTCCTGTGCCATTAGCACGACTTCCAAATCTACACGCGCGCTAGTGAGTAGATTGAAATAACGTATACCTACAGTATCTACCACCTAGCTGATAAAGTAAGGGCCCCCGCAGACGGCCGACTTTTTGTAGGTGGAAAAATCGGTCGAAAAATAGAACGTACTGACAACAATAGTGCAACGCACACGACCTACAAAAAGTAGGTGAGAAAAAAGTAGGTGGCATTCCGACCGACCCGACACCGACTCCGAATGTGTAGGTCGTTTAGTGATGCGCTTTTCGGAATAAGTGATAGAGCTTACTCCGCAAGTGGACTATTTACTCCGAATTTTATTTGCTTACCTAGGTACCTAGGTACACTTCTGGTAGATAAGTAGGTTCAATCATTCATAATTATAATTTATTGTTATTGGATTAATAATAATAATATTACAAGTAGGTACTTACCTAACCATGTAATTTATTAAGTACTTATTGTAATTTAAAGTAATTTCAACGAATTCCGCGGGAATATCAGGATAAAAGTAGCCTATGTATAATACCATATATACCATGTCATTAGCTACCTATATCCCAAAGTAGGTATACAATAGGTTTTGTAGTTTTTTCGTGAAAGAGAAATAACCATAGGTACATCCATACTCACAAACTTTCGATAAGTAAATTATAGTAGGAATTTTCGTAGGATTAGTAGAAAGGATTATAACCGAAGTATATTTCGGCTGCATTATAAGAAAAGAAAGCTAGGTAGTCTTATCTTCTACTATATTATCTACTTAATTATCTTCCTTTGCAAATCCACCGTTCTAGTATTTTTCGATGTTGTCCCCTCACTAGCCACCTACAAAGTGACGGTCGTGTGCGTTGGAGTCGGTGACAAAGTAGGTGACAAAATCGGTCGAAAAAGCGACCTACTTTTCCACCTACAAAAAGTCGGCCGTCTGCGGGGGCCCTAAATTAGGTATGTTTTATGTAGAGTTCAAGTAGGTATACCAGTCAAGTAGTTGTTAGATAGATTAGCGATTGTAATAGTACCTATAAGTAAATTAAATGATAATGGAAATCACGTCCTGCAGTCAAAGATGAGCGAACTACCCACTGAACTGATCGACTGCAAGATTAAGAAATCTTACGGAACTTACTATGCCATGGGTTTCCCTATGATGCTTTCTCTCATCGTCTTAACCATGAGTTCTTGCACATAAATAACATAATTAAGTACTTAACGAATCTTCTAAATGTTAATTAGTGTTTTATTGTTATTCATTCTGCTTCGTGTCCCAACAATTGTAAACTCAAATCTAAAAATAGCTGAATTGTAAAACCAAATATTTGTAAAAATATTTAGGTTCATTAAAATATCAAGAAACACTCGGTGTTTCAATAACTCATTCTTAGCCAGTCGGCTAATTTAATTAACATAAATTGTTATGCTGGATAATCGCATTTATACTTGTTATTTTTTAGTGTAGGTTAAATGACGTGTGTACCAAGTCTTGTAAAATTTTATATGCTATACAAATATCTGAGTTTTGAGGATGAATTTTCACATAGGAATTTGCGTCAAATGTCCTATAATGAAGTTTTGTTGTTGGTACGTACGAGTATAATCATTGCAGTTTCTTTTTCCCAGAATCTTTTTAAATAAATCAGAAAAATATTATATTTATTGCATTAGGATCTCAAGGATTAGGTACTACAATCGTCTTACATAGTATGTGATTCTATTGCCTGTTCCAACGCGACTCCCAGACCTATACCAGAATAAAGCAGGCAACAGGTATGGTTCTAACTTAATTAGGTTAAAAATCCAAGCTTGAGTGGGGAGCCAGTCAAACAAAGTAAGGTATGTCAATTTTTTTTAATATTAACACCTCAACGAAAGTTTGTCTGGCATCACACGCTACGCTTGGCTAACTTAGGTGTTTTATTTTTATTTTCGACAGAGTGCACTACCTATTCGCTCACACTTACCTGTGTGTTTGTAATCGGAAAGAAAGCATTTATTATATCAAAGCACATGGATCGTCCTATAAGCTACTAGAAGATGCCCGCGACTTCGTTTGCTTAAATTTCGCCTTAGTAGACTAAATTACCTAGGTTGAAGAATCTGAAATATCCCAACAACCACCATCTGATTTTTTTTATTTTTTTTTATTAACCTATTTCGTCCCACTGCTGGGCAAAGGTCTCCCCCAATCTTCTCCAACCATCTCGATCCCTGGCGGAGTCCCACCATTCCTCGTCGAAGGTGACGAGATCGTCCCGCCAACGCTTGCTCGGCCGACCCCGACGCTGCCTTCCATCGTCTGGAACCCACGACGCTGATATGTGGGCCCACCTATCTGTTTGCATTCGGCTTACGTGGCCCGCCCAGTCCCATTTGAGCCTGGCAGTTTTGTTACCGACATCTACGATGCCGGTAAGTGAGCGCAGCATGGTGTTGCGTACTCGGTCGATCCATTTGAATCCGAGGATGCTGCGCTCCATTGCTCTTTGACAGATTTTGAGCTTGGACTTCTGACTCTCGGTCAACGACCATGTCTGCGCACCGTAGGTTAGGACCGGCAGGATACACATGTCGACGAATTTGCGCTTCAGTGTCAAAGGAAGGTCGCCCTTCATGTGCGCCTTCATGGACCAGTAGCTCTTCCAGGCATTCTCGATCCTACGACCGATTTCCTTGTTTGTTTCCTGCCTGTTTTCGAAGCTCGCTAACTGGCCCAAGTAGATGTATTCGTCAACATATTGTATATCCTGCCCATCTACCACGACCCTACGTCTCGTGCTGTTTGACATGAGTTTGGTCTTCGAACGGTTCATCAGAAGTCCAACCTCAAGACTCACCATGCTCAGTTCCTGGAGCATCTCCTGCATTTCGTCTGCTGTTGTGGCAAAAAGGACAATATCGTCCGCAAAACGCAAGTTAGTTAGGCGTTTGCCATCGACGTCAATGCCTTTGGTTGTCCAAGTCGCGGAGAGAGTCATAAAGACTTCTTGGAGTACAGCTGTGAACAAAATGGGAGAGAGTGGGTCGCCTTGTTTCACCCCTTTCTGGATGTTAAAAGTTAGACCAGTTGTGTCAAGTTTTATGTTAGCTGTACTTTTATTGTATATTGATTTCAGAATTTGAATGTAGGTTTGTTCAATGTTTTGGTTTTCTAAAGCTTTAAATATTGCGGAATGTTTTATACTGTCAAACGCTTTTGCGTAGTCTACAAAAGCTATGTAGAGAGGTTTGTGGTATTCGGTAAACTTTTCAATAATCTGGTTAAGGGTATGTAGATGGTCTGAAGTTGAGTATCCGGGACGAAAGCCCGCTTGCTCCGGAGGTTGGTGTTGGTCAAGCTTGCCTGCAATTCGATTCTGTACAGCTTTAATAAATGCCTTGTACCTTGATGATGATGATGAAGAAGTTATAATACCAACTTGAAAACCTTCTCGCATTGCAATGGTGGATTTTAGAAAATTATTATGTCGGTTTATTTTATTTGTACTTACCTACTCTATCAAATAATAATACTGACTTATAGGTCAAATGAACATACCATCCAAACTTAAAAAAAAGTTTTGGAAATATTTAATCTTAGAGTCTCGTTTAGGTAGGACCCAGACGTTTATAAAATATTTTGAAATATATTAAGTAATGCTACGTTTCAAGTTTGTTAGTTCTAAGAATTTTCATACTAAAGTTTTAACCATTCGTCCCCTACGAATGGTTAAAACTTTAGTATGAAAACTTTAAAATTTATTTCTTTGTTCTTAGTTTTATGTTTACAAATTCAGATCGATCCGTTCCGTCCACAGGATTCAAGGTAAAATTTTAATAACTAAATTTGACCATAACTAACAACCAAAGGGGTCAAGCTAAATGAAACGTTAAATAGCGAGATATAAGTGCACCGCATCCGCGTCACTTTATTGCAAACTGTAAGCCGTACACCAGATGTCAGCACACAAAGGAACCAATCCCACTAACACTGACCTACTTCATGCTATTCTCAAACCATTTCCAACCAACGAAGCTCTACAGATATTTTCTCATTTACTCAGCGCACAACACAATCAGATAACACAATGTTTAATTCATGTTTAATTAAGAGTTTTTTGTTCAAATTGTTAAGACGTTCCTGACGACAAGCGTAATATATTCGGCCATAACTTAAACAATACAAGCATTATTAAAATGCGTTTTCAAACATCTAGATCTTGGTATGGAACAAAGGTCATTCACACTCGCTGCGAGGACGTGGTGTGGTACCGCACCGTATTTTTTCAACTTTATTTTCAAACAGATTACAGTAGGTAATCTGTAGCGATACAGTATTTTTTATACATACAACGTAAAAAGGCGCAAATCGCATTTAGAAACAGAACACAACAGTCCGTCGAATTTTAACTAGCAGCCTATCACAGCGCATTATCTAGTCCTAAAATAAGCAGAGCTTGTCTTACTTACACAACATGACACACACAGTTACTCGTTCTCTTTTCATTGATAAAGTCGCAGGCAAAGTTAGACTTGCACATAAGCGTGACGGATGGCACTAGCTATGGCAGGCAGGCCTATCTGACAAGTTTAAGTCAGACAATGATTTACTTGCAATGACGAGTACATGATTTGAGGATAATACGAATATTTGCCTCACGGCTGGAATCAAACCTGCAGCCTTGTGTTTCACCCACTGAACCACAGAGGTAGCGAAAATCGTAGGTCAAAAGTACATACCTATAAATATAAATATTCTTGGACATTCCACACAGCGTCATCTAGTCCCAAGCTAAGTAACTTAATGCTTGTGTTGTGTTAAGCTATCTACACACCAAAGCCGCCGGCCCGGCGGCACGAACCCGGCGGCAAGGCCGGCGGCCATTGTACGACCAAAGCCAAAAAAAAACCCGCCGGGTTCGTGCCGGGCCGGGCCGGCGGCTTTGGTGTGTAGACCGCTTTATGGTAACCAGATGACTGATATTACACATAGATAATTTTTTTTTGTAAATACATACCTACATATTATAGATAGAAAACACCCAGACACGGAACAAATATCTGCAGAACATACAAACATTTGTCCCGTAGCGGGGATCGAACCGCGCCACAGAGGTCGTCTATATTTCATAAACGGTTGAATTATCAAAATGTAGAAGATGTATGGTAAGTATATAGTGCAGTGCTAGTCTCGCTCGGCGCTTAATCCAATCAGAGCTATACTACCTATCTCTACAAATTGAATGCCTAATTAGAAGCGGCTTTGCCTTGGTGCTTATCCAACGCGCGACATTACCCGCCTAACGGCATGTCGTTATAAAAAAATGTCTCCGTAAGTAGGTAGTTAAAGATCCAGTGTACCATTTATTTAGAAAAGTGAATCCGTCTTAGAAAAACTAGCGAGTTATTAATGATTTGTTTGAAAGCGTCGCGCGGTTCATTGTTGGCGCGCATTCTGCCCGGATGCGACTGCTGACACTAATTATTCCCATAGTGCTTGAATGATAGATTGCCCTGGACAAATCACTCCTAGCTTCACTCAAGAGCAATAAAAAACCTGGACCGATATTTTTTATTCTTCAAAAGATAAAAAAATCAACAGCTGTTTCGGAACATGGATCGTACAAAAAAGATATGTCGCCTTTCGCGGCTTAATTGTTTCGTAATCGAATTGAACACATTAGAAACGTAGTTCCAGTATAAAAAATAAATAGCATTATCTTTTAAAAGGAAACAGCTAATGAAAATGCATTAAGTAAGTATAGATTTTTCAGTTGAAATACATATATTTTACAGTTACATTTTAGCTTTTAGCATTATTCAGTAACTAGCTGCGCCCCGCGGTTTCACCCGCGTACGTCCCGTTCCCGCGGGAATATCGGGATAAAGAGAATCCTATGTGTTAATCCAGGGTATCACCTATCTACATACCAAATTTCAACCAAATTGGTCCAGCCGTTTTTGCGTGAAAGAATTACAAACATACATACATTCTCACAAACTTTCACATTTATAATATTAGTAGGATAGGATAGTAGGATAGGGCGTAGGAAGTAGGATAGTAGGAAGGAAATTGTGTTTCATTTACTTGCTCTTTTATTCCCGTTACATTATTTTTGTTCATAACAAAAAAAAAACTAACATTTTTTCATTATTTTGGTATTAACAATTTTTATTTTCTATTGTATCAAACATTGTTAAAGCTACGACACAAAATTCTACTGTTTCTATTTTCTAGGTACAAGTAAATACGTATCGAATGTAACCGTTGTAGCAAACTTTCTCAACAATACCCGATACACCTGGTGAGATTTCCTTCAATGATACAATAAAGTTGACCTATCGACCTCGTACAAAGTAACCGAGATAACATAACAAATCGGTAGTGTAACTGTGATATCGATAGCGTCTGCCGCGCCCACTGAAATATTATCTCTTTCCTGACTTACGAGTACGAGCCTCCCGACCGACCATAATGACATTTTAGTATTACAACATTTTATCTACGACGAAAACTTCTAAGATAAGTTAAACGCCAACTGGTATATTGTTTCAGAAAGTTGACAGGCGATGTAATTTGTTAACGTCAAGTCAGGTCGAGGCTCTGAGCACGTATCTACCTCTGCGCCGCCCGATCTGACGTAACCTAAAAATACTCCATTAGTCGCATCTTACATATCTGTCGTACTGATTTAAACAATCATATTCATCATCTTTACGAGCTCAAACTTATAAAAATCATTATCTTCCATCATTTTATTAGTTATTTAAACTGGCTACTGAATAATGCTGTGATAATAATTCACTTGTTCATTTAAAATCCATTTTGTGTTGAGCATTAAAGTCCATTAAGGTTTACTAAAATTTTGAATGTAACATTTATAATAAGTGTCTACGATAACCATCAGCCTAATAGATATTGCCTCCTACACGTTTACCTACCTATTACCTACGCACTTACCTGCCCACTATCCTTTAACAAACTGAACCACAATATTTTTCAACGTCAGCTAAAGTATTTCAGACATTTAAGCTACTTCCGGGATCATTTTACTTTTTCTGTAAACGTTTAATTCTTAAATTATTCTTCTTAATCAATAAGTTAACTTTTGTGAATGTCAACTTTTGTTAATTAAGTAGAAATGTGCCCTGGCACACGCTAACTACGCTTAAGACTAGCTATACAGCCTGCTGTATACCTGTCTTTATTAATAAACTAGCTGCTCCCCGCGGTTTCACCCGCGTAAGTCCCGTTCCCGCGGGAATATCGGGATAAAAAGTAGCCTATGTTACTCGTGGATAATGTAGCTTTCGAATGGTGAAAGAATTTTTAAAATCGGTCCAGTAGTTTTTGAGCCTATTCATTACAACCAAACAAACAAACAAACAAACAAACAAACAAACAAACAAACAAACAAAGTTTTCCTCTTTATAATATTAGTGTAGATCATCTAGTCTTGATGCGAATGTCTTATTTTATAAATCATCTAGTCTTGATGCGAATGTCTTATTTTAACTGTAATAATAATAACTGCCGGAATTATATTCAATAAAGCATTATAGCAATGTTCTTTTTATAATTTTAGTTAATATTTTTTTAATGTACTTAATTATTATTTAACAAGATGAGGTTAAACATAAGTAAACAACGTTACGCGATTACATAACATTTAATTTTTATTCCTGACCATAACGGAACGAGTAGGTAAGTAATTCCCTCACATATTTTATTATAAAATATTTTCTACGACGGCAATTCAGCGGAGGTATTCATTCCTCGGAATGTAACCTTCGCTGGGGATTTATCGCCGATAAGCTACGTGTCTGAATGAGAAGCTTCCGAAACGCGGAGTAGGAATAATTCACGTTTGACATAGAAGCATGAACACATAACAGTAACTTAGTCTGTTTTTTTTCCTGTATATGAACAATGTAAGTACTGATTTATTTTTATAGCTTTCTTTACTAATTTGATAATTTATTTCATTTTATCTTGACACTTACGAAATGTAATTTCTCAGTGCCGAGTAATCCACTAGTTAACCGATTCATTGCGGATGTGGCACGGGAGCCAATTATCAATTATCAACTATCAATTTCAGTAGAATTGTATCTAAGTTAGAATGAACAAATGACTCAAAAGCGAACTGCAGAGGGTCTCATTATTATTAACAATTATCATGGACGCTACTACAACGTCCTTGAACTTACTATTACAATTAAGTAAATATTCGCCATCATAACCGGAACCGTGTTAATTACCATGTAATAGGTACAAGTTATCAAGAGTAAACTTAATGATCAAAATGACCGTAGCGCTATACTTTTCACATTATGGTAAAAATATAACTAACCAAAAGAAAGAGATGCTACGGAACACTGTATGTTTTACCAATTTATCCATCAGTAAAAACAGTGACCAAGTTTGATTTTATTTTAATGGGTTTACTCCCAAAGTGATCTCCTAATAACTTAGTGAGGTTCTGACATGGGTTTTCTTTTAAAAAGATACAAAAAACATAGTCTTGTATATTTTGTGACTAAAGAACGCGTACTTTGAGGGCATTTTTGACTTCATTTCGTAATTTCCTTGTGTCATGTGGCGATTTATGTCTCTAATTCTCTATGTCCCAAAATAATGCCAGCTCCTCCACGCTGGCTTGTTTGTGTCTTTAGTTTTAATACAGTTTTAATTGACTTAGAGGGTTATCAATGTCTTTGGTTTAAAACTATGAATGGAAGGATTCACTTTGGATTAAACTGTTCACAGGCAGGCTTAGTTCGACGAAGTACCTATTTGATTGAAGTTAAAATTCACAGGCAGGCTTAGTTCGACGAAGTACCTATTTGATTGAAGTTAAAATTATGATAAAAGAAGAATCCGCGCATCCAACGAGAATGCAGTTAAGAGGCCGAAGACAAAGAGGTCTAGAGCACAAGAAGAGATGAGTGATGTAAAGGAAGATATCCTGCTGTCCACTTCAACGGTAACAGCAGCAGCGACCGCCACCCTGCTCACGAGTAGGTATACACAGGATACACATATAAAGGAGGTCTTGGCAACAGTCACTGCATAGAACTGAGTGTCCAAAATATTATAGGAGGCGAGGATGACTCTTCTAACTCTCGCCGAGAGAGCAACCACCTCGGAGGCTCATCAAGCGCAGAGACACCACACCTGCCCACAGACAGGCTTGGTCGAGTGTTCATATAATACAACTATACATGTTCATTCATTTCTTGTCAATAAATGATCATCTGAACAGAGAGTTCTTCAAAACTCAGGTTATAGTGGTCATAGTTTTTTACATTTATCGAAGTCATTCAAAACTTTACATCTTAGAATTAGAAGTAAAAAAAATTGAAATGTACAAACAGAGCCCTTTCATGTGAAACACCACTCAAAATATTTGCAGAACTTTTTTTTCACTCCCTTAACGATTGGACTCCATAAAGATTGGATTGACGGTATGACAGTTAAGCCGGAATATACAAACAACTAAATCACCCAGGCCACTGCAGATATTGTTGATCCTTCTTAAAATAAAACTTGCAGATCTACAAAATGCTGATCTCGTAAATGGTGTCAATGGAATTCTAAATGAACAGATCATTTACAACCAATAATAATATTTTATATAACTATGTAATGCATTTTTTTATTTTATGCTTAATTAAACAAAATGCACAACGGTTGCATCCTCCCATATCAACGTTATGACTACATACCGCATACATTGTGAGTAAAATTGAACTAGAACATTATTCCAATACTCTAAATACGCCCTCGCACTATGTATAATTAAACAATACTCTGACCCTACCAGCGTTTAACACATTCAGATAATCTCACTAAATCGCTATAATCTCGGCCGGCCTTGATTCAATTTCACGTTAATTTACTTATTTGAAAATGAGAGTGCCGAGGTATCCTGATATCGCGCCCGTAGGGGATTATAGGGATAATCTTTTAGGTATTCATCATGAGAGTTGATGACTCAACGAGTAGTGTTGTTTTTATCCTACTTTAATTTTCGTAATTATTAATGTATGCACCATCATAATGATCGTTGCTGCATATCACATGTTCTTCCATCGCTTCCCCCGGCATCCATATTCCAATCTCCGGATCGCAACCACTGGGTCAAGAAATAAAGATTGTGCCGCACTAATGTCATACGGATATATCATTGGTGTTCTGGGAATGGAGAACATGGCATATTTGTTAGAATGGGTCTTTGTCAACCAGGTGGGAGTAGATGTAGATCGTATGATGGACAACGACGAGGAGTTGATACAAGACCACTCATACTTTCCTTACCAGGTTGATATGGATCTCGTCTCCAAATCTGCATTCGGACATATTGTACTGTTGTTGTGTTTTTTACTTTATTTTTGGATTTATTTTATAGTGTACCTACCTAGGTTCTGACTGAAGATCAGCGTTGCGTTTGTCTGTAAACGCAACATAGTGCTGAGTCAGACCCATGTAACACTAGGCTAAGTAGACATTTATAGCGTGTATTACCTTCTTAATTTAGTTTTTATGATTGTTTTGTCTGCTTGTCTTTCTGTTGCAATAAATCATTGCATTTCATTCTCAGCATCTGCCAATCCCTATTTATTCGAATGGCTCCATTTAATAGGAGCATTGCAACGTCAAACGCGATCGATTAATTCAAGACATATTTGTGACAATCAAGCAATGAACCTCCTGTTAAATGCTGCATTGTGTCTAATGTATATTCTCTTACATTCTCACTCGACAAGATATACACCGCGGATGGATAGGTGATGGAAGCAGAAATTGATGATGAAGATGTGGCTGAATCTCATGACATGGATCTCAAGTCCAAAAAACCTGATAACTGGATAATCTATTTGCAGATTACAAATATGCAAATGCCTACCAAGGTCAAGAGATATTACAGGATCAAGAGTATATCAGGAACATTGGCAGGTCAATAAAAGATCCGAGGGAAGGATCAATTGACCAGCATTTGGCAAGTACTGCAGTAGGCTTAGTTTAAGTTAGATCATAGATACATGAAAAAAAAATGATAGTTTTGGTAAGGTCAATTCATCAATTCGTTGCCATGAAAATAATCAAGGCAACGACATTGCCTATAGAAATTATAATACAAACATTGCAAATCGATTCAGTTTCATTTCAGTATTATTTATCGAAAGAAAAAAACCTGGTTAGACCGATATACCTAATGGAATCGAATAAGATCCTAAATATACCTATATCGGTCATAATGGCTACATGCCAAAAGCCTGATTGTTGTTACAAAGGCTTCTTTTCTGTTGTCTTTCTATCATCGCTACTGGTTTGATTTGATACTTCGAATCGCGTGACTTGTCACCGTTGAAGGACAATTCTTATTCATTTTTGTTCGTTTGACTCTTAAAACTATTTAAAACGACATCTAAAATGGATCATAATTCTGAAAAAATATGGTAGCCGCACATTGGGAAGACAGTCATGAGTACCTATATTGTACTCAGTTTCTATATTACAAAGTAGATGGATAGTATGAGATACCACAAACATTTAAAATACGATTTATTATAATTATTTTATAAGATGTACCAGGTACCTTCATGTAGTCTCCATCTTTCTTCAATTTAAAATAGCTAACGGCCATGTTACCGCAGTAGCATTTCAAATGTCAGGTTATTCCATCATCCACCAGGAATCCAATGGCTTCCGCCTCGCACTGCATAAATAATATGTGTATTATTATTGCGCGTTTTGCATGTTTATCGGTTTTAAGTTGCTTAGGCCTAGTTTCCTAGGTCCGTAATAATAATAATAATACGTAAGCAAGGTAAAATAAGTATATGTCTGAATACTGACTAACGTATTATATGACTACAGTGAATTATATGATATCTTAAAGATATCACGATATAATTTACATTATTTAGAACAAACGGCTTCACTCGTGTGGTTCTTACCCGAATGCCAGAGTGTACTTATGTGTTATTCCAGGTCAGAAAATATTTAATGAAAGGTATTTTCCAAATTTCAGCCAAATCAGTTCAAATTTCACCTTCAAGTTTTACTTTCAAGTTTTGTAATAAAAAAGTAAAAAAACATTAATTTACTGAATTGTTAGTAAGAATTTTAATTTGAGTATCATGATGCCCTATCCAAACAACAACCATAAAGTAATTTACTGCAATGGACCTATTAAAATACGAACTATTTAATTAAGCTAATATTAACGAATACGTTTGTTCGCATTGTAGAGGATCTTTTTCAGACTCTTTTTAATTAAAAATACAATTAAAGTTGTTGTCACGGCGGTGCCACCTACACACAGTACACGAGGTACAATCGGAACATAAAGTTCGCTCAGTACACGCTTATCGGGCCGATCGCGAAAACAAAACAACGAGGGATAGGATTCTTTTAATTTATCCATCGTTTTAAATCGATGTTGAGATTCAGCCGGCGCAACGTTTTTTCAATTATCGGTGGCAATCTCTCGCGATAGCTGCTACCACACGCCAACACTTGGTCAAACTGGGAAAATAAACGGACTCTGACTTGGCTTCTTTACAGGCTAACTTTGCGTTTCGCGTTGATTTTTTTTAATAAAGCTGGAAGAAATATGCGCTGCGAGGCGTTTTGTGAATACAGACATGACATGTTTCTACATGATGTATATTTATGACTAATGTATATTCAGAAATAACCCGTATAACACATCGGTACATATCTGGTAACTTTATTTCCAAGTAAATTAAATAGACTGAAAAAAGGCAAGGAATAAGTCTTTTGCAGGTCTTCATAGTTTTTCAATGAAATAAGTAGGTAGGTGTTGTGCCGACCCCACTTAGTGGGATAAGGGCAGGGAGATGATGATGATGAAGTAGGTATGAAAAATAAACAAATATTGAACAAATATTTATGAACAGAAAGTAACCTACCATATATTTACATAACTGTATAAAATAAATAAGAACGAGTCGAGCCACTTAAGGATCATTACAAACGATCTACAGGTTGCTAAACAAATCTAAACCACTGCCAGACGGAAGCGTGCCCAACCCAAGACACTGGCAGCATTGCCGCCCTGAATGGCAGTTCATTGACGAAATTCTTGGAACTGAAGAAAGTATTTCAACGTTCGCTCACCCTAGTATTCGAGTCTGTTATAGAAATAAAGCGAAGAAAATTTATCTGTACGACTTAACAACTTGAGCTGAGCAGTCATTTGGTAAGGGTGTTAAAAAGGCGAGGGTGTATAGCCGGAACAATAATTCACAAAAATTGTGAGCAGTTAATGTCCTCTGGAGCCTGAGCGCGACATAATCATCCGCAAAACTAAATTTAATGCTAATAGCACTTTTTAAAATAAAACCTCTGGGTTGGGCGCTTAGTGGCATTATTTAAAGTGATTTTAATTATGTTGAAAGCAGATGACTGGGACCCTCCTCTTCATTGTCGGCTTGTCGGAGGCGCTTATTGAAGTCACCTTTAATGGAATCGTGTTCACATTCTTCGTATCATGTGAAACCAGCTTTTATAAGCTTTACACTGAAATACCATTTCAGGGGCGCAGACACAACTTAGTCTTATTTCAGTTTTATCTGAAATGGAGTCAATACCCAGAATAAAATCAACATGATCTATATTTAATATGTATGCAAAAAAAATGTATCTATGTAATTGTATCAGTCATCTGGTTACCATAACATAACACAAGCATTAAGTTGCTTAGCTTGGGACTATATGACGCTGTGTGGAACGTCCAAGAATATTTATTATTATTATTTTATTTATATTTGGTAGTAAAAGTTAACCAGTTTTAAAAATACGTACTCGTTGTCTATTTTTTTAGTGTAAGGCACTATTTATTTTACTTTAAAGTTCACAAATATGTACCTACCTATGACTTGCACTGTTCTTGTAAATACTAGTGCCAAATATTCAGTATTACCTCTTCAAATATTTCTCAAAATGTAATTAAAATGCTAATCTCGTATACTAAGCACTTAATTCAGCCATAGGTTCTTAAGAACTTGCTATTATATTTGTTGGCTGAGTGTAATATTTATCACGGAGAGGTTTATCGTTTAGTTTTGAAACACTTTATATCGAAACTAGTAGCACGTCCCGGCTTCGAACCGGTGTACTAATGGAGCTACCGGGATAAAATATAGCCTATAACCTCCTCCCGGACAGTCCATTCTACACACCCGTGAAAGAATTTTTTAAATCGGTCCAGTAGTTTCGGAGATTACCTCCGTCTAACAAACAAATTTAACCTCTTTATAATATTAGTATAGAAGATATATGTATAGAAGTATAGATAAAAAGGATGCATCAGCTTTAGAACTAACTAAAGATGATGAAATTTTAGTTTTGACGACATCAGATTCGCCAGTACTGTAGTACCTCAAAAGTTATTGAAATGGAGAAAATGGATTTGCCCAGCACCACATAGTTCATGAAAGGTGTTTGATTCACTAAGCGGGTTCCTTCACGATGTTTCTGTTTAGTGAGCGATAATGCATTAATTTATACGAGTATAAGCACAATGTATACATTTTTAGGGCAAGTGTACTTGCGGCTACAGCTCTGCTACAGCACTACAATAACGTCATTTTAACATAAGTAATTTCCTTATTTTGTTATACTAAGTATTATGATAGCTTGTTGAAACTTGCAAGTCATTTGATGTTGACGAGCAGTGTATGTTGATTGAGCCATGATACAAGGGCGGGTAACGCAACACCGTGGTGCTGCGTGCCACTAAATCCGACGAAGCCTATAAATCACACGAAAGCAAACATTACGAGGGTATTCTGTGTATGTATACTGTTACTGCCCCGAGTTTATATTGCTTATAATAGAACTAATGGCGCAACTAAAGAAATAGCTACGATTAAAAATGCTTAAACATTGTGGAATTATATAGGTAAATTGAAAACGCGAGGGATCGGAATGAGTGGCGTAATAGAGAGGAGGCCTATACCCAACAGTGGGTGGAAATGGGCTGAGATGATGATGATGATGATCGTGGAATTAAAATGAAAAGAAGCTTATTAAAAAAAAACCTAAATATTGTTAATGAATAGTTGACATTTTGGACTCGCTTTTAATGGTGGCATCAAAAGTCCTGAGTTAGCTACTAACTCATACAAAGTCACTAATAATAATCATGAATTTATTAGATCAATATTTAAGCTTGTTTCTGTTTCTCACTTATAGCTCGTCTCATTGCTTAATTTCTAATAGCTGTTTCACACATTAAACTTCGCGCCTTCTTTAATCTTCCTTTTGAAGTTATACTCGTATAAAAGATAAAATATTTAAAACTATTTTCTATTCTTTACTTTCATTATATTAATACTCGTAGGTATGTGTTATCAGAATGGGTTTCAAGGTTTGTGTTGTGAATTCGATCGAATTAAGTTCTAAATACTTTGTTCAGGAAAATCAAGAGAATACCAATTAGCTTTCTAATAGATGGGCTCGCAAATAGTCACGTATGGAATATAAGCTGCTGCAAAACATGAGTACCTATGTCCACGAGTGGGTATGACATACTCGTACATACTTTTACAAATAACAATAAATGAAGTAATGTTATTATGTCTACTGCACATTCGAAATACAATCAAAATCTTAAATGTATGTTTTTACTCTAAAATTATTCCATAAAAAGTTAATACCTGTTCATCTAATTTAGTATTTTTTTTAGGTAAATAAGTAGGATTTTCAATTACTGTTCCAGTAAAAACTTGCGTAGGTTTTGGTGCTTTTAAAATTGTAGGGCGTATAACCCTTTGTATTTACGATTGGCGCACATACACCCAACCCACAATCCGTTTATTTTTGAATGTTGTCACGATTAACCCTTTACCTAAATGTATACGGACCGGTGACTTTAATTAATCATTTTTTTCTACACCACAAGCCTACATTAAGATTTCATGTTTGTAGGAATTTCTTAAGTTCAATTCAAAAACATAATGACGATCAAGGAAAATCGAGGATGATTTTAGATCATTTTATTTCGTCCTTGATAATATTATGTAGGTAAGTACCAGCGGTTCGTGAAGTCACAAACTCCCTCCCAGGCACAGTCTGAAAATCAGTGTTGCTTTGCGGCTGTCGAAGGCGCAAAGTTACAAAAAGCTGAGACTGTCCCTTTTGACTCACCCACCACAGCACAGGCCTATTGGCACTCGGTACCTATTTTCTCGTAGGTACCTACACTTATTATAAATAGTTTTTTTTTATGTTGCCCTTGTGTAGGCTCCTACTTTTCTGTGTCTAGCTATTTCTCTCTTCTTTGTACTTGTGCTGTAATGTGTGAGTGTGTGTTCAATAAAGTTCTATCTATCTATCTATCTACCACTTTGACAAGTCACGTTTATAAAACTAGAGGATTCGTTAGGCGATTTCGTAGGCAAGAACATGGTGGTGTGGGCCTAGCTTTTTATTAAATTTGTTAAAACATTTGTTTTCAATTGAAGATAAACAGCTCAATTTAGCCCTAGGATAGCGTGGCATGATTGGCATGGCAAACCTGTGATAGTTGATGAAATCAAGGGAGCGCATTTTAATAAAATTAAATGTGAATCAAGACATATAGGTAATTAAGTATTCGTGTGGTTGTCTAGATTCCATAGATACTTACCTAATTCAGAGTTTCATCAAGCATAATATATAAGTTCAGTTTCGACCAAAGCAACAGTACGTGCCACGCTGCTTCATGTATTCGTAAAAGAACACTTAAAAACATCAAATGTCGCAAAATATTGACACAACATGTTTAATCACGGGATGACTGTGAGAGTTTGTGGCGGTCTGATCCGCGCTCGAAGATAAATCACACGAAGCCAAACAAAGAATGAGGTGTCCCCCCTGTATTCCCAAGAGTATTCCTCTTAGCTCAAAATGTGCAATATAACGGAAATTTGTGTTTCATTCAATCTGCCGTTATAAGAGAGCCATTTTTTGGCCCAAAAAGCTTCGATGTTTTTTAACCAACGACCAAAAACTAACATCGACTTAGACCAAATTTTCTCTCAACTTGAGCTCAAAGCTTTAAGTTGCCACTACTTATATTAAATACTCTAGGGTCTGATGATGACCCGTCTAACAGACCTCTTCATTATTGTCAAAAAGACTGGAAAACGGTATTTAGTCTCACATTTGCTTTTCAACACAGTAACACATTACAAAGGATGTAATATACTACATACACAGATAAATCAATATTTTAACACTGATATTTTTAATTGGGTGTAAAAACATAATGTGATGATAGTCCGGTCAATTTAAACAAAAAAATAGTGGTTAAATAACAATAATTCCCGGAAAGCGGATCGATGGGGACTTTTAACACTTTATTTGTAACTAGCTGTACCCCGCGTTTTCACCCGCGTAAGTCCCGTTCCCGCGGGAATACCGGGATAAAATATATGATGCCTATAACCTCCCGGACAGTCCATTCTACACACCCGTGAAAGAATTTTTGAAATCGGTCCAGTAGTTTCGGAGATTACCTCCGTCAAACAAACAAACAAACAAATTTTACCTCTATAATATTAGTATAAAGTATAGATGGTAATACCAAGCTCTCCACCAAAACTTGGCTTTCCGGGAATTATTGTTATTTCAAATGTTTAGATTGACTGGGCTATGATGGCATCCAATAAAATGCCAAAACGCATTGACGCGATCTAATGACAATTATTGGATATGCTTTTTTGCTATCTCTATGTTTGATTAATATTGTAGAATGCAAAATTCTCTACAAATTTTGTTTAGATTTTTTTTTTATGCGGTGAACCGTTTGCAGATAGAGAGCAGAGTGCGCGCGGACACAGCATCACTTCAGGTCAACCGGTGCCTCCGGTCGAAAACGCTCTATAATTATGTACCTAGTTGATGAACTATCGATAAATCATTGATTATAAATATTTGTCAATTTTGAGTAAATATTAAGTATATTTTATAATTTTCTTCCTGCTTTAAATCTATATCCTTCCTACTAATATTATAAATGTGAAAGTTTGTGAGAATGTTTGTTATTCTTTCACGCAAAAACGGCTGGACCGATTTGGTTGAAATTTGGTATGTAGATAGGTTATCACCTATCTACATACCAAATTTCAACCAACCTTGGATTAACACATAGGCTACTTTTTATCCCGATATTCCCGCGGGAACGGGACTTACGTTACGCGGGTGAAACCGCGGGGCGCAGCTAGTTATTCAATAATAGTGATAACCGTTTTCTAAAATTAAATGGATGAACTAGCTGCAGTATTTGAAGATAATTGTTCGGCCCAGCGATTATTAGAGAGTGGAACTCTAACCTTATTGGCAGTCCTACAATGCTCCGAAATCTGTGAAAAGTCTCGATCATCTTCGTTATATGCATAACGTCAAGTCTACAAAATTTAATAAACCTGTGCAGCTTTCAAATATTCCATCAACAAGTGCAGCTGCTCATCAACATTTCAAACGTGTATATTATCAAGTAGTAGTAGTAGTAGTACCTTGAAATTTAATAGTTGCGCACACCCTACCATATGTAGGTTTTGAGACAACTTTTAGGGTGTCAATACAATACAAGTATTTACAGCTGGGTATCTCGAATTCCGAGGTGAACTTTACTATAATGACTGGACTATAAAACAAAAAAGCTCCTAAAATTTGCTTCGGAAGGTGAGCGGGGGCTTAAATCGTTAGTTGCTCATTATAACCACAACAATGGGAGGCGGTGCGCAGTTAGGCATTAGAAAGGCAGAGCTTTCGCTAATGACATCCCGGCCCGCCTAATGTACCTACGTACTATGCAACGAACCGCATTTTACCAAATAACTCATTGTTCGTGAAAAACGTTTCAGCTTTTGTCGATAGCTCTTTAAAACGTTGCGTGGCCCAAATGCTTTCGTAAGAGGAAATGGAGGAAATTTCGTAGACTAAATGTATGTGAAATTGTGAAAAAGGGTTTAAAAATCATTTAATAAAATGCATCTCTAGAAAACCTGGCAAAAGATTATTTTGTCTTCGTTGCGTAGTATTGAATGCGTAGCGCCATCTGTTTTGAGAGCGAAGCAACACTACTCGATGCACTTTATCTCCCACCGGTGGGACGTGTTAAATGCAACGACTGACAAACCCGCCTCAGGTCAATATTGACACAAAATCCCATAATTTCGACCGCCGTGCACACAATGGATTTATAAGATAAACACAGAGTAAAATGTCTGTAAATAGGATTGACAACATTTTAATATATGGTCTTGTGTTTACTTTGGGTTGGTTCACCTCTCTGTTATGCCTACATGCGTTAATGCTGTACCGTGAAATCATTGTTTTTTGTAGACGCTGTGGAGATTAAATATGAATAAAGGACAAAGCGCTTTCAACATTATTGTATTTTTTCCGGCGGAGTTGATTTAGTTAGCCTGTGGGATTTTGGCATTACCTACTCGTTGCATGCTTCGTTAACTACCGCAACTTTTTGAGATGTGGGAATTTAAATTGAGCCTTATATTCCTTAGTACTCGCCAAAATGCAGATCTATACGGTATTTACGTACACGGGTAACATTTTCTGTAAAGAGGTTTATCACGACTTAATAATCTTCGGAGTATATAATTACGCGAGTAAAATAAGTTCTCTGATCTAGAAGTAATTAATTTTAACAAGTGAATTAGCCTGCGAATGCAGCTGTATTTTAAATGTGAAATGTGTTTTTTTGTAGTAATATTAAAAGCTGTCACCGATATAACATAAAGGATGCGATCATAAGAAATGACACTGAAGAGGCTTATAACCAATCTGGTTATTGTAAAAGGGTACACCTGAGCAAACTCGTCCCTTCTCCGTCAAAGAGAGGATTTTAACAGTTTGTGTTTACAGATTACCTATTGACAAACAAAGTTCAAAGCAGGTATAGTATACTTTTATGGGATATTTTTGCAACACGAAATGCGAGCGGAAGTATAGAGGCGCGGCACTCAATTTAGCCACCATGCTAACCTTAATCTTTATTCTTTTGGCTATCTGTCTATCCGCCTATCACCATTGTTAGCTTAAGAATGGGTAAAGGTTGAAAATATCAAAATCGTAGGTTGTAAAAGATTCTAGTCACCGCCATCAATATACTTATAAGGTTATTTTAATAAAAAATTAAAGAAACTTAGACTTAAAATACTTCGACGACCTCTGTGGCGCAATGTTCGAAGCCCACCGCAACGGAATAAATGTTGGTTTGTTTTGCAGATATATGTTTCTTTATGGGTGTTTTCTATATAAGTATACCTAATATGTATGTGCATATTTACAAAAAAAAGTCTAAGTACTGGTCACCATATCACAAGCATTAAGTTGCTTATCTTGAGAATGAAATGACGCTGTGTGAAATGTCTAAAGATATTTATATAATAGATTAAGCAAATCAGTATGTTTATGCTGACTTGTCGATCGAGTGAGCGAAGCGAACGAAGATCTTAGTGGCAAGTGGGGTAATTTTGCTTTGTATGTTGTGTTCATTTGTTTGTTTGTATGTTCCGGCATAACTGTCGAATCGTTAATCCAATCTTCATGAAACTTGGTAGGTACATAGGTAGTGGTAAGCCGGTAAGCCAGTAACCTAATGAGCTGAATCGGTCAAGGGGTTGTAAAGATATTTGGTTCCGAAGGGGATGAAAAAAAATAAAAGTTGTTCAAATACATTGAGTGGGGTGTCATATGAAAGGGCTTTGTTTATACATTCCAAAATGGTTTTACTTTTTATTCTAAGATGTAAAGTTTTTGAATAACTTCGATAAATGTAAAAAAAACATGACTGCTATATCCTGAGCTCCCATTTCTATAAGTTTTGGTGAAATCGCAGCTCAGAAAATCGTTCTTCTTCTTCTTTGTTATTTTGGTTGGTGTTTCTAACTCCTAACTCTTTTTGACGAACCTAACGACGTTTTAATGGAAAAAGAATTCAACTTACTAAATAGTTTCCTTGAACCAATGTTACTGCCACTTCACAACGAACAAAATACCAAAATGTTTTAAGTCGAAACACCCTCGTTAAAACTTCATCATCATCATCATCATCATCCGCAGCCCGACTTCACCCACTGCTGGGTATAGGCCTCCCTCAGTTTGTGCCATCCGCCACGATCCTGTGCCAATCCGATCCATCTTTTGCCCGCGACTTTGCATATATCGTCTGCCCATCTCGCTGGCGGACGACCAACACTTCTAAGTCCCTCTCTTGGCCACCATTCGGTTACTGCTTTACTCCACCGGCCATCACCTCGCCGAGCCATATGTCCTGCCCAGCTCCATTTAAGTTCTAAAATACGATTTCCAACATCTTTTACTTTTGTTTGCTTTCGGATTTGAACGTTTGGAACTCGGTCAATCAGTTTGATGCCTAACATGGAGCGCTCCATGGCTCTCTGTGCTACTCTCATGCGGTACACAGCCTCATGCGTGCACGTCCATGTTTCGGCACCATACGTCATGGTGGGCAGGACACATTGGTTGTATAATCGGGTCTTCAGGCACTGTGGAGTATTTCTCGATTTTAGGATATCGTCAAGCTTTCCGAAGGCTGCCCATCCCAACTGGATTCGTCTGGTGATCTCCTTCTGCTGATGCTCTTTTCCAAAAGAAAGAATATGCCCAAGATAAATGTATTGGTCGACCACCTCCAACAGTGAATTTCCAACTTTAACAGGAGGACTTACGTTAAAACTTATGCTCTTACATATACCATCAAGTATTTTTTATAGAAATATAAGTAAATTAATGCAAAATGATTTTTGACAAATGTTTGAAATAACCGCGGGCAACACATTTGTCATCGAAAGTAGTGCCATGACAGGATCAAACCAACATGACATACTAAATATAAAATAGGTTTAGAGCCTAAGGTTTGACTCTAAATTCAAAGAGTTTTTAATCAAAACCTGTATTGTAAATAATGCACACTCAAAATCGCTTTACTATAATCGGCTTTAGGTACTTAGTTCTCATTAGATCCTCAATATTTTTTAGTAGACCTCTGAAGTAAATTCTTTCAAACACAGATAAAAACGAATATACATACACAACCACCGGCGAGCGAGATCTCGTTCGAGGCGAACTACTAGTTATATAATTAAATAACATCAGTTTGTTATTGACTGAAGTTATACCTAACTCAATCCGACCTAACTTACAAGCGGAGCCCGCGATGAGCGAACGTCTATTTTAACGGGTGTAAATTTGATGTGTAGGCACCGCACACTAGTTTACCACCACATGATTATGTATCATCATTGACATATTTATAGATATTTTTTTATATTTTATTAAGTTCCTATAATATTTTTGCGTTTATAAATTCTCGTATAAAAAACCTACACAGCTAAAAAGTTAATCCAACACGCTTTTTTTTAGTTGCTTGCATGGGCTCTTTATTGTGATTTTTGGTGCGA
Source organism: Xanthorhoe spadicearia (assembly GCA_947086425.1). NCBI lineage: Eukaryota > Metazoa > Arthropoda > Insecta > Lepidoptera > Geometridae > Xanthorhoe > Xanthorhoe spadicearia. The sequence continues at coordinate 5,486,006 of OX352194.1, read as the reverse complement.
TATGTCGTGGGGATTTTCAAATATAAATAAATTGGAAAAATCACATTGTGTAGAATCCATCGCCGACTCTGTTCCTGTGAAAATGGACAGTCAGGACATAGAGTGAAATTAAGCGTCATAATATGCTCTACTAAGCTCTACAGGAATGTACCTGTGTTCCAAATTCCAATGTAGTTAAATATGATTTTTCGGTTTAGATTGTCTATTTTGTGTTCATAAATTACAATATTCATACAATAGTTTGCCTATGTGTTCGTGAAAACA